>JAHHUM010000120.1:0-107818 GCA_036173005.1 Crenichthys baileyi | reverse complement strand
GTAAATGGTAAATTCTTTTAAATTTTAAGAAGATAAAAATCAAATGGTGGTTACAACTTGTGTTGTTATTTGCATCAACAAATTGTTAAAATATAAGTATGCGTCACACTGCTGTGTTTGCCAAGACCTGTGTTGACTACCTGATTTGCATTTGTATGGCTCACAAGAAACTTTCTTTACATGTGAAAGCCTACCCTAGACCTGAGAAGGGGGTCAAGGGGGGCAACATTGACAAAGAAAGCTGACGTCAATTCCTGGCAATTTACGGTGCAGATAGAAAACTGCCGTTTTCACCCACTACCCTGAAGTTCTGCTGCAATTTTACGTGTCAATAACAGCCGATAATCCCGCTTTTTATGCAGTGAAATATGTTGCATGTATTGTGCAGCCCTTCTCAATCGTTTTGATTGACACTAGTGTACTCTGACCTCCACTTTGTACATTTCTTAATCTTTTTTAAAACAGACTTAAGCTTTTACTCAAGTCAAAATAAAAAAAAAAACATCCCCTACTAAAGATCAAAAGTTAAATATACTTAACTACAACAGAATCTAAATATACTGAACTACAAATAACCTACGAAATAAGCTCTTCAAAGCCAATCTGACCAATGACTTGCATGCTCAAATTAAGGCATACATTGAACACTTTCCGATGACAGTCAAATGGTCAAAAGGCCCAGAGGGCAGCTTAATCTTTTTCATAGGTCACTAGTGGTTGCTGATTGACTTGATCACATTAGAGGCAACCACCAGTTACAGAGGTTGATACTACAGGTGGATACTACGGACATACACATTCCGAAGTAACAGTACAAATATTTACACTGTGCAACACCCTTCAGTTCATCTACTTTAGTTATGTTCAGACTTTTTTTTAATTAATGTTACCGAAAAGTGCATGGTTTTAATGAATGGAAGATGTATTTAGTGGCAACTGCAGCTCAATATAGAACATCTGTGTATCTATTAACCCTTGAATACAAACACCTGTGAGTGTATGTGTGAGCGCGCTTGTGTATATAAGGTTTCTCCATAAAATTATTAAGACCCCAAGTCTACCTGTACCACGCCCCCAACCAGAACCCTCAATTTCTACATGTAATTTAACATTTAGAGGTGGGTGCAGGAACCAGAGGTGAGGTTGATTTAATACACCCCCCCCTCTGGAAGCCAGTAAGCATGCCCACCCCCAAGGCCCTACATGCATATCATGAAAATGTTATAAGCCCACAAGGAACCACTCAGCAAAAAAGCAAACCCCACCCCAGTACAAGGCCAAGAAGCCCGATGCAACTGCTAAGCTGTGCACAAAGCCTACACTGCACAAATGCACCTCCACCAGCCTCCCAGAAATAAAGGTCCCCGCGAAGGTGCACCCCTGTGGAAAAAAGACCCACAGCATAAAAACCCAAGAACACATGCCTGACACCCATACACCAGCCAAAAGCAGCACCGCGAGAAATCCTACACCAAAGCCCGCAAAAGGCAGAGAGCCCACATGGACCAAAACCAAAACCCACTGAGAAGCAGCACAAGAACCAGAATCCAAACCGGAACCGCCCAGAAGAAAACGATGCCTATGCCCACCCAAGGCCGACCACCAATCCTCACCCCAGAAAAAGACCTACACCCACCCCAACATTCGAACAACTCCCAGGACACATTAGAAATTACACACCCAGGTTCAATGCACTCCACCCCTTCCCACAGACCCTTCGCCCCACCAGCAAAATTCACTCCCTAAAGGAGAGAGCACCTGCAATGAGATGGTACCTCCCCACCACTTTAGGAGGCCCCTAAGCACGACCAATGCACCAAACTCCCGGCAGAACCCAAGCCACTCAGACCCAGTCGGGACCCCCATCCCGAGGGCAACACCCTAGGAACCCCGAGGCCCCAAGCCCACCCCAGACCTACCCAGCCTTAAGCCCCCCAAAAGCATTGCATGCAACCACCAAATGTCACCCCCAAGTGACCCCCAATGGGGGCCCCTGGTGCCAAACCCTCCAGCGACCCCATCCAAAGGACACCCCATAACTGTAGATTTTAACCAATTTTTTTTTTTATTATTATTACTTAAGATTTTTATTGGTTGATTAACTTTTCTCAGACAGGGATAGAACAGAACAGTTGTCGGCATTAGGTACTATTGACAGTCAAACAGAAAAAACAAGGGGGTCAATTTATGAAATATGATTCGCACTTGACTCTTAGGAGCAACTTACAACATTTCAAAAGAGCAAGAGACAAGTTTCAGTTGTTGAGCTCAAGGAATCTATTCCATTTGTACCATCTTTTTTTATAAAGTTCAGATTGTAATCTCAGCATAAATGTTAGTCTTTCCATTTTGTGTACTTCCGCAATCAGTTCCAGCAAGTCCTTAAGCGTCAGTGTTTCAGGTTGAAGCCATCTTCGAGTGACCATTTTTTTGGGGGTTGCAGTAAAGATTTTTAATAGATATTTGTCACTCACATCCAGTCCATCAGGAGTGATTCCTAATAATAATGACAAGGTGGGGTGCAGAAGTGTAAGATCCAAAAAAAAACTCGATTTTCCCCAAACATCTCTCCAGTAAGTCTTAATTTTTGTACATGTCCAAAAGATATGGGTGTGATTTGCCTCAGTGTCCCCGCAACCTCTCCAATATTTAGATGCATTAGAATTTTTATAAGACTGTTGCTGTGGTGTTTTAAAGAAACATAACAATTTTTTCCAACTGAACTCTCGCCAATAGTTTAAAGAGGAAGTTGAGGCAGCATATTGTCCCATTGTTCTTGCAATATTTCAATTTTCAACTCTTTCTCCCATATTTTCTTAACATAGTGTGTTGACATTCCTTTGGTACTCAACAATCCCTGATAGCGTTTAGAAATGAAAGATCTACACGGGGCATTTAGGGCGGTGGAAGGAGTACTTCGAGGATCTCCTCAATCCTGCCATCACGCACCCCTGGGGAAACAGAGGGCGGGGGATGGGTTTGGGACTCTTTCATCACCCAGGCTGAAGTCACCGAGGTGGTTAAAAAGCTCCGCAGTGGCAAGGCTTCGGGGGGATGAGATCCGCCCTGAGTACCTCAAATCTCTGGATGTTGTGGGGCTGTCATGGTTGACAAGCCTCTTCAACATTGCATGGAGGTCGGGGGCAGCGCGTCTAGACTGGCAGACCGGGGGGGGTGGTCCCCCCTTATAAGAAGGGGGACCGGGGTGTGTTCCAAATACAGGGGGACACACTCCTCACCCCCCGGTAAGGCCTACGCCAGGGTATTGGAGAGGAGAGTCCGCCGATAGTCGAACCTCGGCTTCAGGGGGGGGCAGTGGGGGTTTTTCGTCCCGGCCGTGGAACAATGGACCAGCTCTACAACCCCCTCAGGGTACTAGAGGGTCATGGGGGTTTGCCCAACCCGGGTTTACATGTGTTTGTGGACCTGGAGAAGGCATTCGACTGTGTCCCTCGTGATTTCCTGTGGGGGGCTCCAGGGGGTATGGAATCAGGGGCCCTTTTTTAGGGCCATCCGGGCCCGTACGAGCGGAGCAAAAAGTTTGGTCCGCATTGCCGGCACTAAGTCGGACCTGTTCCGGTGCATGTTGGACTCCGGCAGGGCTGCCCTTTGTCACCAGTCCTGTTCATAACTTTTATGGACAGGATTTCTAGGTGCAGCCAAGGGCCGGAGGGGGTCTGGTTTGGGGACCAGTGGATTTCGTCTCTTCTTTTTGCAGATGACGTAGTCCTGCTGGACCCCTCTAGCCACGACCTAAAGCATGCGCTGGGGCGGTTTGCAGAAAGGGGGAAGCGGCTGGGATGAAGATCAGCTCCTCCAAGTCAGAGGCCATGGTACTCAACTGGAAAAGGGTGGCTTGTCCTCTTCAGGTTGGAGGGGAGTTCCTGCCTCAAGTGCAGGAGTTCAAGTATCTCGGGGTCTTGTTCACGAGTGAGGGAAGAATGGAGCGGGAGATCAACAGACGGATCGGTGTGGCTGCCGCAGTAATGGGGGCGCTGTGCCGGTCCATTGTGGTGAAGAGAGAGCTGAGCCGAAAAGCGAAGCTCTCAATTTACCGGTCGGTCTATGTTCCTACCCTCACCTATGGCCATGAACTTTGGGTCATGACCGAAAGAACGAGATCCCGGATACAAGCGGCTGAAATGAGCTTCCTCCGTAGGGTGGCCGGGCAGTCCCTTAGAGATAGGGTAAGGAGCTCGGCCATTCGGGAGGGGCTCGGAGTAGAGCCGCTGCTCCTCCACATCGAGAGGAGCCAGTTGAGGTGGCTCGGGCATCTATACCGGATGCCTCCTGGACGCCTTCCTCGGGAGGTGTTCCAGGCACGTCCCACCGGGAGGAGGCCCAGGGGACGGCCCAGGACACGCTGGAGGGACCATGTCTGGCTTGGGAACGCCTTGGGCTCCCCCCAGAGGAGCTGGAGGAGGTGTCTGGGGAGAGAGACGTCTAGGTGTCTCTGCTGACGCTGCTGCCCCCGCGACCCGGTTCCGGATAAGCGGAAGACGACGAGTACGAGTACGAGATCTACACGGCTTAGAGTAAGACTGAGAGACTAGTCAAATTATCTCACTGCACTCTGAGACAGGTTCTCTCAGTATATTCGAAAAGAGATATTGTCTGAGTTGCAGGTATCTAAAAAAAAGTCTCCTTTTTCTAAGTCACATTTTTGGTGAAGTGTTTGAAAAATTGGTAAAGTATTTTTATCTAGTACTTTGCAATGTGCCATTATTCCTTTGTGTGACAAGTTTTAAAAGTTGAGTCTAAATGGTTGGGGATAAAGTCAGTGTCAAAAGCAGCCCATTTGAGAATTCGTATTTGGTTGGACAACTTTAGTTCTCTGACCATTTAAAACCAGGTCATTAGTGTAAATGATGACAACATGTTTTGATTTCTTTGACGTACTGTTGCAAGTTTCTGATCTCCAATCATAGCCTGTATTGGGATGGTTCCACACGTTTTCCATTTCTTTCCATTTAGCCTCGCAAGTATTCTCACACCTCTGTATTACTGTTTTAAGTTGAGCTGCTAGATAAAAGACGCGGGGATTTGGGAGAGACAGGCCCCCTTTTTCTTTTCTGATCATGAGAGTACTGTATTTAATTCTGGGTCCCCGTCCTCTCCAAATAAACCGAGAAATATGTTTGTTTCAGTCACGGAACTGAGAAAGAGGGATTTTGACAGGCAGGGCCATAAATAGATATAATGATTAGGTAAAACAGACATCTTGATGACTGGGCGAGGGGCTCAATGTAAAGGGCAAAGAGGGTTGGAGAGAGAGGGCAGCCCTGTCGAGTGGATCTCTCCAGGCTTATCCGGTCTGTTAAGCGTCCATTTATTTTGATTTTAGCAGTAGGTGATGAATATAATGTTTTTATGCTATTAATTGAACTTTCTGAAAAGTCAAATCGTTCCAAGACTAGGAATAAGTATTCCCAACTGACGCAGTCGAAGGCCTTTTCTGCATCTAAGCTAGCCAACACTGCTTTATAGTTATTCGCCTGTATATTCCGAATTACATGAAGGGATCGCCTTATATTATCCTGAGTTTGTTGGCTGTTGACAAAATCGGTTCTGTCCTCGTCAATCAGCTCTGAGACAAAACCATTCAGTCTACTGGCCATGATGGTTGCATATAATTTATAATCTTGATTGAGGATTGATTTAGGTCTATATGAACTGCACAATGTTATGTTCTTCCCTTCTTTTGGTATTACAGTTATAATTGCTTCAGACCAAGATTGTGGTAGTGGCGTTTTCATTAGTGTCCAATTTAATACTTTTAATAATACTGGGGACAGTTCTTCAAATGCCTTGTACCACTCAGCTGGAAGGCCACCCGTTCCAGGTGTTTTATTTTTTTATTTTTTTAATGCCAGTTTTAATTCTTTTGTACTAATAGTCTGTGTTAGGTTTTTGTTGTAGGATTCTCCTATTGTTGGTAAGTCTAATAAGTCGAGAAATGTTTTAACCTCTTCTGTTTCATTCTGTTTTTGTTGTGCATGTAGTGTTTTGTAATAAGTTTGAAAAACTTTGTCAATAACTTCTAAACTATTCTCTATAATTCCTGTCTCTGGGTTAATTATTGAACACACCGAGTGCATTATTTGTTTCTTACGAATTTTCCTTGCAAGTAATTTTGTTGCCCTTGGCCCTCTCTCATAAAATGATTGCTTTAAGAATTAATATTTTTTCTCTTCTTCCTCTTTACATACGTCTAGGATTTTATTTCTTGTTTTTTAATTTGTGCTTCTATATGATCAAGTTGAGTGTTAATATAAATTTTTTCTAACTCTTTTAATGAATCCTCTAGTTCATTTAATTCTTTTTCCTTCCTTTTCTTAATAGCGGTGCTTTGTGCTATAAATTTCACTCTTAATACAGCCTTTAATTTCCCATAAAATGTTATGATCAACTTCTCCACTGTCATTTAATTCTAGGAAGTTTTTTATTTCAGTTTTTACTTCTTTTATGACATTTTTATCATTTAGCATCATTTAGAACCAATTTCACAATTTCTTATTCTATGTCGATTGTTCCTAAGAACTTGAAAATACTGCGTGAGGGGGGGAGAAGTAGGTAAATTATTAATTATTATCTGTTGGGTGCAGCTCTCGCCAAACATCCAACATACCAATATCAACCAGTCCCCTTTTTAACAGTTTACTTTGTGGTGTGGCCTTCCTTTTGTTATTGGTCGTGTCATTTTTATTCAGAACTGTATTAAAGTCACCTGCACATATTAATATACCTTGTGGATCCGATGAAATCAATTCTAGGATTCTTTCTAAAAACTGTAGATCATAATGCGGCGGCATATAAATAGAAAGGAGGGTAACCAATTTCCCTTCAGTCTTAACCCAGACCAATATGTATCTACCTTCACTATCTTTTATTTGTTTAAGGGGTTCGAAGTGTGTAGCGTTATGTATTACCACTGAAACTCCTCTTTGAAAAACATTCCTAAATCCAAATTTCTTTAGCTTCTCATACTCTGTTGGGGATAGATGAGTTTCTTGAAGAAATATAATCTGGAGTTTATCCCTTTTTAATTTAGACATTACTCTGCTCCTCTTAACAGGGTTGTTGAGACCATTAACATTCCAAGAAGCTGCTCTTATATCACCAGTATATCAGTTTGCCTAAGCCGACAGTTTGAACACATGTAACAACAAGAACATAGAGAACATAACACAAATACAAATAAGACGACTTCCATCCTCAGGGCTACACTCTGCCCTATCATCCTTCAACTTCCTTTCCCACATTGTAGGAGGAACAGCCCTACCATAAGTAGGGGCTCCTTCGTTGCCAACGGCAAAGTTCCCTCACCTTCGAGCATGACAGGTTTTTTCCCTCCACTGGTCCTGATCAGTATAACATGAGGCAGTTTATACTTGCTCTTGTCGAAATTTTCGGAGCTTTCCTCGCACGAGTTTAGAGTGTGAGCTGACCGCTTTGCCCAAGTGCATGTCTTGGTTACTTGCTGGATCTTCATCCGCGATGGTCGATCGCGGCGTTTCTATGCGGTAACCCCTCTTCCGCATGACCTCCGCCGCTTTCAATGCGCTACTGTACAGGCAGGCACAGGCCGTCGTCCCAGTGAATCCTCACGTTAACCAGCTATGGTGTTTGGAAGCGTATCTTTTCTTCTTTGAGAATCTTCTAGATGTTCTTGTATTCTTTAAGCTTGTTAATTATCACTACAGGAAGATCATGCGCAAATTAGATCAATTTGCCCTCATATAAGATCTTTTTTCCCCACGCCGCTCTGAGGATTTTCTGTTTTATGTTGTATCTGTGAAAGTTGATGAGGATAGATCTTGTAATCACTGCATCCTGCAGTTTAGGGCCCAATGACCGGTGTGCACGTTATATATGCAGATCAGTATCTTCGTCAATGGAAAGATGCTCTTTAACAAAGTTTGTCATGAACATTAGCATGGTGTTGCCCTCAGCTCCTTCTTTGATGCCATAGACACAGATATTGTTGCGTCGGGATCTACCTTCTAGATCTGTGACGTTAACAAGAAGAGTTCGCTGTTGTTTGAGGCAGCTAATCAGCGACTCTCTCAGGTCTGCGTTCACCATCTCTAGCTCATTCACTCTGCTTCAGTTAGCCTTGAGCCATGATTACGAATATCTGTACTGACCTCCAACTTCTTGTTCATCTCACTCTTAAAGTTGCTCAAGTCCTGCTTGATGTAATTTCTCAATGTGATGACCTCGTTTACGTTAATATTGTTGCTTAGGTTCTGGTTAGCCTTAGCAGTTGTTGGCTCACCTTCCTCACTCGTCTCCGTGGCCTGCATCGTGCTGGGTTTGTTTTCGGCGTTTGCTGGATCAGTCCTTGCTTGACTGTCACTTTTAGTGTCCCCCAGTCTCTTTATCGATCTTACTCCACGCATAGCAAGTCATTTTTGAGATAAGCCAGATGATTTATCGGGTTTTAGTGGAGTTTTCTTATATCTGACCAGGACAGTTAAGAGTTTTAGTCCACCATCTTTAACCACTCCGTCGGAAGTCCGATTATAACCAATTTATAGAATAATCTGAAACTCTTGAGGAAAGAATTTATCAATCCAATTTCATGAGAGGGAGAGGTTTGTAGTCTTTAACAGGAAATATAGTTGTCTTTTCTCTACTTATTTTTAGTTGGTTAACTAAAAAGCTACCTGATTTATTGCCATGTTCAAAGGTCTCTATTCAAAGTTTTTTACTAAAAATTGCTTTTATTAAATCAATAATTTCATTTAATTCTAGTTTTGCTTTATATAGTTTGTCCAGCATTTCCTCTTCCTGGGAATCTTCTAAATTGATTGGTTTCTTCTAATGAACACACCTGTTTTCCTTTTTTTTCTTATGTGATGTGAATGAGATATCCCTGCCTCCCAGAGAACTGACGTTGATATCCCAGGGAGGTCAAATATCCAAACATGAAGTCCACTCTTCTCAAAAAATATTTGATAAAATCTTCGTTCTTAAGCAATGATGTATTAAACCTCCGGCTTTTGCTTTGTGGGTTTTCTTTCTTATTTCATAGAGTTAAAGAGACAGGAGCATGATTGCTGAGAGCTGTAGGGAATATCTCAGTGTCTGAAATGTCAGTCAACAATAAGCTTCTGATTAAGAAATAATCCAGACATAAGTAAAAGTGATGGACATGTGAGAAGAAAGTATATTCTCCACAGTTAGGGTGAAAAGACCGCCATGCATCGCAAAATCTGTAATCACTCATGTACTGTTTAACTATATTTACTGATTACCAACTGTGCTGAGTCGCTGTTGTACTCAACCTGTCTTCTTGATTTAGACCAAAGTTGATATCGCCTCCAAGAAGTGACCAATCCAAGTGTTCAGACAGTGCAGAAAAAAAGTATGGAAGAACGGGGGATCATCATTTGGGGTATATATACTGACAATACATAACTTTTGGTTATGTATAGATATTTTTATTATTATAAATCTACCCTCTAGATCTATAACTGTGTATAATACTATAAAGTTAATATTTTTGTGTATTAAAATTGCTATTACCCTTTGCCTAGAATTCTTGGACAGCTAGAACCTCATTGTGGAATACTCACTATTCCTTTGTCTTCATTCTTCGTGTTTTTCCACTGGTTGCCGCCTAAACATTTTATGACCCTTTGTGTTTCACTGAGCTCCAACTTTGGGGGTTTTATGATTGCAGCCTGGTGGAGGCCGCTCCCAAAGCTTTGCTCAGTACCATATTTTCTCTTGTTTTGCCATAACTGCTGGTTTGACCTCATACACACTCAATTTTGTTTTATCTTGTTTAGTTTATTTTACCCCTTTTGTGTAGAATTTTTGCGTGCTTGATTAGGTGAAGATTATTGAATCAGAATAGCGAGTCGTATCAGGGCTATTCATTTAATAAATATTCACGTAGATAAAGAGAAAGCGTTTGTGTTTATTTTGAGCAAGAGTGATTTGACTGTCAAAATAAGGTCAAAGTTCCCCCACCTTTGGTGAAGCGGTTGATTAAACAGTGACATCCAGTAATAGTTATCAATTATTACTGAGAATTTACTAATTGTAATTATCAAGGGCTTTGAGCCAACACCAGAGGACATCTCTGATTTCGATTCGTAAGTAATTTTTGGTTAAGAAATTAATCTTTTTCAAATTATGATTTTAAATTAGAATTATTGATAAATATTAATTAATCAATAATCATAATTCTTACATATTTGGCGTTCCTGGGTGGGCCTTAAAAGGACAGGCATCACTGTTGCACAGAGTGAACAATTGTGATATCCTTGGAAATTTATTGTGAGACTTTTGATTTTTGCAAGGGTGCTTGTAAGCCATAGGATATCTTGACTAGAAGTTTGCTCAATTCTACAGCAGAAGAGTAATAATAATATTTCAGAGGTGCTTTTGTGGATGCAAGGTGGAAGTTTGGTGTAGCTTGTGGTGTGAGACTTAAAGTTAATTTCCAGCTGGCAGTAGAGGGTGACACGGGAGTGGATTTTCTCTCCTGTCCCATCCCGCTCCCACAGAAAAATGTCTTGTCCCATCCCAATCCCAGGCCAGCATAAAAGAATAAATCCTGTCCCATCCCACTCCTGGTAAATTGACTCCCACTCCCATCCTGCTCCCATTTAGAACAACTCCCACTCCTGTCCCACTCCCATTTTTGTTTTCTTGATTTAGTCTTTTAGCAATTTCTTTGTTTGAAGGACCAGTTAGGTCCCTGTTTTTAGCTGTAGTTAAGGCCAGTTAAAGTAAAAAGCATAATAATGAAGAAATAATACAATATCAAACAAGGAAACAGCCATGCCTATCTCAGTTGAATAAACAAAATTTACATAGTTGTATTTTACTAATTTATTAAGTGATTGTTTCCTTTGAACAATGACATTACTTTTATGTTTCAAATTGCTGAAACGAACGAAAAAAGCACCTAGCAAGAGAACTGTACTTGGTGAACAAAAGTCCAAAAAGGCATAACCTTCACAATTTAGAAACTGTACCTCAATGGTTCACAGCCCAGGTCCTCAGGGACCCCTTCCCTGCAAGTTTTAGATGTGTGTCTGCTCCAGCACACCTGATTCAAACTCTGACATGACCTCCTATACAGGCACCAAGAATGGAGGGTCAAACTGGACAAAATTAATACAATAAAATCATCATCAAATAAATAAATGTTGTGAATGTCCCAAAGGTGAAGTAAATGTAAAATGAAAGAAATGTAACATTAAATGTGCCATTAAATTAAAGGTACCATTTATTTATTTAATACATCATTAGAAACAATTATACCATTATATCGAAATTGACTATTATGCAATGAAATGTGCCACTGAATAATTAAGTATAATTTAATAATAATAATAATTAATAATTAATGATGTATTAAATAAATTGTACATTTAAAGGTTCATTAAATTTCTTTCTATTTCACAACGTATTTATTATTTCGCTCGCAAAACTTTTGCGTTCCCACGCAATTGTCTTTGCGTTATCTCGCAATACTTTGTGGGAGACCCGTTTTTGAGATTTATTGAGTTTTATTTTGAAATCTGCCTTAAATAAAAGTATCTTCAATCAGACTTAAAGACAGTTATTATCCACAAGCTGTCAAACTACTGATCTCTGGACAATAATACTGCACGAATCCACATCTGTTACACGTTATTTGCTTATTACTGCTGCATGATGTGTACTTTTTTTGCACGGCACTTTTGTTTTTATAGTGAGTTGAACGGTTCTTCTAATCCTAAGCATTTAATGGGATTGTTGACTGCGTGTTAACCTGCATATGACAAATAAACCATATCAATGCCATATCAGTGCTGTATGTTTTGTGAGCAGTTTGTCATCTGTGCTGCTGTTCCAAAATGCACAGCTTTCTCAAGGTGATTAACAAATTTTGTGAGCGAACGCAAAAGAAAAAAAAATCCCCCCTGTCCCCTCGTGGGCTGCGTATGTACCTTTCCCCTCTACTCTGCATATGCGAGCAATTTTGTTGGTTAGATGAGACTTGACACGTGATGGTACTTTTTGTTAGACGAATGAAGAGATGCAGGGCTGATTCAATCCAGAATCTGCCTAACAAGTGTGCCTTAATCACTGGTGTACTTGCTTACGAATAAACACGTTTTACAAGCAGCATACTGCGTGTTAACACCGCTAAATTCAACTCTTCTGAACTTCGGTAATATTTGCGACTTTCCTGTCAGCTACTTCTGACTTTATGTCGCAAATCCAATTTCACCACGTCCAGTTCTCCACCTGCGTTTGCTCCCTCCATTCTGAACGCTGGTGGAAAACATAGATCAGAAGCACTGTTGGCTTGTGGGTCAGATTCAAGCCGTCCAAATCCACCCTGGATATCCGATTCAGCCACAGTAGTCGACGTTGTGTACTCTGTTTTTGTTTTCTCACACTGATTTTCTATCACAGCTGGCAGACGGTAGAATGAATGTTGGTCTTGACCACCACGCGAGCACAACCCACAATTAAGCACGTTTTTACCATAGTTATGGTAGAATGGTCCGGAGTTTTGCTTCACTGATCACGCTAAAACAAAGAAAACAGGCTGCTGCTGCCACCCAAGATTGCGATCCTGAGGTGGGGTCACGTGACCGCGAAGCCATGTGAAAACCCCCCTTTACTCATGTGGTTTTTGAACTGGACTGCATTACACTGAAAGTTCTGGTCACCTCATTTACATGCATAAGGTGAGCAGAATGATGCGTCTAATATCTGCTTCCTTAATAATTTATTTGTGCCATTTATATGGCATCACATTCCTGCCAAAAATCAGAGGAGCATATTAAGCAATCACAACAGCGCATCTTTTAATCGAGAGAGCGCATAGCTCTGATCGCGGGCCTGCACCTTTATTCGAGAGCCTTTGAACGCAGCACGGCGAGCAGTAAAACACACCCCCTGCACCCATCTGTTCGTTCTCGCAGAAAAATTACGCTCTCTCGCTCTGTTTAATGGGCGTATTTGTCAGTTGGGGGCAGAAACTCTTCTAATTGGCCGGATTTTCACCTCATATCCGGTCGCAGCCAGCACAGGACATTGCCTTTTAGAAGAAGAGCAGCGAATGTGACGTGGATTAAAAGCGTTGAAGAAAACGAGGAATAAATAAGAAGGAAAGGAAAAGCTGGTTGTTGATTGCAATACTTTTTTTTTACCGGTGACATTTATCCAAAAAGAAATCAAGATTCTTACAGATGTTAAGAGTGGTGTGAGACTCACTTCCTCTGACATCTCACAAAATTAACTCTTCAATGCTGTCCTCAACTGTATCAAACAACAATGCCAATAAAACGGTTATTATGATCAGTATCCAGAGTTTAGAGGAAACTTCCTCTCAGAGACATACTGTTAGTGTTGAGATTTTGACATCTAGAAATTGTCTCAGGCTAATTAATTTAACATATCCACAGCTAACCGAGTGCTAATAAAGTAATCAAGAATCATTCAAGAATCTTTACTGTCATTAAGAGACCATAATAAAATTTTGTTGAGACATCCAGCTCAGAATGCAACATAGGATAGTCAGAAATTTAAAACAGAAAACACATAGAAAACGAAAAATTAGCATCCTCAGAAGACACCCTTGAAAAATTTAAATAAAATAAATGTCACCAGTAAAAAAGTGTTGCTATCACAACCAGCTTATCCTTTCCATACCCACTTATTTATTCCTCGTTTTCTTCAACGCTTTGAATCCACGTCACGTTCCCTGCTCTTCTTCTCCTAAAAGGCAATGTTTTTTTTTGTTTGTTTTTATCAACTTTATTGAAGTATATAATGCAAAACAGTACAGGAGTACAACGATACATACTAACAGCTGCCAGGGGGTTACAGATGGAGACAATGTTTTATAGTCGCATATTACACAAATATATTGAAAATGGTACATAAGGTGCAAGTTGTAATCGCTTTAACATTTCTGATAGTTTCAATGTATTGTTTGAACTCATTTTCAAAAATGAAAAGAAGTGGTTTTTGGTTGGTATAACGACATTTATGAATATGCCATTTAGCTAAGTATATAATAAGGTTGATAATATAGAATTGGGTTTATTTGGCTATTGAAAAGTCAGTGAAACCAAACAATACATGTTCAAAGCAAAAAGAAAGATTCGGCTTAATATGTGTAGAAATCAAAGTGCAAATTTTTTTCCAAAATTGAGTAGAGATGGGGCAAGACCAGAATAAATGATATACGTCTTCTGGGTTTTCTTCACAGAATGAGCAAACAATATCTATATTTTTGTTAATGCGCTGTAAAAAAAAGTTTGGATGGTTAAATTCTGTGAATAATTTTGAACGAAACTTCTTTGTCATAGTTTCTCATGTCAGCCTCCGCCCTGATTTATCCTCCATGTTCATTTGCGCAGGGAGCCTCTGACTGCGTATTAACCATAGATTCTATGAGAAAAGACACAGCCCTTTACTGGTTCCTAAAGGCTGAAGAAAAAACGTCTTCTTTAGGAACCGTTTGTCCGGTCTCACCATTTATACTGAGACCGAGGTGAGCCCCACTCAGCAGGTAACTGCGGTCAAGTGTGCCGACAGTCAGAAATACAGGGTCTCAACCGTTGCCAGGATCAGCATCCTTTCTGCTCCACTACCGTAATGCACCTTGTATGCGCGAAGCTAATCTTTAAGAGAGCGCTATAGCGTCGGCTGGCATGACCGCGTATTTCTGACTGTCGGCTCACTTGACCACGGTAGCAGGTAGCAGGAGGAATAAACATCGTGGTCAAAATACATAAACAGAGACTGTAAAGGGCAACTTTTAAAGAGAGAACCGGAGGAAGGAGGGTTCTGGGCTAAAGCCCCCAATATATCAAGACCTTAAAAACGCCCCTTAAGTACGCACCAACATTATAGTGTTTCCCCCCACCTCTAAAATAAATCCGGCGCCTCTGAATCGATGCAACATCTTTCTGAAATAAGGAACATATACGACAGTTGCAATTACGGAATGAGGAAAAACAAATTTGACCAATTTCGAGTATAGTTGGATCAAAAGGCAATAGAGTGAGATTCTGTCCTGCAGTACTTTTAAATAAAATGACTACTCCAGTCGGGATTGCATTTATTATAATATTGAATTCTTTAAACGGTATAATGATACCGTATTTCGTGACAAAATCTTGATATGTCATTAATGAACCATTAGAGTTGAACAATTGATGAACTAAAAGTATATTGTGAGTAAACCAATTAGGGTAGAATAAGGATTTGTTTTTATATAAGATGTCTTTATTGTTCCATAAATAGTATCTATGGGGGGAGAAATTATGCTTGTAGATCAGTGACCAAGAAAGAAGCATCTGCTTATGGAAACCATATAATTTTGCGGGGATTTTTTCAACATTATAGTTGCAAAATAAGAGGAAGTTAAGTCCTCCAAAATTAGAGAAAATATTTGGTATGAAATTCCAAATTGAATATAGGTTCCTGATTAATTGTTTTTTAAGGCAATGTCCTATGTTGGCTGCGACTGGATATGAGGTGAAAATCCGGCTAATCAGATCAATCAGAAGAGTTTTTGCCCCCAACTGACAAATACGTCCAACTAAACGGACCGAGAGAGCATAATTTTTCTGCGAGAGCGAACAGATGGGTGCAGGGGGCGTGTTTTACTGCTCGCCGTGCTGCATTCAAAGGCTCTTGAATAAAGGTGCACGCCCGCGATCAGAGCTATGCGCTCTCTCGATTAAAAGATGCGCTGTTGTGATTGCTTAATACGCTCCTCTGATTTTTGGCAGGAATGTGACGCAATACATTTACTTGCTTTGAAATGGTGTAGTAGATCTTGGGCTGTTCCATGTCTCATAAACGGCAATCCCAAATATCTTGACAACTGGACATAGTCTTTCCACCAATACCGGACATGCAGATCTAGTTGTTTTGTTTTTGTAGCCTGGTTGAGGCTCTCATCAAACATTAATACAAACGTGTTGTTAGCATCCGCAACAAGTTGCTCTAAAATGTACAGGGCTAATCCAAACTTGCTTTTGTAGGCCGTCTTGTTGGAACCACATGCAAATGAGTGGGCAGTTTCAGAGTCTGGGAACACTGCACGGTACATGTCTCCAACTCCCTCATTTGACTTTCACTTGTATGATTGGTGTTTTGTCACAGTGTTCAAAGTCCACAATTCCTCTGTTTGTAGGCGTACCGCCAAACATTGTCCGGAGATGTGGTGCTGCGGTTGATATCAGAGATGGCTGTGGAGGCAATGTAGAGACGAGAGTGGAACAGAACTGGGAAATACCTACTGCTTGTTGTGAACTTGATTTTGATGCTTTGTGTTCTACACTTCGCATGTATGACCCCGCTCCCTTGATTACCTTCATGCAAAGTTTGAAACATTTCTTGCACAAAATACACCGTGCCTCATACACATTCCTTGGTACTGGTTTCAGCCATGCAGAAAAATCTTGGTTGGACAGCCAATTTTTGTTGAATTTACACTTTCCCATGTTGTTCAAGATAAAGTGACTGCTAGCACTACATGAACGACTTGCATCTTCTCTGATGGTCCTGGCGGCAACAATCGCTTTTATTGGTTCCACTTTCAGGATCACGTGACGTTACAGCGAGAGCCGTTTGGTAAATAATTAAAAAATAATAAAGGTTACCAATTATTTTAAGATTTGAGACGAATTACAATCATAAAATCATATTTACGATGTGTTAACATTTTTAAGACCTCTGAAAAAATTATTTAAAACATTTTAATACCAATTAAGGCCTTACTTTTAGATTGATGAATTCAATGCCTATTAAGACTTTCTAAGGATCAGCGGGAACCCTGTAAGAAACAAAATAAAATAAAAAACAATGTTAATGACAGTCATAGTTACCTATACTGTGCAAAGAAACATCCTGGGGTTTATACATTGCTACTATAGAGGTTTAGATTAAAACTGTATTGACATTTTCTGATAACAGTTCGATTACATCCCAGCATTTTAAAAGTGGCCCATGTAGAAATGAGAGGAGTTTTGGTCAGGTTTTATCATCTTACAAAATGAATGTACAACAGCAATATTATTTGGAAATAACTATCGAAGCCATTTAGGAAATAAATATAAATTGGGCCTCAAGGATGCTACATTTGACATTTTCATGTAAATTTGTTTAATTCTGTAATATTTGTCCTAAAATTGTGCTGCCATCTTTGAGTTGAACGGTGACTAGTGCAGTTGAATTTTCCTATTCATTTAAACGGTACATCTTGGTACATGTCGATGTAACAACCCCCGTGTACGGGTATAAAGCCATCTTGCTCAAGCTATTTTCAAATGATTCAGCATTTTGATATCTTTTATGGTTCTTCTACAATCCCGATTCAAATTTTATGCAAGTTTTTTGACGTTTTCGATTTTATAATGTAATCCTATGGCGGAATTCGTCAGTTGGTAGAGTGTACACTCTAGGTTTTTGAATAACCTGAGAAAGAACAAACAAACTCTCCTCACTCGCTCAATTTTCACTCTACTGGCACAAATTATATATCAAAACGTAGGATGCTCTTTCGCGATTCAAAAAAATTTTCGCTCATTGTGGGGGGACTAACGGATTTCACGCAACACGCCCAGGAGACCCAACGCAAAGTCAACACCCCCCTGAATGGAAAAAACCTATAGGAATTCAGAAAAAAAAATCAAAAGCAAAAATCCTTTAAAACTCACATGTTTGTTCGAAATCGCCGCCTCTTGTAAACCCTTTCAAGTTAGAGGACATGAGCTTTGCACAATTAATCTTCAGACCTTGCTGGCGCTCACATTGAAGGAATTTTTTTGATACCTTTTATCATTTTGTCATAAAAAAGGTTTGTGTAGGATTACCAAATTCTGCTCTTCCCCAAAATCGCTTAAAATTGAAAAATTTCAAAAGATCCACCTTTTTTTTACACTGTCACAGTCTCCTACACGGATTTATGTAGACACACGAAAATCTCCAGATTGTTCACCGATCTCTGCTGATACCTATGGTCTAAAAAATATTGGATACTTTATCGTTTTCTCGTGAAGTAGGTTTTGTTTGAGAGTGAAAAATTCACCTTCACTCAGGTTAAAAATGGTCAAAATTATCCACTTTTTAACAGGGTCACAACTCCCAGACAGATTATTTTAGAAACCTGAGAAGCTCCATGATTGTTCAGCAAGACCTGCTGATTCATACGGTGCATGAATCAAATCGATAGCCCTTATAGTTTCCGAGTTATTAGACGTTGTTCGAGAGCATGTTCAGGCATTTTTGTGTTTTTCTCCATTTTCCCTTGTGCCTTTAATATTATATTTTCAGCAAAAAAAGTGTTAATATTCTCGTTCCCCTGTCCGTTCTGAGAAATACAGTCAAAGAATGACGTCGATAGCCCTTACGGTTTCCGAGTTACGGGCGGTAGTTCGGGAGCATGCGCCTCCATGTTAAAAGCCCAGGGAAGGGTAGACAATAGTGAGGTGCTGCATTAGAAATGCTGCAGGTGTCAAGTTACACTGACACTCTTTAATGATTGGCTGATTCATTCCTCGCTGTTCTATTTATACATGCCTTGCAGCTGACGTCACACCCTCACCGAACTCTAGCCGCCACCATATTGAATACCTTCTTTGGTGCCCCGGGTGTCGAAGATGCCGTCCGTATGTTGTGCAGTTGGGTGTTATAAGAAAGGTGACCCAAATATTTCTTTTTATCGCTTACCGAAAGAGGAAGAACGTCGTCAGAGATGGCTGTCGGCGATCAGGAGGGCTAACTGGACGCCGACTGCCAGTAGCCATCTGTGCAGTGCACATTTCGTATCAGGTGAGTTTCAAAGCATGTCAGGAGAGCTAGCTCAAGCTACTGCCAACTGGATTTAATGTCTTGTACATATTTTTCAGAAAATTAAGTGAATAGAATGAAACTGATTAGACACCGTGTGTAACAAATGCATTTGATATGAGGATCTGAATATTTTGCTTCAGAGATTGCAGTTGTTAGCTTAGATATCAGTCTACAGCAGGATCTTTGAGATCAATGTAGTATTTTAACATTCCATTCAATTGAATTTACGCAACATGACAGTAAAATATACAGCAACAGAAGTTGAAAACTTACAGTAATACAAGCAATGTTGCCAGGATACTTCCCCCTGCTGTCTTATGACTCAAATTTTGGTCAAACTGCATAGCAGATTTTAATCTGTCTCCTAATTGTTGTATTGTTTTATGGCCACTGCTGTACCACAAACAGCATTTATACTTTTCAGTGTCTATTACTTTGGGTGGTGCACCAATATTGATGATATATTGCGCTGATCTTAGATTAACCTAGCAAGATGTTTCATTTCTCTGGTTTCTTTGTTGTAGCTGCTTTGGACACAGACCTAGTTACATTAACTGAAACATTTGTCTCATCAGGTGTAAAAAGCCAAAACCCACTAAGCCCAGACTACATGCCAACAATGTTTCCTCATCGAAGTTCTCCAAACAAGCGAAAGAGGATTTATCAGATGGCCAGGTTTAAACACACTCAGGCTCTAAAAAGAAAAAGAGCAGTGATTGGTGCTGACAGAGGAGAGACAGGAAAAGCAAAAGACAGACAGGAGGCGGATGGCAATGACCAGCGGGATGGAGGAGAAGACAGACAGGAGGTTGGAATGGCGATGGATGGTTCCTGTACCAATACTTCTTGCCAAGTCACAATTAAAAGACTCAACGAAGAATGTATGAGATTAAGGACTGAAATCTGTAAACTCAAGGGTCAAGTAGATTCATTAACATTCAGTAAAGAAAGTTTCCAAGGCAAAGATGAGAAAGTCAATAAGTTAACTGGCCTGCCTTCTTACTGTAAATTGATTATTGTATTCTCTTTTATTTTACCTTTACTTAATGTTAAGTCATGTTTGTCACCTTTTCAGCAGTTTTTACTAACATTAATGCGCTTGAGAATGAATTTACCACTTTTTTTCCTAGGTCATTGTTTTCATACATCAACATCAACCGCTAGTAGGGTTTTCAACAACACACTGAATGTTATGTATTTCCGGCTGTGTAATATTATAAGGTGGCCAAGCAGAGATCAGATTTTAATTAGTCTTCCCATGTGTTACAGAAAAAAATTCAAAAATTGCACTAGTCTTATTGACTGATTTGGGATATTCATTGAAAGACCTAAAGAGATGAGAGCACACGCACAAACCTATTCACAATATAAACATCATAATAGAGTTAAATATCTAATTTCCATAACACCACAAGGGGCCATTAGCTTTGATTCAAAAGGTTGGGGTGGTAGGACAAGTGATAAGTATGTGACGGAGCATAGTGGATATCTTGACCTGTTGTCCCCTGGGGATGTGGTTCTTGCTGACAGAGGGTTTAATGTAGCAGATTCTGTAGGACTTGTAAATGCACAACTCAAGATACCTGCCTTTACCAAAGGAAAAGCACAGCTTCACCAGAAGACATTGAGTTGTCGAGAGGACTGGCAGCTGTGCGCATCCATGTGGAGAGAATTATAGGACTTGTAAGGAATAAGTACTCTATTTTGCAAGGAACCATACCCATATCACTTTGTTATTCAGCCTCAGATGGACTCATGCCACTAGACAAAATGGTGAAAGTGTGTTGTGCCCTCTGTAATCTTTGCCCTCCTGTTGTTCCACCAGAGTGATGACATGCAGAATTAAACATCCCAACCCACAAAGTATTTCATTTTGAAGTAAATCCGGCTTTCGTTGAACAATATGCTTGTTTCATTATTACAATATTTAATATTTTAGAGGTTTACTACTGAAGAGAAACATATGAGAAACATGTCACCATTTTTCAATTGTGATTTTAATAACGCACAAAATTAAGACAGGATAAAAACAAGACAAGAAAATCATCCCACATCCTCATATTCCTCTCCTCACAATGTAGATTTTATTTGCAGTAGTTCTACTTGAAATGAAATATACACTGAAAGAAGAGATGGAAAGAGGATAGTAAGGAGGAGAGGAAGGAAGGGAAGGAGAGAGGCAGGAAGAGAGGTGGAATATTCTAATTCCAATTATCTTGTTACAGTACTTCAAAATAACAGAATTGGAATTAGAATATCTTTCCTCTCCCCCTGCCTCTCTTCTTGTCTTCCCTTTACAAATCCTCTTCCCTCCTCATCTGTGCTTGTCCCAGTGTAGATTTTATTTCAAGTATATCATTAGAATAAGACTAGGGAATAAAAAAGGCGGAAAAAAAACAACTTTAAAAGATCACAAGACATGGAGTACCTTTAAAATAAGGGGTTTTTCGACTTAGTGGGAAAATAACCAAAAGGGGGATTACTGGAAGACACCATGTTTAGAAGTGGGAAAACTCTTGCATCCAACAAAAGGAAACAAAACTTTAGGGAAAATTTATTGAATATAATTTTATGTTAGCTTTGTAAAATGTCTGTTGCATAACAGTGTAGTTCATCAGTTTTGTTTATCTTCCTGAATCATAACATTTCCACACTTTTGGAACCCTTGTCATGCAAGCAAGACCTGTGAAAGTGTCCTCGCTTGCATAGTTTTGACGCACAGATGACTTTATCCTCTGGAGCCCCCTGTGTTTCCCACAGTAGCATCCGAATGTGGCTGTTTTTTCTGAGATTGGGGGAGACCACTGTGCGTGGGACCGTGTAGTGTTTTTTTCCAAAAGTTCTGGCAGAAGTTCTAGTTTTGATTGAACTGCACTACTCTGCTGTATGTCTCACTGAAAACACGTCATCAAACTGAATGCGTTGGATAAAATTTCCAGTGGGACTCCACACAACAAAGTCACAATACTGTACACTTGCAATACACATTTTGGCTTAAACTTGTGACATTTTTTTTTTTGCCTTCCAGATTTGTCATCGGGGACATTGTCCTTTTTTCACTAGACAGATTTGTGTCGGTGTTACAGCTGTTGGCAAAGAAGCTAATTTTTGGGGAAAAAAAAGGGACATTTTTTTTTTCAAGCACACCCTTTACCATGGGCAGACACATGTAATGATCCCGTCTGGCGATGCACCAATCCTGGAAAAAGATGTGTTGATGATGAGGCCTGCTGTTGGTCACCTGGAAATCTGTGTGAGTTTTGCATCGCTTTGATGTAATGTATCCTTGCAACTGGCTCATTTAGATTTCCCCATCTAAAAAATGATGTTAAAACATGAATTTTTAAAACCCTATTTACAAAAATCACAACCTAGACTAACTACTTCACATCCAAAACATGTGCATTAGCAGTTATGCAAACATGATCTAATTATACATTGTATACATTTTTTAACTGTGTGATTTCCTGACTTTTTGACAGAGCAGAAATGAAAAGTGGAAGTGTTAGGACTGGGATCAATTATGAGCTTGCATCACTTAAGTCTTTTTTAAGTGTAATGATAATAACTTTTTTTAGCTGCAATATCCCTAAAAATTTAATAAAAACCAACCCGGGGAAACCTGGTTGGTTATGTATTCTTTCCCATATCCACTTCTGTCTTTACCTCACCGCCTCAGTAGAAACTGACAGGATCGAGGGTAACAAATCCTTTTAATCAAGGATATGGCACATGTCCGTCCTTCCTGCCTCATGGAAAACCGATGCTGTGACTTGGCCGCTCTTTGCTCAAAAACACCTTGTGTTAACCCAGGGGTCTGCAACCTTTACAATCCAAATAGACAATTTTCCCCCGGGGCCCCCAAATAAAAAGTTTAGAGCCAAAAGTTTTTCATGACCTTTTAAATAAGAAGTAGTTTTTTAAAAAAAAAACTTCAGGAAAAAAAAAAAAAAAAAAATTAGTTGGTTCTTTTTTTTTTTTTAGCCAGTGTTATCAAGACCCACTGTGGAAGATCCAAAGAGCCACTTGTGGCTCTGGAGCCTTAGGATGCAGACCTTGTGTTAAGCAAAGTACAAATAGTATACTTAATACCAGTACTTACCCAATATGCATTTAACAGAAGCTTTTACCAAAAGTGTTGATCTTAGTGAGTATACCAAAAATATAAAAAAAAAGTGCTTTACAAATTTAGTGAAGAATTAGACAGCCAATCTACATACCTCTTTTTCCGTTAGCTGAAGATCATCAAATACCTTTTCACTCTCTACCAGTAGTGATGATAAATCTGCTTGTAATCTTGCATTCGAGAAGAGACTTTTCAGAGGTTGTAGCAAGTTCAGTTGGACAGTCTTTTGGTATGTATTTGTCAGAGTGACCCGCGATGACAGACAAAATAGCAGTTCCGTTTTGGGATTTCCCTTCCTGGACATCAAACTCGTGCAGCTGTTTGGAAGAACTCAATGTGTTCATCCTCTGAAGGGACAGGAAATTGGGCAGTGTGGTGGATTTTGATTTTTTCTTCTTGGTATTGATATTTTGCTAAGTTTTCCTCATACGGATTTTAGATATTTTGCCTGGAATGACCCCCGGCACAGGCCTTCTGAGTGCTGGACTGTCCATCTTTGACATTTAAATTTCCCACTAGTGCATACATCAGTGCAGCTGCATGGGAGCATGCTTCACCCAATCCTGCTTTACAGGTGCACTGTCCCATCCTCTCTGACAACAACCCAGGGTTGTGTGGGTGTGGCATTTATGGCCTGAGAGTGATTCACCTGAAGTGAAAGAATGTGATCTATTAGTGAAGTAGAACCAGAAAAAATACTTATCAAGACGTGTGTGAGACTTTAACTTTCTTGGGACAAGTACAACATTAACCTCAAGTACTCGGACCCCCCCCCAAAACACACGTAGTCAGGAGTTGGATGTTCGTTTACCCACCCCTTGAAATTTCAAAATAGTTTATTTCGGACCTTAACATCACTCTTACATCGCTCACCAGTCCTGCTCTATGTTTCAGTGGATGATTAAAATTATCCTAGCTTACCCGTTTGCAATGCTAACAGTGTTAGCTGCTGTTTACATCAAGCATAAAGATCAGTAGAACACGACTTACCTTTGCTTTACACAAGAATATTTTCTTGTTCTTCAGATACCATATTTTCGGGTCAATGACCCAGCCAGCTGTGAAATATCAATAGGCATCCGTGCTTTTAAAAGCTTTCCCCGGTGTATGAAGACGTTGAAGGGTTGTGTATAAAATATATGTATAAGTCGTGGAAAGAAAAATCTGGAAGCCTGTCAGTTGATGAAATGTGTTGAAAACAGTCTGCAGGAACTTCGTACGGATCGCATCCAATAACAGCAATTTTCTCGTTTTATCGTTTAAGTTCGTGGGGATTTAAATGAGAACGATCCATTCTGGTCTGAGAGAAAGCGCCACGAAACTTAGCTTAGCTTTCGGTATTCAACATAGTGGTAGCAAGGTAGCGTGCGTGATGACATCCTCCTGAAACGCATCTATAGCTCTGTGTATCTCCTACTGTCTATGTCTGTATATGATTCTGTCTTTGTTTCTGGATCTATTCTCTACGCGTCTCACACTCTGACACACACACACACATACACACTTACATTCATGGATTACTATCTTTGTGAGGACTTTCCATTGACTTCCCTTCATTGTCTTCATTTCTATGGCCTGAACCTGACCCTACCACTAACCCTTTGCCAGTGGGACACACACACACACACACACACCCATGGATAACTATCTTTCTGAGGACTTTGCATTGACTTCCATTCATTTTCATTCATTTCTATGGCCTAAACCTGACCCGACCCCCAACCCTTTGACCATCTTCATAGGAGGCAACTACATGGCGGCCATTTTGTGTCGAGTACTTAAACAGTATGTACTGCTGTTCCAACAGCTAGACACAGTGATTCAATTTAAAAGGCGATTTCATAGACTTTTGAATATAGACTGTTAGCACATCAGAACCTGGAACAAGTCTCTATCAGAACCAGACACAAACTCCATCAGAACCAGGTAGGAACCCTCCATCAAAACCATGTCCAAAATCCATCAGAACCTGGAACAAATGTTCATCAGAATTAGACCCAAACTACATCAGAACCAAGTGGAAATCTCCATCAGAACCAGTTAGGGAACCTCCACCAGAACCAGGTCCAAATCGCCTGTAGAACCAGGAAGAAACCTCTATAAGAACCAGGTCCAAATCTCCTTCAGAATCAAGAGGACCCTTCTATCAGAACCAGGTCCAACATTCATAAGAACCAAGAGGAATTCTTCATCAAAACCAGTTAAGAACCCTCCATCAGAACCAGGTCCAAACTCTTTCAGAGCCAAGGAGAAACATCCACCAGAACCAGGTATAGACTTCCACCAGAACCAAAACAATATTCCACCGAGACCGGTTCAAACTCCCCACAGAAACCTGGTACAAAACTTTCAACCCCGAACCGTACAATCCTCCCATCTGAACCCCAGGTTTAAATTAATATCAGGGGCCCTTTTATGCTAGTGATAGCCAATAAAAGGCTAATGTTTTAGCATTTTAGCTTCTTGTTTCTCCCTTCTCTTACGGAAGAACACATTTTTGCCTTTCATAGGCAAAATTTTTTTTCTTGGTTTTCTTCAGCAATTTTTTTATCATTCATTCTTTTTCTGAATTTTTTGCCCCTTTTTGATATATATTTTGGCACCGGGCTTTTAACTTCTTAGGCTTATTTTTTTGGCTTCAGTCTTTCGGGTTTTTAGCTCCTCTAGGGGGGAAACCTTTCCTGCTTTTTTTTTAAAACTTTTGTCAGTACCTTTGTATTTTTAAAAACTATTTTAAATAATTTTTTGAGGTAACTTCACCTTGTTACGCTGCTTTAATAGCCGATTGTCTTCCTTTCTTAAACCGGATCAAATGACAGTTTTTCTTTGCTGTTTTTGCTAATTTTCTGCCAATTTTGATGTCCCGTGATGTTTTGCTGTCAACCTTTTTCCCACTTTCTGCCAGCTTTCACTTGGAGTTTAGCATTTTTTTTTCTTCTAATGCATTAAATTTCAGCAGATTGGCAGAAACAAGCTGAAATTGACTGCAGATAGCTTTCAGATAAAAAATTCAGCTTACAGCATTTACACTGCATTTTAGCAGGAAATGTAAATTTTTCTAGTATACATCTACTTTTAACCTTTCTGAAAGTAAGTTACCACTTTGAAAGTTAGCCCATGTTAGCAATGATGCTGCTACCCTTACATTACCACTCAGAAACTGAACCTATTTGGTCCTCCATTTTTTCGGGAGCGCCGGCTTCGGGCATTGCTGAGTGAGCACTTTGAGGAGCCAGCTGATCAAACTGAAAAGGCTCAGGCCCGCTGGGCTATGCAAAGCCTCCCTCAACCTCCAGTGATTAGGGGGTTAAAAATCCTGCACCTTCAAATAATCTGTGGCAAAACTACCAACGTCGCTCTGCTCACTCTCATATTTCTGACCACACTCCCACTTAATCCCCACACTTGGCAGTGCCCATCAGTGTCTGGTGGGTCCAACCCATTTTAATTACATTCCGTGGTAACTGGGCCCTTGTGGGCAGTTTAACAGAGAAACTCAAAGAAACTTTTAGTTTACATTTCAAATATGGCTGGGACAACCACTAAGAAGCACGCATGCTTTGATAATATTTTTTTCCCTCTGAATTGTAAATGGTATGGTAGTCCACTTTATGTACTTTTCACAAAGCCATCTTCTTTTACTCACTCACCTGTGCACCACCAAGTCATTTTACTGTCAGAAGCATGAGCTCCCAAGCTAGTAACTTAGCAGCTATTTACAGTAATGTTAATAGCAGCACAGCGCACTACACCGAGGGCTGGAGGCAGAGCTTCAGCCTCCATAGCTCCAGCCGTAAGTTTTTGGGGGGGTGTGGAAAACCCAAGAGCAAAATTTTTGGTTTAAAAAAGCCGCGTCCCCCTTAAACGAAACCAGTGGGAAAAAAAGCATTTGGGCAATAAAATGTCTAAAAATTTTCAAAATTTTAAAAAGCATTTTTGGTTTAAAAACAAAAACGATGTGGGCTACACCCTTTTAAATTGGCGAAATTTTTGGGAAAACCTGGTCTTTTTTGATCCGGAGAGGGGACCGGGTCCATCCCACTTTGGAATGGAGGCTGCTCTTCTTTCTAGGAATCTCGGGGCCGAATTTTAATTTTGTTCTCCAAAAACCCCTGACAAAACCCAGGGTTCAGATCAAGGGAAACCGGGGCCGTAGTTTAACACTTTCCCTCTCCGCTTCTTTTACTGCTACCCACCCCTTTTTTCCCATTTAAGACAGTGTCTCCCCACGGCCAAAAATTTTAAAAAATTAAAAAATAATCTAAAAAGAAAGGGAAATCAGGAAAAAACTAATAAAATAAACACAATCAAACAAAAAAAAAAATAAAACAATTTAATTGTGGCTTACTGAACATAAAATCTCTCTCTTCAAAGACTTTTTCTAGGTTAGTGACCTGATTTGTGACAATCAGATTTTTTATTTTATTTTTTCCCCACAGAACCTGGCTGCAGCAAGAGGATTATTTTACGATAAAAAGAGTCACCCCTACTAATTTTTTAAAATTTTCCACATTCCCTCGAAATACTGGGGGGAGGAGGAGGAGTAGCAAACCAACTTTTTTCCGATTTATTGACTAGTCCCAGACCAATCAATAGCTACAAAACTCTTTTGATATTTTAAATCCTCATTTTTTCCTCATCCAAAATTGCAAAGCACTAAAACCACTTCTGTTTGGGTTTTTTTTGTACCGTCCACCAGGCCCTTACTCTCATTTACAGATCAGTTTTCCCGAAACCCTTTTTTTTCTGATTTAGTGTTTAAAATACAGATAAAGGTTTTTTTATAGTGGGGGATTTTTAAATTCTGTTGGGCACTGAAAGTGATAGCTTAAATATAGCCTTTTAATGGTATCTTTTTGACTCAATTTTGGGGTTTACTCCAAAAAATTAACAAAACCCACCCCCCGTTTTTTCTTCATTCTCTGGCCCCCTTTTGCTGACATATGGCATTGAGTGTACAGACATTACAATAATTTTTTCTCACAACCCTTGTGCTGTCCGCCTTTTTTTAATAACCTTTTGAGTTTAAAATTTTTAAACCGGGGTACTCCCCACCTGAAAGAAAAATTTCATTATATAAAAATTTTAAAACCAGATTTCCTTTTTAACAACCTTTTTAAAAAAATTTTGTTCCACTTTTAATTTGCTCATTATCACAGAAAAAACAGAGTGGAGGGCCAAAATTTTTTGTTTCTTCCCCCTTCACAAATTGATTTCTTTGTTCAGAGTTTTTTACTTCATCATTGCGTGGTGGCATTTGAAAATGCAGCCCCCTTGAAAAAGAAGGAAAATTTATTCATAGGAGGCGGCTCCCTGGTTTAATTTAGAGCTGCGTACTTTAAAAACCAAAGTTTTGAAAATTGGAGCGAAAAAAGGGGCCTCTAACCCCACCTAAAGGATTCCTACTTAATCTGGAAAAAAAGCCTACTGTTGTATAAAAAGACACTTCACCAAGCTAAAAAACCTTATTTTCCCCATCCTTTTAAATTAAAAAGGGGAAAAAGAATAATCCTAGGTTTCCTTTAGTACAGTTGCTAAACTTAAACAGAGTCATAGCTCTGTTTAGCCATCCATTCCCTTAGCTTTCAGCAGTCCTGATTTTTTTGGGGGTTTTTTTCAAAATTAAAAATTGATTCTATTAAGGAAAAATCTTTGACAATCTCCAGAGATGATTTTCTTCCTCCCAAAAAAATTAGGGCAACATTGGAAATAACTGTAAACCTGATCTGTGTTTTGACTGTTTTGATCCTGGTGAGCTTCTTGAGTTATCAGAAAATATTAGCTTTATCTAAACCTTCAACTTGTATGTTAGAAACCCCAATCCCAACCAAATTATTTAAGGAATGTTTCCCCTGAATTTACCACCCCATTTTAGATATGATTAATCTATCCTTAGTAAATGGATATGTACCAAAAAAGCTTTTAAGGGGACTGTAATTAAAACCTTTGCTTAAGAAACCTTCGCTTGTTATTTGGTGACTTAATAATTACAGACCGATATCCAATCTTCCGTTTTATCTAAAATTCTTGGAGAAAAAGTTGCTAATCAATTGTGTGAGCATTTACAAAATGACCTGTTTGAATTTTCAGTCAGGTTTCAGAGCTCATCATAGCACTGAAACAGCTCTGCTGAAAGTCACTAATGATATTTTTTTGCCTCAGATAATGGACTTGTGTCTGTACTGGTTCTGTTTAAACTCAGTGCTGCATTTGATACAGTCGATAACAATTTTTCTCTTAGAAAGGCTGGAATATGCTGTAGGGATCAGGGAAACACATCCTTGTTGTTAAAAACTTATTTGTCTGACAGATTCCAGTTTTTTTCCATGTAAATGGGGGAAAAACATCTTTAAACTCCAGGGGGTTTAAATTGTGGAGTACCACAGGGTTCAGTACTTTTGGGCCAATTCTCTTTACTATAAAATTATTTCTTTCCAATAGGTAAAATTATCAGGCAGCATAGAAAAAATTTTTTACTGTTACGCTGATGACACTCAGCTTTACTTATCCATAAATTCTGATGAGCCCAAAACCAGTTAGATAGACTACAAGCATGTCTTGAAGACATAAAAAATTGGATGACTTTAAATTTTCTTTTCTAAATTCAGACAAGACAAAAGTTTTTCGTCTTTGGACCGGAGTCTTTAAAAAAGAAAATGCTTAGTCAATCACTTAACCCCTGGATGGCATTAAAAATTGACCTCCGATAATAAGAAAAACCTTGGTGTTATTTTTGACCAGGACATGTCATTTAAATCCCTTTTTAAACAGGTTTCCAGGATTTTCCCTTTTTTCATCTCCGGAACATTGCCAAAATTAAAATATCCTGTCCAGGATTGATGCTGTTAAAAAACTAGTCCATGCATTTTTTATTCAAGGCTGGACTATTGTAATTCCCTTCTATCAGGATGTCCACAAAAAGGTTAAAAGCCTTCAGCTGATTCAAAATGCTGCAGCAAAAAGGGTTTTTGATGAAAAATTAAAATAGAGGATCATATTTTCCCCTACTTTAGCTTCCCTTCATTGGCTCCCTGTTAAATTCCAGAATAGAATTTTTAAAAATTTTCCCCCCTCACATATAAAGGGGCCCCTTTAATGATTTAGCTCCATCATACATCAGAGAGGGTTTATGTTCCTATTTTTCCCAACAGAGCCTTCGTTCCCCAGACTGCAGGTTTTCTGGTGGTTTTCCCAAAATCTCTAGAAAATAGAAATTGGGGCAGATCCTTTAGTTTTTCAGGCTCCTCTCCTGTGGAAACCCCTCCCAATTTTTAAATTTCCGTGAGGCGGACACCCCGGTTTCTACTTTTAAGGCTAGGCTTAAAAATTTCCTTTTTTGATAAAAATTATAGTTAGAGTGGCTTAGGTTACCTGAGCTTCCCCTTTAGTTTTTTTGCTGCTATAGGCTTAGGCGTGCTGGAGGACATAATGACCACTTTTCACCCTCTTTGCTACTTTTCATCCCCTACTCTTCAATTTTGTATTATTTGCTGTTAATTTTCAGCTTTTTAACTTTGTTCTCTCCGTTTTTCTCTTCCTAGAAGCTACACCTGGCCTGACTCTGTGTCTACCTGTGACAACTGTCTGGAGAGGGGCATCGTCCGAGCTTCTGCTGGCAACAACTTGGTGCTCACCCCCTACCGATGATCCCAATTGGCCCTGTCTTTTATTTTTAACCTTTTTTCTCTCCTAGACATAGCTACTGACTGAGCTTTTACTGTAACTAACTCTATGTGCTCTCTTTCCCAAAACTCAAACCCTTTAAAACTGGCTCAGAGTTTATCTGTTTTTTTCTTTTTTCTAGGTGGGAACCCACTAAAAGGGCTACATCCATTAACTTTAACTTTTCCTTCCCATAGAAGGACCCCTGGATCAGTGCTTCTTTGTTTTCTTTTTTGTCTCTTCTCTGTTCTTTCTCTTAAACCCCCAGTCGGTTGTGGCAGATGGCCGCCTTCACACTGAGCCTGGTTTCTGCTAGAGGTTTTTCCTGTTAAAAGGGAGGTTTTTTCCTCTCCACTGTCGCTACACTTGCATGCTTCACTATGAGGAATTTTTTCTGGGAAAGTCAAAAAGCCAGGGGAAATTTTCCACTGTCTCTACATGCTCATCCAGGAGGAGTGAAGGCTGCAAGTCACTGACTGGATGCAATCTGCTGGGGTTTCCTTTTTGATTAAAAAAACTTTTTTTCCAATTTGAATAAAATAACAGAATCTGACTGCACTGTTTCAATGATTTGGATTAATTGTAAAATGCATGTACCTGACTTTTTTGTGAAGTGCCTTGAGACAAAAAATGTGTTGTGAATTGGCGCTACAAAATAAAGGGGCTGAATTAATACAATTTTTAATTTTCAAATATGACATTTCAATGGAAAATTTTGGTCACTTTTTGCTGAGACATCTTTGAAAATGAAATTTTAAACGTCATTTTTTTTGATTTAAAAAAATTGAGCTCCCTTTGGAGAAAAAAAAAAAAAATGCAGTTTTTAATGATTTATTTTTAATTTTATTTATGAGTCAAAAAATGCAGCTTCATTTTGAAAATGAAAAAGCATTTTATTAATACATTTTAATTTGAATATTGGGACACATTTGCTTCCATAAAATGGCAAATGGACTGAACTTATTTAGCGTCTTTCCAGTCATACAGACCACTCAAAGCGCTTTACACTAGAGCCACATTCACCCAATCACTAACGCTCACATATTCATACACCGATATGTAGGTAGGCAACTTGAGGTTAAGTGCCTTGGCCAGGGGCATATCAACATATGGCAGGAGGAAGCTGGAATCGAACCCACAACCTTTTGATTGCAGGACGGCTAATATTCCTACTGATCCACATTCACCTCTGAAGAACTATATAATCCATCATGAAGACCATAACCATCACCTATACCACTGTCACCCCACCGCCTTTAAATGAACCAGTGTTTGTCAATTTATTGTAGAATCTGAAGTGTAGATGAGCACTGATGGAGGTGAGGTGAAGCAGTATGTATTTACATAAAACAGTGAGTTACACCACAATGTCTAGTGCAGGGGTCCCCAAACCCCGGACTCCGGTCGAAATACAGACACAGAGAGCGTTTTGTCGGGACTGCAAAGGTTATAAGGCCCTCTGCCTTATATGTTCTAAATCAGTTGGACTTAAAAAGATAAGAAATCTAAAGACCCCAAACATAGGAACTTCAACCAAAGCTATCTGCCTGTGTCTGACAAAAGGACAAGGAGAATAAATGAACTGAGGGGACAGCATGAGCAGGCTACACGGATGGTAACATGTCTCTTACAGCACAACAGTGAGCATATGAGTGTTCACTGTGAGTACAGTGGATTTTAGGAAAACACAAAAAGCCTCTCACTGACTGGGAAATGATCAAAGAGTGCATGGAAGCTGGGGCAGAAACAGTTTAAGATGGAAAAGGAGGACAACTTAAGTCTTTATGACCGGCGGGAGCACCGGCGCTCCCATTTGCATATCTATTTTCAAACGCCTGTAGAATTGCGACCAAATAAGCTAGAACAATACTTTTTTTTGGAAATGAAACCGAAGAGTTCAACTTAAATATTCTACTTACCATGTGTCCCAGAGCACAGTTTTTATTTTCCAGAAACTGTTGGAGAAATCCAGTAAAAAAAACACAAAAAACAAACATTAAAATCCAGACCAAAGTGTACTTCCTACATCGGAATATGCATGATGACATTGGTGGATGAACTATCACATGGTTTTCTTTCACACCAATGCACGCAACAACCGGAAGTGATGTCATTTCCCGGGTGATTTTTCCCAGGAATGGTCTTTTTTTTCCCAGTAGTTGTAGTTTTTGCGCCGTAAACTTAGCTCGCACTTTCACTTTCATTGTTTTTTGGACACTTCTTAATGTTTGAAGATGGTCTTATGAACATATATGTGTGCTCATAGGTATCTGGCACACTTAGAGATTTGATTACACTTCTGTAAATAGTTTATTTTGATGTACATAATATCTTTTCTCAGACTGTTCACAATGTACATTTTATGTACGTTTTTGTCTCTGTTCATAAAAATTTGCGTATTTCAAAAATGAAGTTATGGAAACACTCCGAATAAATTTCCTGTGGTTTGAAAGGGTTTTGTGCAACTTTTTTATTTTGAAATATTTGAGGGATACAGCTATGATATTTCTGTATTTAGGAAAATATGTGCAAAAAAAGAAAACTTAAAAAAAAAAAAAGTTTTACAAAAAAATTTAAACATTTTGTAATTTTTCTGGTGGTTAATTGCACTTTTTGGCAATTTACTTAGTTAATATGGAGTTATTATATACAAAATATTAAAATTTAGGATGTAAGGGTTGTATTGATGTATAGCAAATTGAAATGCTCCAGAAAATGGCTCTACAGCATGTACAAATGTAAAAACATGCTGTGGCGAACTTGTTCTATGGTAGGTCATAAAGGGTTAAGGAAAAGGTTAAGCAAATTGCCATGCCTTCCACAAGCAGAACTGTTATACCAAGATGTACAGACCCAGCTTGACCTAGCTGTGCCATTCAAAATGCGTTTAATATTGGTACTTAAATTGCACTTAGATTGCACCTTTTTGTTCTGCAAATGATTTCATGGGCATATGATTAATTGATCAGTAGTTAAAAAACAAAAACTCCTGTGTTAATTAAATTTAAACAAAAATGGAATAAAATATTTTTGTAAGTTGATTTAAAATGTTTTGACCCCAAAGTGTTTGGATGCTGAAAGTAGTGGACCTCCTGCTATTTAAGATATTTTAATATTGTTTTTGCTTGCTGAGAAATGTAGTTTTACAAGAATGTGTTGTAAGTTTGGTATCGTGGACAATGTTCCCAATGTACCTCTGGTTGTGTTGGGGAGTCTTTTGCACTGTGGCATCTGCAATTTTGTTCTGGCCCTGAAAGCAGAGGCACCACATGATCTTATCTAAGAAATATGTTGCTCAGCAAAATCTGATGCAGATAACATGTTGAGGATAGTGCACAACATTGCTTTAATCTAAAGCAAAGAATTTATCTAGAAACCTGCTGGAGGATTGTAACAGAGTACAGCCCTTACAGCTTACAACTTACACCGTTTGTCCTGTGTCTTTGTGGTGACCTGTAAAGTACTTGCAATCTGGCCCCTATTTAGGTCAGTGTATTTTTAAAAAGATATGAATAATATTAATAAAAGGTATAATAATCACAAATTTAAAAGCATTTGTTATTATAATAGCAACAATAGTAGTTATTAAATGTTTGTTTTTAATAAATAAATTTGACAATGTTTTACATTTTTGATAGAAATGTTTTGAGTTATTTAATATGTATACTCCCATTTGTCATTTATGTAAAATTTTATTTCGTAGGGACATTTCCTGTTATGTTGCCGAGATAACGCGTGACTTCAATGATAAACGTGAGCAGCGAGTAACATTGATGCCGATGCCTTTTGTGTATTTATTACTCCGTCATAATAATCTTTGGTATTCATGCTAATTCTGCTGGAAAACACGTCAATGCTAACAGGTAATGGGCCCAGGATGATACTGAAGTTAATCCAGGGAAGAGTTTGCCGCCAGAAAAGCCGCAAAGTACAGCGTGTTTGATGAGGACTAGCATGCTAAGTTAGCACCATGAATAAGCGTGCAGCAGAAGCCAGTAGCTGAGGCTAATTTTTTTTTTTTTTGAACAAAGACTTTATTTTCTTTATTAGTTCTGCATTCAGATACAATGATTAACACATTAAGTCAAAAAAAGAACAGAAAAAACATCAATTTCCAGTACCACCAAACAAATCAGTTAAACAATAACATCCAAACAATTCGGCGAGCTGAAGTTCCAAGGGATTTTTTTTTTTTTTTTTTCCTCTCCACCACTCCGTGGAATATTAAACAGGTTACAAATGAAATACAAACATGAGATGTGGAATAAAGGGAAAAACTTTCTCAGGTAAATTTTACCTGCATCTTAACAGAGATACATGTTAAATACCTATAAAATATATATCTGTGTGTTTACATTTATCTTACTTGCTACATTGTTAAGTGCAAATATGTCATCAAAGGGTTCCATCTTTTCTTAAATAAATCAGTGGACATGTTTAGTTTTGCTGTTATTTTCTTCATTGTATAAACGTTCACTAGTCTCTCTTTCCATTGATTTACAGTAGGGAGTAAAGGTCTATACCAACATACTGTTATCATTTTTTTGGCTACGAGTACAAGGATTCCAAACAAGTACTGTTTTTCTTTACTTAAATTACTTGGGGGTACTCCCAGAATAAAGACCAGGGGGTTCCAATCAATATAAGTGTGCAAAACACTTGAAATTTCCTCTCTAATTCCCTCCCAGAACTTTTTAATCTTTGGACAATCCCAAAAGACATGAGCGTGATCTCCAACTAGTCCGCACTGTCTCCAGCACAAGTTTGATTTAGCTTGATCAAATTTTGAAATGATATATGGTGTTTTGAAATATCTAACGATTATTTTCCAATAAAATTCTTTCCATGTTGGACTGTTAGTCAGTTTATGTCCTTTTACGCACACTTGCTCCCACTCTTCATCTTCAATCACAGCATTCATTTCAAGTTCCCACCTTTCCTTTATCCCAGGAGGTCCCTTCGACAGACATGACTGTAAACATTTGTATAGATTCGACACAGTGTTATCTGATTTTTTTTCTTCGGTGATCTTTATAAAGAATAGTCCTAAATTAGTAGGTCGTGATTCAAGAAGAGAACATTCAGTATGGGACATCAGGTAGCTTCTCAACTGCAAATATCTATTAAAATCAGATGTAATCAACCTGTATTTCTCCTTAATCTGTCTAAATGATTTCAGAATCTCCCCTTCAAACAAGTTGTCAATAAAAATTAAATTCTTGTTTTGCCAGATTCGGAATCCTGGATCTTGTTGCCCTGGTATAAAGTCTATTATATCCAAAAAAGCTTTTTTGAAGCTCTAGATATAGATTGCGGAGCTTTCATATTTTTCCTAATCATGCTTAAAGTCTTTTGTGTGCTTTTCATCCACGTATTTGTAATTTTATACCTGTTCCAGATTTCAGTAGAGCAAAATGCAAAGGTCTGTAATGAAAATTTAGGCCATGCGCTTTGTTCCAGTGTCAGCCATGTTGTTTCTTTATTCTGCATTAGCCACTCTACACTTGCATATAATTGTGCTGCCCAATAATATAATTTTAGATCTGGTACATTAAGACCTCCATAAGGCTTACCACTGGTCAACTGTGTAAATTTTATTCTGTCCTTTCTTTTCTGCCAAATAAATGTAGAAATAATTTTTTGCATTTTTTTTTTATTTTGTTGTTGGAATCCAAATAGGAAGGGACATAAACACACACAACAATCTGGGGAGAATATTCATTTTGATTGTTTCAATCCTTCCAAAAAAGAAAAGTGGTAAAATGTCCCATCTTTCTAAGTCCTTTTGAATTTGATCCAATAACTTCCCATAGTTTGCCTTGTATAGATTGGAAACATCCGTGGTAATATTGATTCCCAAATATCGAAACCCATTAGGCGCCCAGTTGAAATTCACTAATTTGGATAATTCTGAGGGCCAGGTGCCTCTTAGCATCATGGCCTCTGATTTGGATTCATTTACTTTGTATCCTGAGACTACACTAAAGTCCTTCAAACATTTTAAAATATTTGGTATGGAAATTATTGGGTCTCTAATATACAGTATGACATCATCAGCATACAGTGACAGTTTGTGAGTCCTAATTTTATCTGATATACCTAGAATTGATGGGTCTGTCCTGATTAACTCTGCTAAAGGTTCTATACTAATAGCAAACAAGATCGGTGAAAGGCAGCAACCCTGACGAGTTCCTCTTTTTAAGGGGAAACTTTCTGATATATAACCATTAACCCGTACTCTAGAAATTGGATTGGAATACAGCACCCAAAACCAGTTAATAAAATTTTCATTAAAGCCCATCTTCAATAAGACCTGCTTCAGGAACATCCAGTCCACCCGATCAAATGCCTTCTCGGCATCCGGGCCGAGAAGCATTGATGTGTGAGGGTTTTGTTGGCCAAGTGAGATTATATTTAGGGTACGTCTGATATTATTTATTCCGAGTCTATTGGGTATAAAGCCCGTCTGATCAGGATTAATAAGTTTATTAATAATCTTTTGTAGTCTTTTGGCCAAGATGGCACTTCAAATCTTAACGTCATTGCACGGCAGACTTATTGGTCTGTAAGAGCCACATTGTGTAGGGTCTTTACCTTCTTTGTGTATGACCGAGATGATTGCTTCCGCCCATGTTTTAGGTGGATCTTTGGAATCTAAAGCATAATTAAACACCCTGTATAAGATTGGGGTGAGCTCAGCCTGAAAGCATTTAGAAAACTCTCCTGGAAATCCGTCTGCTCCAGGTGATTTATTGTTTTAAAGCTTTCCTATTACAGATTTTATTTCTTCCTCTGTAATTGTCCCCACCAATGTTTTAGCCTCCTCATCATCAAGTTTGTTAAGATTAATTTGTTGCAAAAATTGCTTAATTGTATCTACTTTGTTAGGAGTGGTCACCGAATTATAGAATTGTCTATAGTATTTTGAAAATGCATTTGCAATTTCTTTGGGTTGAGATACTGGTTTTTTGAATACCGGGCATGTAATTTTTTGAACGGTTCGACTTGCCTGCGATTTCCTTAGCTGAAATGCTAAAAGTTTACTTGCTTTGTTTCCCTGTTCATAGTATTTTTGATTGGCGAAACGTAAGGCGCCCTCTGCTTTGTGAGTTAGTAACTCATTCAAATCCTGTCTACATTGTCTTAGTTCCTGTAATACCTTGTCCTCGTTTGTTCTTTTATGTTCAGTTTCAAGTTTCCTAATTTGTTCTTGTAAGTTTTCTTGTTTTTTCTCACGTTCCTTTTTTAATTTTTGAAGAAAATGAAATAATTTTACCCCTCAAGTATGCTTTGGCTGTGTCCCATAGAATAGAAGGTGGAATCTCGTCCCTATCATTAGTATCTAAAAAGAAATTAAGTTTGTCTTTTAAATAACCCAGAGACAATCCAATATATAAAAGTGATACATTCAATCTCCATAACTTTAAAGGTTTCTCCAGGTCGACATTTAAAGACATTATCACAGGTCCATGGTCTGAAATAGTTTGAGGTTCAATACGACAATCCACTACTCTGTGGGCTGCCTGTTTGGAAACGCAAAAGAAGTCTATTCTGGAATAACTTTTATGAACCTTTGAGAAGTGAGTATAATCTCTGACCTTTGGGTGTTTTGCACGGCACATATCAACTAGCCCCAGCTCCTCTAGTAGATTCTTCAGCGCCTTTGTTTTTGATAAATAATATTTTTGTTCTAATGGAAATTTGTCCATGTAATGATTCAAGACACAATTAAAGTATCCACCTAAGATAATCATTCCTTTTGAATGTCCCGCTAAAATTTGGGCTAGCTCTCTGAAAAACCCTGGATTATCCTTATTTGGGTTCGTAAATATTCATAATTGTTAGAGTGGTTCCTCCAACCGAACCAACAACCATTATCCAGCGGCCATCTTTGTCCCCGAGTACGTTTTCTCCTACAAAGCATAGAGAATTATGACATAGTATTGCTACTCCCCTTTTTTTATGGTTTCCATAGGATGCACTAAATATCTGTCCCACCCACTCTCTCTTTAATTTAGCATGTTCTATCTCATTCAGATGGGTTTCTTGCAAAAGCCCAATTGTACAATTCAACCTTTTTAATTGCGTTAGGATTTTTTTCCTTTTAATAGCGAGATTTATTCCATTGATATTGTAAGTCACAATTTTCAAAGTCGTCATAATTATGTGAAAATAGAAACAATTTTTTACTTCCCTTCAGTAGTATATTGATATCTGTGCAAATATGTCTAACAATCAAAATTAGCTCGCCGAGAAACAGTGAACAGAATGAACAAGTAGTCAGATCTTCATCTTCAAAGAACTTCCAATTATTCCATGTGCTGCCCTCATGAATAACACATGCAGCACACTCCTGGTGGAAAATGGACAGGGATAATGGTCTCACTGGGCGGAGTACACATAGTGTGTAAGCAACAGTCCACATAGCCTCCTATTCTGCTGCGCTAAATGCCCAGTTAAAAGAAAAATAAAAAAATAAAATATAGTAAAGCACTCACCGCATACACGCCAACCGACACTCCAGAAATATTAGTATATATATATCATACCTGCATGTCCTTATTTATATTCTTAAATGATCCACCTTTGATTAAAATATCTGTTAAACTGGGACATTACTGTCTCATCCCTGCTTGTGCTGATCCACTGAGTTCAATGTGGCCCTGATGTCCGTGGTGTCCCGACTCGGATCGGCCCTGTCACGTCTCCCCTGGGTCTGCCAATTGTTGCGTAGTAACAATCTCTCCAGGACGTCCCGCTCATCCACTTCCACCGGGATCCCGAGTTCCTTCAGGGTGTATTGGGCCTCCAGTAAAGAGGAGAAGGTCTTGACACCCTTATCCAAAAACAGTCTAAGTTGAGCCGGGTATGGTGATTGTGCCTTGATGTTGCGCTCCTTCAGTTTTTTAATCACTTCACGCACTTGTTTTCTTTTTCTCTGCACTTCGGTGGAGTAGTCCTGGTCAAAGTAAACTTTGTTTCCCCGAAACTCCATGTCTCGCTGCTTCCATGCATGCTGTAGTACCATCTGTTTAATGTTGAAATCCAAAAAGTGAACTATTATGGATCTCGGTGGTGATGTCGCTTTCGGCTTCGGGGCTGTAGCTCTGTGAGCTCTCTCAATGCAAATATCCGTGTCTTCAGGCAGCTTCAGCGCTGATTTTAAGAAATCTGTAATAAACGGCATCATCTCTTTTCCTTCTGAATCTTCCTCTATCCCATACATTCTTATATTGTTCCTGCGCATCCTGTTCTCTATATCATCCAACTTAGCAATTAATCTGGCGTCTTTTTTGAGTAAGAAAGCTAGCATCCTTTCCTGTTGTATGCCTCAATCCTCTGTGTTACTCACTCTCTCTTCCGCTGCGTTCAGTCTCTCCTCCAGTGTATCGATTCTCTTTTTTATTTCTCCAATTGACGCCTCCATCCGGGATTGAGACTCTAAAATATCTTGTCGCGCAGTTCCAGACTCTTCTCGAAATTTGCGTAGTTCTGTTAGCATTAACAGCTCACTCCCTGTGTCGTTATGAGTTAAGCTACCATCTAATGTTAGCTGTTTTTGTGTCATCTTCGTATCATCGTCTTTCCCCATCTTCTGTTCTCTTCTTGTAGTCTTTTGTGACGAAGTCATATTAGCGTCTTCTGGATATATAGGTGGATTTATATTCTTACAACAGGCAAATTAAGAGTTATTTCGGTCAGAGCGCAGTCCGTAAGCGTCTTTACTCAGGCATGCCGGAAGAGGAAGCTCTGAGGCTAATTTTTGACAGAGATGTGAAGAATTACAAACTGTGGGAGACGACATTTTTAGGACTGCCCATGATGGAAGCAAAGCACTGAAGATATTAAGAGACTATTATGCGGGAAAAGGTAAACCAAGAATTATCAGCCCTTTATACTGAACTGACCTCTCTGAAGAAAACAAGTGGTAAGAGTGTGATGGAGTATGTCATGAGTAGAGACACTTATGGCGGCCCTAAGAAATGCGAGGGGAAACACTTGGTGATTGCCTGCTTGTAGCAATGGTGTTAAAGGCTTACCAGAGGTATTTAAATCTTTTTCTGGTCACATGACCCAAAGTGAACCAGAAATAAAGTTTATGGTGTCCGAGCTACCGCACCCTGCTGGCGGTCAGACGTCTCGGAGACCCACCGGTACTTGGAACCCCGGAAACAGTCCCCACTCCATCTATTGACTCTTAAAGGAACGACTCTCAACCAGTTTCTAACTTTTAGCTCTTTTTATTCTAAGTTAAGGCAGAGGAATGATTACAGAGATCAGCGCTGAGGCTCCCGTCTCGGACCGTCGCCGTCTGTTAGAGGATGAAGAAGAGCCTCGATAGAAGGTCACATACAGTTTTATATCTGGCACTCTAATGCAATGGATGTGCTCTCCCTCAGTGATTATCAGTAGACTATGTGTCACCATTGTGGTGTCTATCTGTTAGATTGTGTAGTAGCGGGTGTCCATCCTTAATCTAAGTGTGCTGTAGCTTTCTAAACAAACCAGTAATATCAGCTGCTCCACTATCTACCCCAGTGCCCCAGCTTCAGGTCATTTATGACAATCCTTGGCTCATCTGTCCTTGTTCTGTATGTCTATGATCATTCTTATCGTATTGTAACAGAAGGGAAACATTAGAACTTATACTTTACTTCACTACTGCATAAAAGGGAAAAACAGCTATGAGCCTATTAATAAAGGTTATTCCTAACAACGGAATTAAAAACAAAACTTCAGAGTTACGAGGACACCGAGAAAATGAGCTTGACAAAACACGAAGATAACATCATGAAGTCAAAAGTGCAGCCCAACACCAGGCTCACAGCATTTGCAAGTAACCAGAGAGAAACAGCAGATATAATTTTAATTTTTATAGTTTTCAGTGTGGCCAGAAGGGTAACAATGCCAAAGCATGTCACTGTAAACAGTGGTGCAATCACTGTAGGACCAACAAGCACCGGAACTCAACCTGCAGAAGGAGGCAACGGAATGATGAAACGCACACAGCCTCAGAGGAAGGCAGCAAGAGAGTGGCAACACCTATGTATTCCTGATAAATGATGACACCGCGGGCCTTTAACAGCGAAGTGGCTGGTAATGCCTGTACCCTCAATCTGTAACCGGAACGCTCACACAGCAGTTTGGGGCAAAAAAACATCCCAAGGCTCCTATCCAATCATTGTCTGCTTCCACAAATACATCAATAAGGAGTGCATACTACTGTGGTCATGGAAACACCAGGACACCTCTTTCCACGGACATCCCATCAGGATCTTCGAAAACTGTACGATCAGCAAGAAAGGGGCCAGCTTCAACAAAGTGAAAGCCCCTCTTTCCATAGATGGCATACGCTTTGTTGTCCTGTATCTAGCCCGCCTATGGGTAAATATCAATGGACAGATGAGTGTGTTTGACTCAGCTGATGAGGCAGAAAGCTTTTACCGTGATAACAAAAGCAAGTTATTTCACCGGAGGAGTTAATGGTTCTTTGAACTTTCATTTAGTGACAACTGGATGTTTATTTGAAAGATAAACAATATAATCATAAAAACCTTTGAACATTGTAGTTTCATTTTGTTAAAACTGTTGGCAACCCTATGTTTATTGGTGTGACTCAGTAACAAATGGAAATAGCTGCATTACAAGTGATCTTTGTTATCCGTTTTCCTGTTTACTCATCTGGTTTTTTTCTGGGTTTTTTTCTACTAGGTGAGCTTAGGGCAATGTTTAAGCTGATGTTAATATTCATGCCCCTCGGGGCAGGTGTTTAAGTGTTTCTGAGGGGTGGGGTAGTATTTGGTTTAATTTTTGATTGCTTTTTAGCGGAAATGTTTTTGTTTCTCAAAAGTGCAGTGCGTAAACAGCAACAAATCGGGTTTAAGTTACTTACCTATCTGACATGCTTTATCATACATTAGTCCATTTCAAAGTCTTATTTCATGATGTTCAATGGCTGTTCCTGGTTTGATGGGAGGGCTAGGGTCTACTCGCTTTGTAAGTTGGAATGTGAAGGGACTCAATGGCCCCGACACCTTAAAAATTAAAATAACAGAAAAAGCACTGTTCAGGAAACCCATATTCGCCTATGTGATCATACTAGAATACGAAAACCCTGGGTAGGACAAATTTTTCATTTGAATTTTAATAGCCAATCAAGAGAAACGGCTCTTAGTGCACAAACGGGTACAATTCCTTCTTGGAACAGACAATAATAGACCCAAATGGGCGTTATTATATGCCCCTTTTCCACTGGCTCGTTTTAGGCGGTGTGGCTCCGCTCCACTCGGTTTCTCTCTACTCTGTATGGTATTCTGTATGGTACCAGTTGTGTTCTCCACGGCTGGAGTTATGACAGTCGAAGCTCCGCCTTCAGCTGTCAGCGTAGTGCACTGTGCTGCTATTAACATTACTCTGTGACATTGTCACATTAAAGTAATCTACGTGAAATTATAAAAATGAATAAAATAGAAAATAAAAACATCCATCCATCGTCTTCCGCTTATCCTGCGTCGGGTCGCGGGGGCAGCAGCCTAAGCAGAGAGACCCAGACTTCCCTCTCCCTAGCCATTTGGCCCAGTTCGTCCTGGGGAATCCCAAGGCGAATCTCAAGGCATTCAAAGGCCAGCCGAGAAACGTAGTCCCCCAGCGTGTCCTGGGTCTTCCTCTGGGCCTCCTCCTGGTGGGACGTGCCCGGAACACCTCACCAGGCGTACAGGAGGCATCCTAACTAGGTGCCCGAGCCACCTCCACTGGCTCCTCTCGATGTGGAGAAGTAGCGGCTCTACTCTGAGTCCCTCCCGGATGACCGAGCTTCTCACCCTATCTCTAAGGGAGAGCCCAGAAACCCTGCTGAGGAAACTCATTTCGGCCGCTTGTATCCGTGATCTCGATCTTTTGGTCATGACCCAAAGCTCATGACCATAGATGAGGGTAGAAACGTAGATCGACCGGTAAATCGAGAGCTTCGCTTTCTGACTCAGCTCTCTCTTCACCATGACAGACCAGTACAGCACCCGCATCACTGCTGACGCAGCACCGATCCGTCTATCGATCTCCCGCTCCACTTTTCCCTCATCCCCCCCCCCAACACGGAGGAGGCACTCTACCCTTTTCCGGCTCAAGACCATGGCCTCGGACTTGGAGGCACTGATTCTCATCTCGGCAGCTGATGAAACCAATAGGACCACATCATCCGCAAAAAGCAAAGGTGCAATCCTAAGCCCACCAAAAGGGATCCCCTCAACACCTTGGCTGTGCCTAGAAATTCTGTCCATAAAAGTTATGAATAGAATCCGTGACAAAGGGCAACCTTGGCAGAGTCCAACCCCAACCGGAAACGAGTCCGACTTACTGCCGGCAATGCGGACCAAGCTCTGACACAGGTCATACAGGGACCTAACAGCCCGTATCAAAGGGCCTGGTACCCCATACTCCCGGAGTACCCCCCACAGGATTCCCAGAGGGACACAGTCAAACGGCTTCTCCAAGTCCAAAAAGCACATGAAGAATGGTTGGGCGAACTCCTATGTACCCTCCAGGACCCTGCTGAGGGTGTAGAGCTGCTCCAGTGTTCCACGGCCAGGACGAGAACCACACTGCTCTTCCTGAATCTGATGTTCGACTATCCGACAGACCCTCCTCTCCAGAACCCCCGAATAGACCTTACCAGGGAGGCTTAAGAGTGTGACTCCCCTCCTAGTTGGAACACACTCTACGGTCCCCCTTTTTGAATAGGGGGACCACCACCCCGGTCTGCCAATCCAGTGGAACTGCCCCCGATGTCAACCCGAAGCTGCAGAGTCACTTTAGCCAACACAACCCTACGACATCCAGAGCCTTATGGTACTCCGGGTGAATCTCATCCACCCCCGGGGGGGTGGCTAAAAACGTAAATAAGCAAAATACAAATAATGTTTGTATTATTGTATATGCCACAAAGTCTTATATATGTTTTTTAATGTATAAGATTATCCATTGGGATAATTATCTAGAACACAGCCCAGCCGGAACTTATAAAATAAGGCTCAGGCGTTCTGATGTGAGGGGAATTGGGAAGAGCAGCAGAGAGGAGAGACGCTGCTGTCTGGACTGGTGAAGCTCCAAAGTTTGTCTGAAGAAGTTACAATTTTGGGCTTTATGAGGAAGTTTTTGTCTTAGCCATGGCGATAACGAGGACAAGGTCATTAAAGAGCAGAACCATGCTCCGCGGATTCACTGGCGCCTTCCTCCCATATGAGCCGACGTTGGCAGTCTGATTACAGGCAGCTGCTCTCTGCCTTCTCCCTCCTCCTACCGACGGTGGTTCGCTTACGGACCGTCAATACATTTCCGAACCAAACACGCCAATTCATGGTGGTTGTTTTGTTTCATGTGTTTTGGGGGAAATTTTTGTGTGTCTGAACAGCTGATTTTATGTGTGATCAGCTGGTTTAGGATATTATTAAATAAAGCGCCATGGCTGTGTGTAATTCAGAAAGCTGATGTGTCCTGTTTCTTTTCTTTCAGCCTTTCAAGCATGGTTTATAATTTGTAAAGAGTAAAATTATATTCCAATTTGACACGCAGCGGCCATTGTGGTCCTTAATATTATTGTAGTCGCTCTAGTGTTTAATTATCTTTTCCCTGCACTATGTCAGCAAAAACCTTCTCATTTCTCCTGGTCCCATGGCCAATCAGTGAACAGCAGTCAGTGCACGTCACATGTAGTCCCGACTCAGCCCCGGTCAGACCTCCTCAGGAGCAGGGACCAAATAACTAGGTATCGGTATGGAAAAGACTGTAATGGAAACGCAAAGAGCCGAGCGGAGTCAAGCAGGGCCATATCATATTATTTTAATAAGTGTTTAGGTGCCAAATTGGGACGATTAAGGCTTTATGTATGCTCTGTTCTCTTTAATTTCATGCTTGAACTCACGTCACCTTATTTTTTGGGGGACTTGAATTTAGTAATTGACCCATTCCTTGACAAATCCCTTCCTAAAAATGTATCTAGATTTAAGATGGCTAAAACTGTCATCACCCTAATGGATCAAATTGGTTGCATAGATGTTTGGCGCTTCCTTCATCCTTCATCCCCCCCCACTCCTCTTGGATTTGGAAGTAATTCCTAAACAAGAAAAACACTGAATTTGGCGACTAGATGCAAGGTTATGGTCCTTATTCTGTGATTTTATTTCTGAAAAAATATTTAAAAATATTTATTAGTTTTTATCCAAACTAATAAATCAGACTATATCGCACTCTTTTCTCTGGGAGACTTTTAAAGCAGTAATCAGTGGTGAAATTATTTTCTATAGCACAAGAACATACAAACAAAATAAACAAACAGGAGCTAGTGGATCCTATATGTGAAATTGACTAAATACACTCAATCTCACATAACCCCAGACTTCTAACAGAGAGACTGAAATTACAAACTGAATTTGAAATAATTTCCACAAATAAATCTTAACGCTTATTAAAACACAAAAAAAGCATGCATTATGAACATGGGGATAGAGCTAGCAGACTGTTGGCATTGCAATCTGAACATAAATCCTCATCCCGACTCATCACCCAAATCCATAATATTTCTAACTCAATAACAACAAACCTAGCTGAGATGAATAACACCTTTCCCCAATTTTAGGCCAGTTTAAACAAATTGGAAGCCCCCTCTGATAACTCCCCTATTTAAAATTTCTTTGATAATTTCCCTTGTTCTAATAATTCCAAGGATGCCCTTGATGCCCAAAATTTGTTTAGAAGTGTTCTCCTGCCTCAAACTAATGCAAAATGGCAAGGCTCCTAGCCCAGATGGATTCCCAGTTTAATTTTTTATAAGAAATTCTCCCATCAACTTGCACCTTTACTGCTAGATATGTGTAACGCAAAGTGGCACTCTCCCTTTATCTATAACCACTGCTTCAATTTCACTTATCCCCAAACCTAACAAAAACTTAGCCGAATGTAGTAATTGGAGACCCATCAGCCTGCTTAATTCTGAGATAAAGCTGTTAGCCAAGATTCTCACCATCCGCCTGGATCCACACTTGCCCAACATAATCTCCAACTATCCAACTAGCTTCATAAGAGGCAGACAATTATCCTCGAATATACACATACTCCTAAATATAATGCTATCTGAATCTGAGGCACAACAGGTCTACTTTTAAGGCTAGGCTTAAAACTTTCCTTTTTGATAAAGCTTATAGTTAGATTGGCTTAGTTTATCAGGGAGGGAGCCTTCCTCCCTGATAAACTAAGCTGGATGGAGTAAGGGGGAGTCAGGTTTAGCCTAAACCGGCTCAGTTATGGTTGAGGTGCAAACACACCCTCCATTTCTGCTACCTGTATGACCCCCTCTCTTTTCCAATGGTTATAATCAATCTGACAGAGAGAGGTATCCCAATCGTTGTGGGACCCTTTGTGGGGTGCCTTGAGACAACATTGTAAAAAATAAGCGCCGTTTAACTAAATAATCTGAACTGAAACTTTCTATGTAGTTATGCTGCTATAGGCTTAGGCTGCTGGAGGACATAATGACCACTTTCACCCTCTTCGCTACTTTCTCACACTACTCTCCAATTTTGCATTATTTGCTGCTATCTCAGCTTTTTAAACTTTGTTCTCTCTCTTTTTTCTCCTAGAAGCTTTCAACCTGGCCTGACTCTGTGTCTACCTGTGACACTTTTCTGGAGAGGGCAATCGTCCGAGCTTCTGCTGCAACAACTTAATGCTCACCCTCTACGATGATCCACATGGCCCTGTCTTTCAGTGTTTAACCCTTTCTCTCTCCTAGAACATGGCTACTGACTGAGCTTTTACTGTAACTAAACTCTATGTTGCTCTCTTCAAGACTCTAACCTTGAAAACGGGCTCAGAGTTTATCTGTTCTTTCTTTCTAGGTGAAACGACCCAAGGAGCTACATCCATTAAACATTTACTTTCCTTCCCATAGAAAGTACTCCTGGATCAGTGCTTCTTTGTTCTCTTTGGGGGGTCTCTGCTCTGTTCTCTTTTAACCCCCCCAAAAGGGGCCTTCAATGTGCCCGCTGGGGTCCAAAACCCCCTGAGCGGGTTTTCGTGGGGGTTTTCCTTTTGTTAAAAGGGGTTTTTCCTCTCCACTGTCGCAAAATGCATGCTCAGTATGAGGGATTGCTGCCAAAGTCAACGCCATTGTACTGTCCCTTTTCTCTACATGCTCATCCGGGGGGGAAAAAGGGTTGCAAGTCACTGACTGGATGGAAAATCTGCTTGTTTCCTTAGATAGAAAAACTTTTTATCCAATTTGAATAAATAACAGAATCTGACTGCACTGTTCAATGATTAAGATTAATTGGAATGTATGTACCTGACTTTTGTGAAGTGCCTTGAGATGACATGTGTTGTGAATTGGCGCTATATAAATAAACTGAATTGAATTAAAAAGTTTTACCATTGTTTTGTTTATTCACAAATATCCATTAAACACAGTTTTTAGAATTGAGAATTAACACCTAGTACAGAAAAAAAAAAGAGTACTGAAAACAGGCACACAACAATGACAGGAAAACAAAGCAGCTTTTAACTTAGGTAATGACTACTTTTGGAAAATAACATGGTTTTGTAATGTGTAAAAAAAAATGTTAAAACCACAAGTCAGCTTTTTGTGGTCTAAAATCAATAGCTGTATTGAAGGAATGACCCCTCTTACTAAGTTGCTTAAAATCAGAAATATTATTAAGTCAAGTTTATTTATATAGAGCTTTTAAACCCACAAAGGCAACTCAAGGGCCTGTAGGATAAGGGAAAAGAAACATTTACAATGGGAAACACAAAAAAACCAAATTTTAAATTTTGTAATTAACAAAAATAACAGAATGATGGATAAGAAAATGAGGGGGAAAGTTGGACTGAAAAACCTTAAAAAATGTTTAAAAATAACATTCAAAAGGCCACTCTAAAAAATAATAAGTTTTTAATCTTGATTTAAAGCAAAACTTAGGGTTTCAGTGGCTTTTACAGTTTTCTGGGAGTTAATTCCAGATTAGTTAGAAATAAAAAAACTGAAAGCTGCTTCTCAAGTTGGGTTTTCGGGTTTTCTGGTTCTGGCAGAGTAGATTTTGAGCCAGAAGACCTGAGAGGTCTGGGGGGTTGATACACTGACAAACAAGTCTGTAATGTATTTTGGTGCAACCCCTTTCAGTGATTTTTAGACTAACAGAAGTTTTTTAAAGGTCTATTCTCTGAGCTACAGGGAGCCAGTGTAGGATTTTAGAACCCGGGGGGGTGTGGGTCCACTTTCTTAGTTCTAGTGAGGACAAAGGGGGCAGCAGCGTTCTGGGGTCAACTGCCAGCTGTATGATCCACTTTTTAGGCAGACCTGTGAAGACCCCGTTGGGAGTAATCAATTCTACTAAAGATGAACGCATGAATTAGTCTTTCAAGGTCCTGCTGAGACATTAGTCCTTTAATCCTGGAGATGTTCTTTAGGTGATAGAAGGCCGACCTTGTTACTGTCTTTATGTGGCTCTGAAGGTTCAGGTCTGAGCCCATTATTATTATCATTATTAACTTTTCTGAGATCCTGCAGGGTTGCCTGTGGCTGCTGTCATTTCAAAATTTCCAGTGAAATGCCACTGCTACTATATAAGCTTTCAGCTTCAGTACTTTAGACGCATTTATTGATTTTAATATATAAAAACAGATGTCATTTTACGTGCATGTCTAAGCACAGGTTGTGCTTAATATTGCGTATAAGATCACATAGTGTCATAACATTAACTTCACTTTGGAATTAATACAATATTTTGAATTGAACTGAATAAACCACCCAGATGTGTGTATAGGCCTTACCTAAGCATTTGATGGTGAAGCCCCGAGGAGGGTTAAGAGATCTCCGCATCCATCCTTCTCTTAGCACCTCGAGATGGTCCTCTTTTCCTTGAATCAGTAGCACGTGTTCATCTATCCAACCCAGGAAGAAGGTCTCCGACACAGCCTCTGTAATCCGCTGGTTCCATATATGCTGCTGAGAGTTTTCTGCTTTGAAATCGGCAAAAATCTCATAACCAGTGTGGTGTCTCGGAAGCTCGTCGCTCGCTGACACACCAGCTGCAGCTAATGCCTCGGCGCCTCCATCTCTGGCCAGCACTATAGCCAGAGAATGGGGAGCAATCTGCAAGAAAGATTCCATTGTCGCTATGGCCTTCTAGCTGCTCATTAACTCAATATAGCCATCATTTTTGTCAATTTCAAACACGTTAGATAAACTGAGAGGCAAAAAACTCGAAGTTAGCCGGCAAAGCAGCTAAGCTCTGCATTAACCGCATAGCCCACAATTAGAAAACAAACAATGCAAGCCTACGTTCCGCCTTAGCTCTTCAAGGTTGCAGTAAAGTCATTTCTAGTCCCCCTCTAATCGCAGCGTGTCGGGGCCGTAAACGGAGTCAGTGTTCAGTGAAGAACAGCTTTCGAACACTAACATGACATGATATTAGAACATTTACCAGCCAGGCTCATTGTTAGGTCACAAACTCGCTAGCCGAATGCTAACGGGATAGTAGTTCATCCAAGCCACAGACGCGCGAGCTGCCCTCCACAGCTGGCAGTCATGCGGGACGCCTCTTTGTTCTAACCCTCGCGAGGTGTAAGGCAGCCGTTTCATAGCACGGTCCTCCTCTGATGGCTGGGGAGCTTCAAGCCTGTTGGCTGGGGAGCTTCAAGCCTGATGGCTGGGGAGCTTCAAGCCTGGCACCATAGCTGGATGCAGAAGTCTTATGTAGGCACAGTGCAAAAGCAAACGTCATTACAGGCCTGCGTCACCACAGCGTCATCACAGAATATGAGCCAAAATGCGTATGACCCTAATGCCTTATTAAGGTTTAAGTATAATTTCACTACACATATTTTAAAATATTAGACTAAAATGCCGTTTATTGCTATTTTTCCATTTTACTTGTTATATTGTTGTAGATACAACTACTGGTAATATAATTATAATGTCATGACATAATTGATTTATTTCAGTAATTCCATTTAAAATGTAAACCTTATCGTATATTATATTGATTCATTACACACAGACTGATATATTTCAAATGTTTATTTCTTTTAATTTTAATGATTGTAACTGACAAGTAATGAAAACCCCAAATTCAGTACCTCAGAAAATTAGAATATTACTTAAGACCAATACAAAAAAAAGGATTTTTAGAACTGTTGGCCAACTGAAAAGTATGAACATAAAAGGTATAAGCATGTACAGCACTCAATACTTAGTTGTATGGAAGTAAAATAGTCTCATTAGAATCAGACATTTTTTAGACATTGAATTTATAACACTGATTTTTTATCCTGTGCAATTATGTATGTGAATTTTTTTTGTACTTAAAATTTGCCAGCACAAATTCACCTGCAGAAATTCGCCTGCACAGAACATCTGTAAATAGAAACAAGACTGCCCTATATCTTCGTAGGACCCCTATTAAATTTATACAATATTTTCATCTAGTTTATTATTCAACTATCCAAAATAATTTCTTCATCACTTTGTTAGACACGGTGTTGTGTTTAGACAAAGGTTTGTGAGTGCTGAATGATAATACCAGACATGCTGCATGATGTAATTTTATTGAGAAGGCCAAATACAGAGAGTCAGTCCAGTGCTGGTAAAGGTAATTTTTCTCCGTCTGTCTTTGCTGACTTATTGAGGGCATGGTCCTTTGCCAACCACTTTAACATTTGACTTCTTCTGACTGTAAGGGAGGGAGGAAAAAAAAACATGGACTGTTAGGACCATTGCATTTTAATGTGTGGGGAGTGGAACACAGCAAGTAAATACATATAATTATCAATTCAATATATTATGTTAATGTGTAATTCATTCATGATGTTAAGTGTGATGCTTTACATTGTGCTGCCACTACTGTCAAATATCACTTTACAGAAACTGAAGATTTATGCCCACAACAATTTACATGGAGACAGAATGTTCATCACGTGTTGTATGCATTGCCATGCTAAATATAAGGCCAAAAGAAATTCTAATTAGTATTCTTTCTATCCAATGCACTATAATAATATGTTTCTATCAGTTTAATAAGATATGGAACTATGGCGTAGGACAGCTGACCATTTTAATTTTTGTCATGCCATCTATACATTTGTCATTTCCCCTCAAATTTATGCAATGTCACTGTACAAATTCAAAGAAATAGTAGATAGTCCAGTCAGTAAATATTCTTACTTCTTTTCTTTTGTTTTTATCAGTAAAACTCAATCTGACATTCATTTCTTTTAATTAAAGTTAATATGGTTGGCACATGCATGTATGTTACATGTGATAGGATGATAGCATATTTAAGTCAAGAGCCCTCAGTTGTTCCTGTAAAAATGTTTTCTATTAGTATTTTTCAGTGATAGATTCATCAAATTTTATATAATTTGTACATTACATATTCTTACAATGAATATCGTTCCTAAAGATCATTGTTAAAACACTTTGGGTAGAAGACAGAGGTGTGGACATCATGTGATTTAAAGTCAATTCAAGTCACAAATGTAATGGCTCTGGAGTCACAAATTTAATGACTTTAGACTCAACTTGATAGAAACATAAAAGACTTAAAGGTTGACTTGGACTTTTACACCAATGACTTATGATTTCACTCAGGCTTGAACTGTTTGAGTTGAAAAGACTTCAGATCATAAAAGAAACACAAAGTGTGTTTCAACAGAACTGCGCCTGGCCCACAACGATGGAACTGTGCCAGGCGTGCAATCCAGCCCAGTGCATGCAACTGTCCATTTGCCAATATTTCTTTCTCTTAGGCTATTATGCAGCACAACGATGCACAGAAATGTTGAGGCACTTTTAGTAAGATGTTAAATACTTACAGAAACATGTACATCGGATCCTTAATTGCAGGCCTGGAGAAAGTACCGCATCAACATTAAAGATGCCAGAGCTGCCACAAATGTTATGGCATTGTGTTGGGCCAAGCACCCCCTAACATCTTCCCTGAAATAATGAAAGCTAATTTTCTTTAATAATAATAATAATAAATATAATAAATCATTTAACATCCCCACCTCTCCATCATGTCTAACCGGTTGGTTACCTACAGGAAATTAGTTCTTTGTTTTATTTAAGTTTAATTAATACGTCACAAATACTAAGGATCCTCTGTATGTTTCAGTGTCACTTATACATTTCTGGAATCAGTTGAAGTTGGATGTATTCATTCAATTGCCATTTAGTATTTCTAGCCATTTTTAAGTAACTTTTCATAACCGCAGACCTAACACAAGTGAGAAAAACCCTAAATCATAAATTAATAAATTTCAGTCTGTAAAAAATGTGGGCTGTAAGCTACAGTATATGGGCAGTAACAGCTAACTACAGTGGAGAGGCAGCATGTGATGTTGGCTTGGTTTGAGAGCCTTGTGGTGTCAAAATAAAATGGCATTATGAAATAAATAAATAAATAAATCTTTAAGTAAAATAAATAAATCTTTAAGTAAATTAAATAAATCTTTAAGCAAATCAAATAAATCTTGAAATGAATTAAATGAAATAAGATGAAAATGTCTTTTAACATAATTATTTTGTTTTATTTCATGGGGATATTTATTTATTTCATGGAATATTTATTAATAATTTATCAATAGCAGTATTTATTTATTTAATTTTGAATGAAAAGGCTCCATACTCTCTGAACAAAGTACTCACAAAGACGAATATTTCCCGCGGCGGAAACATGTAGGGCACATTAAGCGTGCCTATAAGCTGTACTCTCAACTCACTGAAACACTTGTTTTCCCGGAGGAAACGCGTCAAAGATAGTTTTGTGGCCAGAGCGCTCACTAGCTTACGTAATTCACGAACAAGTCTGACGAAGTTAACATATCTCACTCCGATTAAATTTCCAACCCAAAACATTTTACCAGTTTTTGTTACATGGATTTACGTAAACTAACTATAAACTATGAACATATCTATTGCCTTATTTATTTAACTTAACCGCATTCATGAACCTATTACAAGCCTTTTGCAGGCCGTGATTACAGACACCAAAGCAAAGTCTGAACAGTTTATTGGTACAAGTAAATGAATGAATGGTCTTCTGGGTTCACAGGAGAAATCCAGGAGCTGGAAAGGACTGGCTTGATTTGAGAGGCATTAACAGTGGGATGGACACAAAGGCTGGATGAAAGTTTAAGGCGAACAGTGGACAGGGTGATGATCGAGTCTACAACCAACGGGCCTACAAATCTGAACGTTTTTTGGAACATGATTTTAATGGACAAAGCTTTTGACCAGGGGGAATGCGTTTCTTGTCAACAAAATTCTTGTTTTGGGGTGATTTTCTCCATAAGGCTGATTTTTTGACAATAACGGAGATGGGTTCTGGCTGATAGAATGGTGGAATTAGAAAATGAATATAAAGCAAGGGGAGGGTAGTATCCAACACAGGCTTCAAAAGCGGAAAGACAGGTTGGATAACCACACGCACAACAAAGGGTGTTCTCCAAATCCTGGGTTATCTGTGAGCATATGAACCAGGATTTATTGGTTGCTTTGTGGATGGAAGTCAGAGGTGAGTCAGGATTTGGCACCAAGAGCAGAGCAGAAATCTCTCCAAACCTAAGCTATGAACTGAGGACCTCGATAACAATAATAATTATGGGAAGAAACCATCAGAAACTGAATTTTAATTGCTCAGACTGAATCTGTATTTGTGTTATTTGAAATTAAATGCATTGGTTTCAAAATGAGTTTCACTAAACTGAAACTGAATATAATGGTTTAAAATTGAATTTGTTTGCTTTGAAAATTGCTTTGATTACTTTCACTTTCAGGTCTGAAATTCAATTTCAAGTTCAAAATTCAGTTTTTTGTGTCACACATCCGGGTTCTTGAAACCACAGATTAATCAAACACAGATTTACTGATTCACGGATGTCATTCACTTTTGCTGTGTCCAGATTCAGGACTGCATCCTTTGAAGGATGCATTAGTAGGCCGATAACGTCCCTTATGAGGCGACGAATGCTGTCCATTGTCCAAGGTTCCAACAAATGTGTCCTTCTTATCTTCAATTTGAAGGATGGTTCCGGTGTATCTTCCATGTCCCACCCTATCCCATGATTCATTGCAGGTCGAAGTAGATTGTTCAAACGGAAGTAGCAAAGGCTGGAGGACAGAAAAAAGCTGTGAATAAAATTGGATATATTGCGCATTCTGTGAAACAACTGAACTTTTACAATGGTTTTAGACGAGAATGTAGTTGTGAAAACATAAAATATCTGATCAGTTTGTCAAGATATCGCTTAATTGCACAAATGCGCCGATGTGTTCGTCCGCTGCCCCAGCAGCCGCTCGCCTCGCCAGCTGTCAGCTGACCGGGTGGTTGAGGTGCGCTAAACCCCCAGAGAACAGCTGACTCCCGGCACATTGTTTTCAAATTCTCGCTGGGTTTCCCCAATGGGTGAAAGTTAAACAGATATAATTCAGTCAGATGAAATCTAATATTAATGTTTGGTTTATTTATTATTATAATAATTATTATTATTATTATGCTCTGCAAATTAACTGATTTAAACTTTGTTCCTAAAGTTAATATGTTAGTGTTTCAGTTGAAAGCTTTACAAATAAATTAAACAAATGGTATTTGTCATCAATGTATATTATCTAGTGTTACATTTTTATATCTATGAACACAAAAAATATTTTCAACATTTTAAACGGCTGAATAATGAGCAAGATCATAAAACAATAACATCTTAAAACAAAACAGCATTATAAGCCATCAGCAATATGTAAAAGGTTAAATAAAAACCGTGTAGTTATTTACAGTAGACAGCGTTATTAACCTTCAGGCTCCATTTGTTCAGCTTCACAGCTCTGTGCTTCATGCTAACACGGTTGCTAGGCAATAGAAGTTAAGCTGAGGTAAGGGCAAGAGAAACGCAGACCGACGTAACAGCGGCGGAACACTAAGCTAATCTGGTATGTTTAGCTAATAGCTACAGGTAGCGTAAGTGTTACTGTTTGACCATCATTTGTTTACATGTCGCTTCTTATAGATGTTCATTTGACCCAGTGATTGACATCCGCCAAGCTCATGTATGCTGCACTGCTCCAGCTCAACAACGTAAATCGATGAATCTGTTTTTGATTAATCTGTGGCTATCCTCAAGGACCCGGATGTGTGACACAAAAAACTTTAAAAGTGAAAATAGTCAAACTGAATTTTTAATACGTCGAAATACATTTTAAAAGCAAAAGAATTCAGTTTCAAACCATAAAATTCAGTTTCAGTTTAGTGAAATTCATTTTCAAACCAATGCATTTCATTTAAAATTTACACAAATTCAGTTTCTGACGGCACAAGTTTCTTCCCATAAATAATATTTATTTGTCATTGCAATTGTACATTCTAATGAAATTGTCCTCTGCATTTAAACCATCCCTTAGGGAGCAGTGGGCTGCCATTGTGCAGCACCCGGGGAGCATTCAGGGGCTAAGGGTCTTGCTCAGGGACCATGAGTGGCAGGCTGTGGGATTCGAACCAGGGTACTTGTGACCTCTCTGGGACGCAAATGCCCTGATCCCTAACCACTAGGCCACCACTGTGTGCTGACTCTTGATTGCCCCTCCGTTGGTCCAAAAATAATTACTTCAGTTTTGTATTTATTTAACTGAAAAAAATTATGGCACATCCACTTATTGAATTGTTCTATGCATCTACCTATGGGTTCAAAGTCACTTGATGACATTGCATGTAGAGTTGTGAGGCTATGGTAACTTATCTTCTTGTTTGTTATGATCTGAGCTAGGGGGAACATGTAGATATTAAATAGGAGGGGTCCCAGGATGGAACCTTGGGGGACCCCACATGTGATTTTTGTCAACTCTGATGTAAAGTTACCTACTGACACAAAAAAGTCCTTGTCCTTCAAGTAAGACTCAAACCAACCAAGTGCTGTACCAGAAAGACCAACCCAGTTCTCCAGTCAGTCCAGTAATATACTGCGATGAACAGTGCAGAGTGCTGCGCTGAGCTCCAATAATACCAGCACTGTGGTTCCTCCACAGTCTGCATTTATGCAGACATCATTGAACACCTGGACAAGGGCAGTCTCTGTATTGTGGTGAGCGTGGAAACCTGAATGGAAGATGTCAAAGTGGCTGGTCATTGTTAAAAGGTATTTCAATCTGAAAAGACTCACAAGGAAATGGATGAGCTCAGCTGACAAGCAAGGATGTACATGGCTGAAGGTCCTTAAAAGCGAGGCGTCGGAAGGTGATTGGATTCAGTTTTATTCAATTCAGTTTTATTTATATAGCGCCAATTCACAATGGATCAAGAGTCATGCGGACAGGATGCTGATTAGATGGCAGGGAGACGCACAGAAGAGTCACTGGAAGGAGCAGGTGGTGAAGGTGAGTCTTTCATTCTGAATTTGTCAAAACTCCATTTAACCATTGAAACAGGTTTTTCAATAACCTTACTGATGAATGAGAGATTTGAAATGGGCCTGTAATCTTACATTTGCAGCTTGTCCAGATTGTTATTTTTTTACAGTGGTTTGATAATTGCTGGTTTAAAAGTGGAACTAAACCCCAAATCAACTTTCTTTGCAGATAAACTGTATACACTGGGCCTTAAGGGTGCTATCTTTATGTTACTGTGCTATTTTTTTAATTTTCGTGTAAACTTGTTTAACTCTGCAATGTTTGTCATGAAACCATCTTAGTGCTTCCCTGTTTGGGTTGAATGGTAGCGACTGCAGTAGAATTTTCCTATTGGTTTAAGCGGAACTATCACGACCAGAGACAGAGAACCCAAATTCAGCCAAACACAAAGTGATAAGTAAAAAGGTTTATTCAGAAACTCAGGATCAGAGAGCAGAAGAACAGCAGTCAGCTTCCAGGAACCACTGAGAACAGAGAGACTAGTTAGTGGCTGAATAAAACTCAGGATCTGCAAGGAGTTAGATAAAGCCACTAACCTTCTCAGTCTGGTGATGAGGCACAGAATCCAGAGGAGGAAGAGATCCAGACAGTTAATGAGAAGCGTCCCAACAGACTGAAGTCGGATTGCCGACTGATCCAAATCCTCCGGGGAACCAGCTGACGCTGTGACAGGAACACAGAGAGCTGTGATTGTCCTCTTGACAATAAATCCAGGCAGACTAAAAGGAGCCAGGCGAACTCAGGCTGAATAAACCAGTGGCTAGGCTGAGACGTAAATCCAGGGACAGAAAAAGGGTCGAATTCCAGGCTAGAGGCGTCAGACAAGGGGCAGGCAGAGACATAAACCAGAGGCAGAAAACAGAGTCGAAATCCAAATCCAATCCGTCAGACAAGGAGCAGGAAAGAGGGAATAATCCATAAGGCAAGGCAAGGTCATGGAACGAGATCAGTCAGGAAGGAACGCTGGATAACTACTCACAAATGTTTTCGAAAATCTGGCACCGTCTGCCGGTCAGAGGGCTGTATATAACTGCAGCTCCACAGGTGTGTGGCATGACGGTGATTGCGCAGCAGCGCAGCAGCAGACAGGTGAAGCAGATGAGTGAGAGCAGAGCAGGCAGACGGGCCAGAATCATAACAGGAACAGCTTAAACCAACAGAATTGCAAGAATTGATTACAGTGTTTCATTCTTTATACCTTCGATCATATGCTTTACTTGAGATGATATAAATCTACATAAATGTAAACTTTTTGAAAGTCAGTTACTGCTTTGAACATTAGCTCATGTTAGCAATGATGCTGCTAATGTCACTTTACCACTCAGTTACCGGTCCCATTCTGTCCTTCACTCCTGGCAGCGCTGGCTTCAGTGCCTTTAGCCAGCAACTCGAACTGATAAGGCTTAAGCTACTGGGCTCCACATAGCCTCCCTTAACCTTCGTTGATGACAGGGGAAAAAATAATAAAAAATAACAAAAAATACTCCACCTCAAAAGATATATCCCTGGCGAAACTACCAGGGTCGCTCTCCTCACTCTCTATATTTCAGTTTGTTAAAACAATGTAGCGGCCAAGTCATTCTACTGACCACACTCCTGCTTAATTCCCTGAGCTCATCCCCACACCTCGTCATGCCTGTAGCATACCCTCCGAAAGATGGTAGAGACTCGACTGATGGTTTTGTTTATTGCCTTTCCACGATCAGCTCCATAAAAAACCAACGTGAGAACTTGTAAGAAAATACAGAAAACAACAAATCACATTTCTATAACCACTTCCATATATAATATCTGGTAAACAATCACAGCACAAGCTTATATGAATAGTCAGCGGTAACCGTGAAATCACTCAACCCGTGAGCAACAGGCTAGCATAATTTTACTATACACACACACGTCGTCAAAATATAGTTACAACCCACACACTAACCTTGTGCCTCTTCGGGGGTTTGCTCAAATACACTCCTTTCATGTCACCGTTACTGTTTTGCTGTTTTACATGTATTTCTTTCATTTAACTTACAACCAACTTTATCACTCTACCGCCAACTTATTACATCCATGTTCATAGCTAAATTTTTTACCGGCAACACACAAACCGGAAGTAGGAAGTAGCGACCATCAAATAAAACTTGTACTCTTAACATTAACCCTTTTAGCTCTTAAATGAGCAAAATATACACATACATACATGAAATTCAATTTTTTAGCAAAACTATAATCATGAAATATATTTATGAAGAATCATGTCACAATACGATTTGTTTTCCTCCAAATTAACTTATAAACAATGTAAGCTGCACTCTGGTGTACAAAACGAGAAACAGCCAGCACAAAACACAAAATGGGTTTGCTACAATGCCCCTTTGTGACTCTTGACACTGCCCACTTTGGGGGCATTTTTCAAAATGTATCTAGGGGCGGACTTATCACTTTACATTGAGTTTAGTTCCACTTTAAAGAGGACATATAATGCAAAAGCCTTTAAATATAGGTCTGTAGGAATGCAGAAAAGTTGATTTTAGTCTCTCCATGTGTTGCAGAGATATCTTTATAATCTGTTTGGGTCATATTTTTCAGTCCGTTCAGTTTTCTCTATCATGCGTTTTTCCAACTGTTACGTCACAGTATTTGCTGCTGAACAGCTAAGCAAGGTCATGGACGTCCGGTTGATCAATTTCACGGACGTCCATGACTATGACATATTTATTTCTCGCTGTGATTTTGGAGTCCAAGCTCAAGTATGCCTACACTGAAAGAGGATAAGTTCGGTTTGGTTGTTGGGTGTATTGACCCACATTATTCATTACACCGTCCCCCAGCACCAGTGCCTGGTTAAATTATATTTTTCATGGAAATGTCCCCACATCAATGGGGAAATTCCTATTTGCCACACTTAAAAGACAAGTTCCTTCAACAACTTTGACCACTATCAAGAAGGATTTGCTGAAAGACTTCATCTGATTAAGCGGTCAGTTCCTTCTGAACTGAATAAAGCAGTAAGCTGCAAATTATGCTCAAATGACAAAAAGCTTTATTTTAGACATGAATTTATTGTGTGTTGATATGACGTCCTGGCCATTGTTTTGATAACAGTAGCATCATGCCTTCTGCTGATGTTAGTGCTGTGTGCTGCTTTTAGTCCTATGAGGACAGAACCGTACTGCGTTTTTTGAATATTATTAATACATTAACAATTTTGCATAGTTTTTGTCTCGTTTCTGCGGCATTAGATAATTGTTATCAAACTACAACAATTGCTGAACCGGTCAAAGTGGAGTGTTCTTTGATCTGGAGGGGGGCGGGGGGTGACGTGCCTCAACAGCATTTAAAGTGACCGCACCAAAACGAGTTGCTCTCAGACGCACCTCAAAACAGAGGTACAACAGGGCTTGTGGAGCCTGTGGAGCTACAATAACATGCAATTCAGACCAAAGCATTGTAGTTCCATTTTATATAGACCACAACTGAATGATTTAAGTGTGAAAAGGAAAGATTTAAAAGCATATGTCCTTTTTAAGGTATGGGGGAAACATCTGACAAAAGAGATGAGTTTATTACTTGAATCAAATCAGATGCTATGACAGGCAAAACCTTCTTAAAGAAAACTGTGGGTAAAATATTGATACAGCAGGAGGAAGAGCTTAGTTGATGTACAGTACTGTGCAAAATTTTAGGCAGGTGTGAAAAAATGCTGTAAACAAAGAATGCTTTAAAAAATGGAAGTGTTAATCATTTGTTTTCATCAATCAACAAAATGCAGTGAATGAACAAAAGAGAAATATAAATCAAATCAATATGTGGTGTGACCACCCTTTGCCTTCAAAACACCATCAGTTCTTCTAGGTATACTTGCACACAGTTTTTGAAGGAACTCAGCTGGAAGGTTGTTTCAAACGTCTTGGAGAACTAACCACAGATCTTCTGTGGATGGAGGCTGTCTCACATCCTTCTGTCTTTTCATGTAATCCCAGACACACTCCATGATGTTGAGATCAGGGCTCTGTGGTGGCCAGACCATCACTTCCAGGAAGTCTTGTTCTTCTTTACGCTGAAGATAGTTCTTAATGACTTTGGCTGTATGTTTGGGTTCGCTCACTTAGCATTTTGTATATTGATAAAAATAAACAATCATCATTTATATTTTTGAAGGCCTTCTTTGTTTACAGCATTTTTTCACACCTGCTTTTTCAAAGATTTTCTTGTTAATTTGGTAGAATTGTGTCAAAATTTGTTTTGGTTGGACACAACATTGGTGCTGGACTTGAAATTGATGTACAGACTACCATTCTAATCTGAATTTTCTTAGTAAAGAAGTTAGCAAACTCACTGCAGGCCTTGTTAGAGGGAAGTTTAGATGCTACAGACACAGGAGACTTTGTTAACCTGTTGACCGTAGCAAACAAGGCGAGAGCATTATTAATGTTTTTTGTTGATGTTTTCAGAAAAGAAAGATCCTCTTGCATTTTTCAGTTGTAAGTCATATCTGTTAAGTCCTCTTTATAGATGTTATTGTGAACCTTGAGTCCAGTCTTTTGCTTTTTGGCTTTTCAACTTTTTGGCTTTTTTTTTTCACTTCTTATCAGTGGAGCATTTCTCTATGGAGATTTATTTTAACAGATATTCTTCGCCTTAATGGAACCAATGGAATCAATGACTAAAATTTTAGAATGGAAGTTATCTACCAGCTCACTTACTGAGTTACAGGACAAAGTAGAAGAATGAACTTTGTTAAAAGTTTCAGTGGCTCTGTCCTTAAAAATGTGTTTTCTTATAATGTCTCTGGCTAATTGAGTCAATGGAAATTATGCTTTGAAAGATAACAGGAAAGTGGTCAGATAGAGCAACATCTGTCAGCACCATCTTTCCAGATCCAAAGGAAGGGATTTAACTTTTGGCTTTGCACCAAGAGAGTTTCAAGGAAGACTGTTGGTCAGTTTATTCTCATTCTGTTTCGCGGTGGTGCTTGTTAGCTGTCTGTCAGACTCATCACTGTTCATGTTTTACTGTTTACATCTGGTCTGACTCTATGTTTAGCCGTGGCACCTTCCTGGAGGGGGACATCAGCTGAGCTGCTGCTCTCAACAACTTAATGCTCACCTTCTAAAGATGATCCACTTGGCTCTATCTTTCAGAGTTTAACGCTGTCTCTCCTAGACAGAGCTACTGGCTGAGCTTCTACTGTGACTAACTCTATGTGCTCTCTTTTGTTCTCTAGACTGGAAAACTGGCTCAGAGTTCATCAAAGTTCTCTCTCCACTGTCGCTACACGCATGCTCAGTATGAGGGATTGCTGCAAAGTCTCTACATGCTCATCCAGGAGGAGTGACTGTTACCAGTCACTGACTTGATGCAATCTGCTGGGTTTCCTTAGATAGAAAACCCTTTTAACAAAATTTGAATATTAAACTGAACCTGACTGTACTGTTTGATAGTTAGGATTAATTGGAATGTATGTACCCGACTTGAAATCTGTATCTTGAAATGACATGCGCTATATAAATAAAACTGAATTGAATTACATTCATCGGTTGAGTCGTTTCATTTCCATGCTCAGCATTAATCTCCACATTCACTTCAAGCCGAGGAATTTTTATTTCCATCATTGTTATTTTCTGGAGAAGTTTGTCCCAGTCATCTGTGGAAAAGGGAGGCATTTTGTACTGATTAGATTGTGCTGCTATGAAAAGTGCAGGTGCTCCTAGCGTTGTCTGCTCCTTCTCTCAAATAGTAAAAATGGTAAATGGCCTGCACTTGCACTTTGTGTTTTGTCAAGTCTAAGGGATCCAAAGCAATTTACGCTTCAATCAGTCATCCACCCTTTCATACACGCATTCACACACTGACAGTGGTAGGCTACACTGTAGCCACAGCTGCCCTGGGGCACACTGACAGACATGAGGCTACCAACCAATTAATATAGGGGTTATGTTCTTTGCACCAAAGATGACCCAAAACAACTGGGGAGGTCTTGGTTGTGTCAGGGTTTGTGGTTGGTTGGGACCGGAATGCAGACAGAAGCTTGGTAGCCACATAGTCTTTGGAATCTTTTCTTTAATAAAACAATAAACAAAGGACTTACACCAGGAGACAGAGCAGGCGACACAGGAAGATAACAGGAGGAACCAACGGGGAAACAAGTGAAACCGATAAGCTTTTATACAGAGGGGTGAATGGTGAAACAAAGACAATGAGAGAAGAAGGTAATGAGATGATTGCTGGCTGGTGTGAAGACCAGGTGTAGGGAACAGAGGCTGTCATAGTTTTGGGGATATTTCTGACCCACATGCTGAAGAACTCTCAGGAGAGGATGAATCAGATAAATGAGGTTTATTGATACAGAAAATAATTGTGTACAGGAACTCTGGTCCGGAGGGAAACAGCAACGCGGGGAGACCGGGAACTCTCAAACAGAAACGGAGGTGAGTAGGAGACGTTAGTGGATGTGGATGAAGTAAATGAGAAGCTTGCTGGGTGTTGGAAAATGATCCGCCGGGGTGGGTGGGTGTTATGAAAGGTCCTTGGGGATGATGGCGATGGAAGATGTCTGAAGAATGAATTGAGGTTTGTTTGCCTGCAGCGTAGTTGCAATCCAGAGGGCTTAAACGGTAGCGGTGCTGGGCGGACTGGTAGTGCAGTAGGGAGGAAGCCAGTCGTGGAAATGGGAATCCAGAGATCCACAGGAAGCTTGGAACGGCAGAGGTAAGTCCACACATGGTCATAGGAGTCCAGGTTGATGCGAGGTAACCCTTGAAAAAGGGGAAACCCAGGAACGAATGTTAGTAGGAGATAGTACACAAAAAGCTCAGGTAGATTCTCAGGCTTGTTTCAAAAGGTGTCAAAAATACTTGGAAGAATGCTTAGAAAAATATCTAGAGGTGGCTTGTTGTTACCAGTGACGGTAAACACTCAGGCGAAGAGTGACTGGTTTCCAGTCTCTTTATCCTGCCAGGCTGATTGCACCCGATGTGCTGCACCTGTGAGGAGGTGCAGCAGGAGGAGGAGTGCTCAGCCCAGCAGCCGACTGCAGGAGGCCTTCTGGTGGAGAAGCTGCAGGACAAAACAGACAGGCACAGAACCAACAAAACCCCACATTCTGACAGAGGGAATAAGTTTATATGGCAACAAGAGTTTGGACAAGCAGAGAAAGGAGGGGAAACTAAACTAGAGACAACTCTAAGGGAGTAAACACTAAACTGACTGGGAGGAGCAGGAAACAGAAACCTAAACATAAGCTAACATAAATAGTCACTCTAGAAGGAACTAAATCTAAGGACATGGAAACAACTAAAGTAAACAAGCACAATACTAAACGAGAAACTAAAACTAAATAAAACCAACGAGGGGAAATAACCATAAGGAACAAAACTTAAGAGAACTAAACTAAATAACAGACTTGGGGAAGAAAATACATCTAAAGTAAACACACAAGCACAAGGATCTAAGCAAACATTAACTAGACAAAAGTAAACTACTAATCAAAGGAACAGGGAAATCCTCTAACAGCAAAGTAAACAAAAACAAAGAACATCCTGACAGGTTGGGAACATGGAAAAAGTTATCTGTTTAGGGGGGATGCTGGAGACTATGGACTGAAGTGGTTTAGTTTGATGAGTTATGGTTTCAAGTGAGCTGCCATTCAAGGTAGTGACAAAAACAGGTGAAGGCGATGTCTGAACCAGGATGCTGCAGTGTTTAATTAGTTCTGGGTTCATTAGGTTCTGTTCTAATCTGGAATCAGTTAATGCTTGAACCGGAAACCAATCTGGGTGGACTCAAATGGAGGAATTGATCTCAAATCAGGGAATGTTTTCTTTGTTGGACACGGCGTGCATGTATCCCCTTATTTGCTGACAGATGGCTCCTTTAGGTGCAGGAGGATTCCATCGAGCTTCTGCTCAACAGCTACCTCAACCACAGATCTTATATATGGATATATGGTTTAGGGTTATTTTTTGCTCACTAATTTAACCAAAGAGAATAGAATGTTTCCGACTCAGAGCCAAACCCAAAAACCATTACAACTGGACTTTAAATCAGACGTTTAGCTATGCAATCTGCTATAACTTTACCAAACTAAAGTTGCATGAAATCATTAACAGTATTTTCTTATTTAAAAGCAATGATTTCCTCTGATTATTATGTGTGCACAGCTGTTTAACAAGCTTTGGGCCAGAACTTTAACAGTCCAGGCTGGTAGAAAAGATAGCCATATTAAATTTACCTTTTGAAAATAACGACAATTCAGCAGGTATTAAATATTCTTAAAATGTTTTTTTTTAATCTGATGTAATATTGTAATGTTAAAAAAAATGTCAAAAAAAAGTCGCCACAAAAAAAAAAAAGGTCACACACTCTAATATTCCGTTGGAGTTCGCCTTTAGCTTTGATTACGGCACACATTTGCTGTGGCATTGTTTCGATAAGCTTCTGCAATGTCACAAGACTTATTTTTTACCAAGATCTTGCATTGATGATGGTAGAGTCTGACCGCTGCGCAAAGCCTTCTCCAGCACATCCCAAAGATTCTCAATAGAGTTAAGGTCTGGACTCTGTGGTGGCCAATCCATGTGTGAGAATGATGTCTCATGCTCCCTGAACCACTCTTTCACAATTCGAACCCGATGAATCCTGGCATTGTCATCTTGGAATATGCCCGTGCCATCGGGGAAGAAAAAATCCATTGATGGAACTGGTCATTTAGTAAATTCAGGTAGTCAGCTGACCTCATTCTTTGAACACATACTGTTGCTGAACCCAGACCTGACCAACTGCAGCAACCCCAGATCATAGCACTGCCCCCACAGGCTTGTATAGTAGGCACTAGGCGTGATGGGTGCATCACTTCACCTGCCTCTCTTCTTACCCTGATGCGCCCATCACTCTGGAACAGGGTAAATCTGGACTCATCAGACCACATGACCTTCTTCCGTTGCTCCAGAGTCCAATCTTTATGTGTGGTACATTGGAATTTATGTCAAAGAGCAGTTGGGTTAAACTACATAAATGGTGAATAAAAACAGTTGTAGTGACAAATTATAATATGATTGTTAAAAATTGGTTACTAAAACAATTGTTAAATTCATGTAAGGCTAAGAGTAGTACATTGACAAAGTAGAGTCTCTTTAAAAAGAGCTTGGAATACTTAAAAAACTTATTTTTGGTTAAAATAAATCCTTTAAGGATTTCTCAGTTAAGAGTTGTTAATCTGAATACTTTCACTATTAAATATAGCTCGGAGTTCTACTATTGTTTTTCTTTTGATTTGATTTGACCAAAAGTTTAAATGATCACTGATCACGATCATTCAGGATTTTTTTCTGGCCACATTTCTTCCTCGAAGACAATGAGTCCCCACTATCCTTCCAGTTTTTAATAATGCGTTGAACGCTTCTTATCCCAATTTTAGTAGTTTCTGCAATCTCCTTAGATGTTTTCTCTGCTTGATGCATGCTAATGATTTGTCCCTTCTGAAACAGACTGACATCTTTTCCACGACCACAGGATGTGTCTTTCGACATGATTGTTTAAGAAAATGAGTGTCGGAGGCTGGGAGTGTTCATGTATTGTTTTTTGCCTGCTGCTAACACTTACTCACTAGATGCCGTCAAGATCCTCCAGTGTGGAGGGTAGCAGGTGTTCCTTATTCCCATCAACCTGGAGGAGTATAAGAAGGTGGAGCTGTCAGCACTCCGGTGCCTGAGTGTTAACCTCTGTGGTAACTCCAAATGGCCAAGCTATGAGATCTCAGTCTAAAGATAAAGTTCATAGTCTCTTACCTTTCATGTGCTCCTTCCTAGGTAACTTCAAGTCCTGATTTCAAGTGCCTGCGACCTTCAGCTCAGGCTCAAAGTCCTCAGTTTGGATTCTGCCTCAGCCCAACTACTTAAGCCTCAGAAGAAACCCATTTTGGATTAAGCTCCGGCTGTCAGCTCCAAAACTTCCATCTCCAGGCAAGCGAACCCTGCTCACCCTCCACCATTTACTTCACCGAATCCTCACCAGGTAACTCCTATCAGTTATATTGATCTGGACATACAATTGCTATACTCACCGAAAGCCTCAGCAGAAACTTCACCATCTTCCTGGATAAACTCACAGTTTCCGCAGCAACGTCTATTTAGTCCTCCAAGGCTCTGTGTCATTCTTCCACTCTAACCACCATTCATGAAACAGTAAGCAAAGATCTTGATCCAGTTCCCAGTTATCCCCATTTATCTTCTGAGTACTTACCTGTCCTCCTTTCCCGTACAGTGCTGTGCCTCCAGTCCCGGTTCCAGTTCCATATCACTACCTGTCAAAATAAACTTGTTAAACTTTTCTCCTGCCTCCTGAGTGTCATTCTGCATGTGGGTCAAATCAGTAAAGAAAACAATGACAATGAGAAGCAACTCATTGCACCAGTTGGGGTAAAATAACTTGTTGCCAGCTGAAACATAATTGCCAATGCAGTAATTATCCAATGGGAGGCTCATACCTATTGCTTAGTTAAATCCAGGTGGCCACTTTTTTTTGGCCAGGCAGTGTATTATGTTTTTATTAGCTTTAAGGAGAAAATTTCCAATCCTTTTGTAACACTGGCTCCTTTCTGAGTCTTTGTTTGGCACTTTGGCACCAAAGCAAACAGCGTGCTTTTTTGTAACCCACTGCCAGTTCTTTACTATGCCACAGTCTAGGACAGGAAACACAACCTGGAGGCAGAGAGAAAAGAAGAACAGCACTTCTGGAACTCACGGAGATGGCAGGCTGACGATCAAATCAGAGGTTGTGACATGAAGGAACAATGTCTGAATGGAGAACAGGTGGGTGGATCTTTCTTTTAAAGCCAATCCAGGTAGACACCTGACCACTACCTGACTCAAATGACTTGTTAAAGACTCGAAATTAAAAGTTTAGGACTTGGACTTAACTTGAGACTTGCATGTCTTGATTTTGGACTCAACTTGGGACTTTCATGTGTTTACTTAGGAGTTGACTTGAAACTTGGGTGGAAAGACAAGAGACTTACTTGTGACTTGTAAAACAATGACTTGGTCCCAACTCTGGTAGAAGGACATTTCTAGGTATTAATTCTCTTTACTCTGTAAACATCTATTCAGATTCCTGAGAATAAAGGCATTGCTTCTGTAGCCACTTTCCATAGGTGTTTCATAAATGCATTTTTTAAAACATAATTAAACTTAATTCAGTTTTTTTTTTATACAGAGCCAATTCTAAAGGGTACTTAAAATAATAACATTAAAATAATATCCAGAAATACATAGTCAACTGAATCAAATCATACAGTCAGATTTAAAGTAAATACATTTGATCCTAGCTATAAATCAACCAGAACAATCAGAGATTCAGTTGATTTTTACTTGTGTTGTTGGTTGTTTGCCTTTGTTTTTTGTGAAAAAGACCAAGTCATAATGGTCAAAAACATGCTTTGGGTTGTGGTTTGATGAAGTGCTTAATATTAGATTTGAGAATTATATTGAGGATTGAACTTGACTGTATATAACTAGCTCTGAGTTCAACTATATGATTGGACTGGATTGGAATAAATTTGATTGTTGTGACTAAATTTTGACTAAATTGCATTCTATAATATTCAATATGAATTGGACCAGTTTTGTCTTGTAAAGTGCCTTGAGCTGACATTTACTATGAATGGGCATAATATATAAAAAAAAAAAAACAGAATAAAACTGAATTGTGAATGTCTGGTATAGATATGTATCTTTACTTTTTAGTTTTACTTTGCCATACTTTCATTTTTATATTTTTGTCTTCTTTAAAGTATAATAAGACCTTTTCTCCAATTAACAAAGCCATGTTTTTTGAGGACTACAACATGTAAGCTGTTGCACACTATGTAAGTTGTTATTAAAGAACTGTAAGGATTAGTTAAATACCCCAATTATATTATATGTATGCATATATGTATATGTGCAGTGTTATGCATCAAAACGTTCATCAATGGGAACTCACTTTCTGGAGATAAAACAAAGACGAACAGAAAAGCTGTAGCTTCATTCTTTGAAACAAAATCTTCTCTTAGACCATCGAGCATGTAAGCAGCTGAGATGATTGCACAAATGGTATATTTTTACATGATTTTACAAGATTTTGTCAGTTAATGTGCTTACCGTCTTATCACCAAAACTGTATAAAGACCATCTGGATACATTTTGATTTTGTGGCTGCAGAATAATCTAAAGATTTGGCGTGAGTGAGTGCTTCTGCCCATTTTCCAAGACAGCTTCAGCTTTGAGAAACTGTGTTATTCAGTATAAAAGTGTGGTTTTCACTGTATAATAACAGTTAAAATGGCAAAACAAGAAAAGAAAACTCCTATCTGTGCTGATTTGATTGTTATTAGAGGTTTAAGCCTGACTGCATTTTTAAACATAGTCTAAATGTACCACATTGCAGGGAAAATCTCAGTTCTGCCTTCTGATGTTAAAAGCAATCAAATTTGTGAATGAGGAGAGCTCTTTTGGGAATTCACTCATTAATACCACAGTTTATGTGAGCAATGACAAAAGAAAAGAATAAAACAGATGATAGGATTCTAATTCTAGAATTGCGCCACTCAAGGTGGCAGCAGGTTGGAGTAGCTCTGTAACTTTTGATTCTGATTGATTCTTTTTTGGGAACTCAAATTCCTCTTGTGGTGGATACAGTTGATTTTTTGGAAGACTGTCCTCTCCGGTGTCGGATGTTGTGCAGCTCGGAGGATTTTTCCTAATACTTTTCTACTTTTGGACATTTGTTATGATGCATTGCCATGGCAACGGGGTTGTTTTTTTACAACTGGGAGCAGCTGATTAATATCTCAAAAGCTCAAATAATACTTCAACTACAACCCCAAACCCCTGATGAGTTGAAAAGTAGACACCGTGGATGCAGAGCAGGAGCAAAGAGAAGAGAGACAAGGAGGAACTTCAAACCATCTCTTCCGTCAATTCTGATGGGCAATGTGAGATCGTTGGGAAACAAGTTGGATGAACTCCAAGCCCTACAAAGGCCCCAGCCAAAGTATCTGCTTGGCTTTCCGACCATACGAGCAGACAGGAATTTAAAGAGAAGCAGCAAATGTAAAGGAGGTGGACTGGCAGTACTTGTGAACAATAGATAGTGTCATCCAGGACATGTTACTATGTCCATATTATTTACCCAGAGAGTTCACCAGTGTTATTTTGGCAGAAGTATACGTTTCACCTTCCGCTGTTGCCGACACTGCCTGTGATGCCATCAGCTATGTTGTTGCTAAGCTACACACACAACACCCCAATGTGTTTGTGGCAGTATCTGGTGATTTTAACCATGCTTCACTCTCTGCTACACTTCCAATGTTTCAACAGTTTGTCAGCTGCTCAACCAGAGAAAACAAAACGTTGGATTTGTTTTATGCAAATGTCAAGGACTCATACATCTCTATAGCAAGACCTCCTCTCGGCAAATCAGATCGCAATCTTGTTTTTCTCTGCTCGAAATATGAGCCCCTTTATCAGAGACAACCTGTAATAAAGAGGACTGTGAGAAAATGGTCACAGGAAGCTGAAGAAGCCCTGCGAGGTTGCTTTGAGGCTACAGACTGGGACGCACTGTGCCAGCCACATGGAGAGGACATCAATGCCATGACTGAGAGTGTAAACGACTATATAAACTTCTGTGTGGACCCTGGATCACAAGCCCTGGATCACCAGTGACCTGAAGGACCTGCTTAACAAGACAAAAAGAGTGTTCAGAGAGGGATACAGTGAATTATTGAGGAGTATACAGAAGTAACTTAAAGTCAAGATAAGAGACAGCAAGGAGGTGTACAAGAAGAAGCTGGAGAGCAGCTCCGGCAAAACAATATCAGAGATGTGTGGTCAGGGATGAAGAAGATCACAGGCTTCAAGCAGAACGATGATCAGACCGATGGAGGTCTGGACGGAGCCAATGAACTGAACACATTCTTCAATAGGTTCAGTTCAGAAACAAGCTCAGCATCCTTCTCTCCTGCCCACAGCCAAACAGACATCCCACCCTCCTTTGACCCACAGCGTTTCTGTCGCACCTCAAATGTATAATCTTCCACCTCAGCCATGGATCCTTCTGTCTCTACATGTTTGCCTTCAACCAAATCAGAAGATGCTGATGCTCCCTTTGCCTCCCCCTTCCACCTGTTTGTCTCAAGAAGTCAGGTGAAGATGCAACTGGAGAGACTAAATCCAAATAAGGCTGCAAGTCCAGATCATGTCAGCCCTAGAGTCCTGAAGGGCTGTGCAGAGGAGCTCTGTGGGATTCTGCAGCCCCTCTTCAATCTTAGTCTGGCCCAGAAGAAGGTTCTAGAGTTATGGAAGACCTCCTGTCTTGTTCCGGTACCAAAGAAAACTCACCCATCAGTCCTCAATGACCATAGACCTGTTGCCCTGACATCCCACACCATGAAGGTCCTAGAGGGACTCCTGTTGGCCCACCTGAGTAATCAAACAATAAACTATCAGGACCCCCTTCAGTTTTCTTATCGCTGTGGAGTTGGAGTTGAAGATGCCATCATACACCTGCTTCAACAAACCCACTCTCATCTGGACAAAGCCAGCAGCCCTGTGAGGATCATGTTCTTATCATAATTCAACCTGATTTGCTTTGTCAGGAACTCCAGAAGACTCAGGTGGAGGCCTCAACAATCTCCTGGATCAAAGACTACCTGACAAACAGACCACAGTTGGTGAGACTGAAGGGTTGTGAGTCTAACCAGGTAGTCAGCAGCACAGGAGCACCACAGGGGACGGTACTCTCACCATTCCTCTTCACTCTGTACACCTCAGATTTCCAGTACAAGACAGACTCCTGTCATCTGCAGAAATACTCTGATGATTCTGCAGTTGTGGGGTGGATCAGAGATGGACAAGAAGACGAGTACAGGAAGGTGGTGGACCACTTTGTGGCATGGTGTGGAAACAATCATCTCATCTTGAACGTGACTAAAACAAAGGAGATTGTAGATTTTAAGAGAAACAAGGAATAAGTCAAACGCTATTTCCATCATGGGAGAAGAAGTGGAGGTGGTGGAGGAGTATAAATACCTCGGTGTTCACCTGGACAACAGACTGGAGTGAAGATGCAACTGTGAAGCCGTCTACAAGAATTGACAGAGCAGACTGTACTTCTTGATGAAGCTTAGGTCTTTTGATGTTTGTAGCAAGATGCTGCATATCTTCTATAAGTCTGTTGTGGAGAGTGTGATCTCTTCTGCCATCATCTGCTGGGGAAGCAGCATCAGAGCCAGGGAGTTAAAAAAAAAGCTCAACAAGCTGATAAAGAAGGCTGGTTCTGTTCTGGGGACTCCTCTGGAACCTCTGGAGATCATTGTGCAAAGAAGGATTCTTCATAAAATGAAGAACATTGTGGAGAACCCTGAGCATCCTCTTCATCAGACTGTCAGACAACAACAGAGTGTCTTCAGTCAGAGGCTTCTTCAGATGTGCTGTAAGACAGACTGGTACAGGAGATCCTACCTGCCCACAGGCATCAGCATCTACAACGGCTCTTTGAAGAAACCTTCATAATGAGCTACAACAACATTTACTTTCCCTTTGGGATTATTAAAGTATTTTTGAATTAAATTTGAATTGAATTGGTAATGGCATAGATTTGTGAATGATGTCATGACATTATTATGTGTGCCCTACGAGTCTTCGAGCTATGGGCTTAAACCCAAACAATCCCAGCTGGAAGAAACAGTGCCATATTCATATGGAAAAAAAACTTAACTTGATCACAAAATTCGTTTCTCCAGTCATATTTAATACATTAGAATTTCCATTCCAATGAGGCTTGCTTGTCAGATTAAAAGTACATTCTGAGAATAACAACCTTTAAGTGTCATATCCACGGTGGTTTGTGTACAGGCTGCATGCAGGCTGTGTTTGTGTGCTGTGTTCTTTCTGTGCAGGGTGTGACTGGCAGGTGCTGCTGCACAGGTGTTGCTCATCTGAGAGCAATCAGCTGGGCTACTTATGGAGTGGAAACCCAGAGGGAGGCGTCAGCTCGTTTTCTCACTTGGCGTGGTAACAGTTAGACCTCTGCTTCTCTGCTGTCCTGCTTTTAAGCAGATTTCTATGATCTCCTTGTTTTTCTCCCCTGCCTTGCAGATCAACCTTTGTTGAAGGAAATCGTGGAATCTCTCTGGTCTCCCTTTTCACTCGTATCATGTTCAGAGGAGTTTGGAAACTCCAGCCTCGACGCTTCAGCCCTGAGCCTCCACTCTGCTTCCAACTCCAAACCCAGCTTCTCGGAAGTCATGTTAAAACTACCCATCAACCTGCCTTTCCACCCTCCAACGTTAACCCTCCAACCATAGTGGAGTTTCCTGGAAGAAAAGAAACACAAACACAATTCATCTCCCGAAAACTGTGCACAGCCTGTCAGCCTCAAGCCTCCATGGAAAAAGGACTTTCCACGAACTCAACTCCTGTAAGTCAACATCTAAAGAATTCATTTACATTATCTCCAATTCCACCAGAGTGTTTATTAGCCTCTGTTCTCCTCCTTCAGAGAGATCGCGCGCTTGTCTGCCTGCTCCAGTCCTGGTTCCAGTCTGAGCTTTAACCGTGTCTCTCAATAAACTGTTAAAACACTGTCTTTGGCCTCGTGATTGTGTAATCGCAGAGTCTAAGAAAACCCCATTATGACATTAAGCAGGTATTAAGAAAGGCTGGGTATCGCTTCAAATTCTCAAGATTTAGAATCGTCGTCGTCTTCCGCTTTATCCGGGACCGGGTCGCGGGGGCAGCAGACTCAGCAGAGACACCCAGACTATAGGCTGACATTTTTTCGGGAATCCCACGAGTCACGGGATTCCCATGGGAATCCCGCGGGACGGGAGACAGCATCAGTAAAGATCATGTGATTGGGACGGTACAGGATAAAAAATGAACGGGAGCAGACGGGAGCGGGAGCTAAACAATAGGAGGGAAAATAAACTAGGATCAGTTGTCTTTGGAAATGTAAAACTGAGAGTTTGTTCTAAACTTTAAGAAAAAAAAAACTTGGCTCGACGCCGCCATTGTGTAGTTTTTTTCCAAGAAGCCTATACTATAATGCGAGTCAAACGAACTACACGACCCACAAGCCAACAGTGCTTCTGATCGATGTTTTCCACCTGCGTTCAGAATGGAGGGAGCAAACGCAGGTGGAGAACTGGACGTGGTCAAATTGGATTTGCAACGTAAAGTCAGAAGTAAGGACTTATCTATTAAACTCATAGAGCTGACAGGAAAGTCGCAAATATTACCGAAGTTCAGGAGAGTTGAATGCAGCGTTGTTAACACGCAGTATGCTGCTTGTAAAACGTGTTTAGTCTTAATCAAGTACACCAGTGATTAAGGCTAACTTTTTAGATAAATTCTGGATTGAATCAGTCCTCCATCTATTCATTCGTCAAACAAAAAGTACCATCACGCGTCAAGTCTCATCTGACCAACAAAGTTGCTGCATTTGCACTAAAGATTTAAGAGCTTTTGCCACAGTAGAGGGGAAAGATACGGAGCAAGCGAGGGGACATGGGGGAATTTTTTTTTCTTTCGCGTCCCCACACAATACTTTTGCCTTTTCCTCGCAAAAGTTGTTAATCGCCTTGAGAAAGCTGTGCATTTTGGAACAGCAGCACAGATGACAAACTGCTTACAAAACAAACAGCACTGATATGGTTTATTTGTCATATGCAGGTTAACATGCAGTTCACAAGGCCATTAAATGCTTAGGATAAGAAGAAACGTTCAAATCCAGATAAAAACAAAAGCACTAATGCCGTGCAAAAAAAAGTACACATCATGCAGCAGCAATAAGCAAATAAAGTGTCACAGATGTGGTTTCGTACAGTATTATGGTCCAGAGTTCAGTAGTTTGACAGCTTGTGGATAATAACTGTCTTTAAGTCTGATTGAAGATCATTTTATTTAAGGCCGATTTCAAAATAAAACTCAATAAATCTCAAAAACGGGTGTAGTGTTTAATCCATTTTTGCAGTTATCTGGTTTGGAGACGCAAAGACTGTTACGTGAGAACGCAAAAAGTATTGCGCAAAAGAAAAAAAATTCGCCCATGTCCCCTCGCAGGCTCCGTAGCAAGGCTTCATCAAGGGAAGATATTAAATAAATACGTTGTGAAATAGAAAAAAATCGAATGTACCATTAAATGTACAATTTATTTTAATACATCATTGAATATTAAGCGTACCACTAATTACGTCATGTCGTCTTTAAATTATACTTATTAATTGCATAACAGTCCATTTCATGATATAATGCTACATTTATTGTTTCTAATGATGTATTACATAAATAAATGGTACCTTTAATTTAATGGCACATTTAATGTTACATTTCTTTCATGTTACATTTACTTCACTTATGGGACATTCACAACATTTATTTATTTGATGATGATTTTATTGTATTAATTTTGTCCAGTTTGACCCTCCATTCTTGGTGCCTGTATAGGAGGTCATGTCAGAATTTGAATCAGGTGTTGGAGCAGACACACATCTAAAACTTGCAGGGAAGGGGTCCCTGAGGACCTGGGCTGTGAACCACTGAGGTACAGTTTCTAAATTATGAAGGTAATGCCTTTTTGGACTTTTGTTCACCAAGTACAGTTCTCTTGCTAGGTGCTTTTTTCTTTCGTTTCAGCAATTTGAAACATAAACGTAATGTCATCTTTCAAAGGAAACAGTCACTCAATAAATGAGTAAAATACAACTATGTACATTTTGTTTATTCAGCTAAGATAGGCATGGTCTGTTTCCTTGTTTGATATTTTATTACTTCTTCATTATTATTCTTTATACTTTAACTGGCCTTTACTACAGCTAAAAACAGGGACCTAACTGGTCCTTCAAACTAAGAAATGGCCAAAAGATTAACTGAAGAAAACAAAAATGGGAGTGGCACAGGAGTGGGAGTCGTTCTAAATGGGAGCAGGATGGGAGTGGGAGTCAATTTACCAGGAGTGGGATGGGACAGGAATTTTTTTTGTTATGCTTGCTTGGTATTGGGATGGGACAAGACATTCTTCTGTGGGAGCGGGATGGGACAGGAGAGAAAATCCACTCCCGTGTCACCCTCTAACCCAGACGTCCCTCTCCCCAAACACCTCCTCCAGCTCCTCTGGGGGGAGCCCAAGGCGTTCCCAGGCCAGCCGAGTGACATAGTCCCCCCAGCATGTCCTGGGCCGTCCCCTGGGCCTCCTCCTGGTGGGACGTGCCTGGAACAACTCCCGAGGAAGGCGTCCAGGAGGCATCCGATATAGATGCCCGAGCCACCTCAACTGGCTCCTCTCGATGTGGAGAAGCAGCGGCTCTACTCCGAGCCCCTCCCGGATGGCCGAGCTCCTCACCCTATCTCTAAGGGAGTGCCCGGCCACCCTACGGAGAAAGCTCATTTCAGCCGCTTTTATCTGGGATCTCGTTCTTTCGGTCATGACCCAAAGTTCATGGCCATAGGTGAGGATTTAGAATCCATTCTTTTCAATTCCTTTTGACATGATTCGATCCGATCTCAAATTAGATTACTGGTATTAAAAACATTGTTTTAGCTGTTACCTGAATTACATGACTGTGTAGTTATGCAACATATTGATACTAGTAGTAACATTTAACAGCAAATTAATAAAGTAATGCCAAGTTTGTGCATACAAGCAAGGAATTTGACTCCGGTACACTTTGCTCTCTGGGTTTTGTTTTAGCACTACAGAATATACATATTTACAATGTACAATATACACATATATAAATAAAAAGGTGCATTTGCAACATCTGTATGCTGTTTTTGGTATTCTATTAAATGTTCAACAGAGAAACAGCCTGGGGGAGGAAACTGTCTCTGTGGCGGCTAGTTTTAGTGAACAGTGCTCTGTAGCGTCGGCCTGAAGGCAGAACTCTAAACAGTTTATGTGCAGGGTGTGTGGGGTCTGCAGAGATTTTAGCAGCTCTTTTCCTGACCCTAGACCTGTATAAGTCCAGGATGGAGGGAAGGTCAGCCCTGATGATTCTCTCTGCAGACCTGATTATTCGTTGCAGTCTGGACCTGTCCTGTTTTGTGGATGAACCAAACCACACTGAGATGGATGAAGACAGGACAGACTGAATGATGGCAGTGTAGAAGATGACCAGCAGCTCCTGTGGAAGGTTGAACTTCTTAAGTTGCCTCAGGAAGTACAGTCTCTGCTGGGCCTTCTTTTGAACAATGTCTATGTGTGGAGACCATCTCAGGTCCTCAGAGATGGTGGTTCCTAGGAACCTGAAGTGGTCCACATCTGATACAGTGTTGTGGACCAACACTGGATTTCCACAGTCTTGATTGGGTTCAGTTCCAGGTAGTTCTGACCACACCAGTGGACCAGCCGATCCACCTCCTGTCTGTATGCGGACTCATCACCGTCCTGTATCACTCATTTGTGTACAGGGAGAAGAGGAGTGGGGAGAGAACACACCCCTGGGGAGCAGGGGTACTTGTTGATCTGATTCGGGAGAAGATGCTCCCCAGTCTCACCTACTGCTGTCGGTCCGTCAGGAATGTTGAGACAGTTGCTTTCACAAACATGCTGTGGGGCAGAATACCCAAACAGATCTAGGGTAGAAAACAGACAACACCAGAGATATCTACAGCTGCTATTTGGAACCTAACCTGGTGCATTGTTAAAATATGACAGGCACTGGTGGTGTAGGGGTTAAGCGCGCTTCCAGAGCGCTTGCAGAGGCTATAGTCCTCGATGAGGCCATCCCAGGTTCGAGTCACAGACCCGGTCTCCTCCTCTTTCTGCCCTCTTTCCTGTCTGCCTACAGTCAAAAAATAAAGCTCTCTAGTGCCGAAAAAAATATCTAAAAAAAATCAGCTAAAAGATGTTTCTGTTAAATACAAATGCACTTTTATTTTCATTATCACTATAAAAAAACAAAAAACAAAGACAATCTCAGCCAGGGAAAAGGTAAACAAAGTGCTGGTTGCTGGGTTCAAAGTAAAAGGTTATTGCACTGTATGTAAATAACAAACAAAAAGATACAGTACAGTTTACCATTTGTGGATGGCTTCAACAGGAGTTCTTGGTGATGCTCCAAGATGTGATTCCTGAGGTTGGTTTTATTTCCACAATATTTCACTTTCACTCGTCATATTTTGCAAATCGCTTTGCTTTTGTCAAGCTCACCTTTGTCCTTAGTGTCTCTGAAGCCAAAATATTGCCAGATAGGGGCTTTGAGTGTGTCGGACGTTTTTAATGCCAGGGCGTGGCTAACATTACCCGAAGTGTCCGATGCCATATTCAGACTTTGTCACAATGCGCACCTGCATGAGTTGTTGTTGTTGGCGGTTGGCAAACAGCCTTTTGGTGAGAAACCACCAGCTCCCACAGTGGAGCCAGAAATGCCGGCTCACACATTTAAGTTCACAGTGGAAAGAATTCTTTTTTAAACTCGACTTTTGGATATGAATCGATCTTTTGGAATTAATACGAGAATCGATTCAGAATTTTATTTATTTATTCATTTTTAACCATGTCCTGTCTGACGGAGTAGCTCTCAGAATTGTTGTCTGAGTGCCAAGAAAAAGCCCAAAAGATTTACTTTTACAAGTGGAGCATTACAGCTATCGCTTTAAAGCTCTGCTTGATATTTATAAAAGAAACTTTATTAGAAACTCCTTTGGGATTATTTCAATTGTTACGGACACGGAGACAGAAATGAAAAGGAAAAAAATAAAAGGAACGAAAGAGAGAGAGGGTGAGCAAAAAGGAAGAGGGGAGAGAAGGAGAAAAGAATGGAGGAAAGAAAGAAGGATGAAGAGAATACAAGATAACACCCTGCTTACTTCTACACCTGCAGAAACTTTCATATTACCAGCTTTTTTACCAAAAAGTGTACGGTACTTATCAGTGCAAGATGTATTTAGTGGTAAATGAGGCTCAATATAAAACATTTGTGTATTTGTTAACACCTGAACACCTGTGGGTCTGAGTGTGAGCGTACTTGTGTATACAAGGTTTATCCATAAAAATAAACAATAGCCACAGACCTGCCTCCCCTTGAACCGGGACAGATACGGAGGAGAACCGAACCACAGACATCCAAAGGCCCCCCAGAGCAAAGGAACCCCAGGAGAACCACCACCGGGACTACCGCAACCCCTCCAGAGAAAAGCAGCCACAGTGCAGAAGCCCCAGGGAGCTGCAGGGACAAGCCCACAGGCCCTGCCGGCAGTCGTCTACACCCAATCAGATCCAGCCATGGACCCAGACACCCGCGACCCCGGGGCACATCACTGTCCAAGCAGAGGCCCGACAGAGCCCGGGGGTCCAGGCCCTGGCAAGTAGCCACCGGGAGTGAGCCAGCGCACACCAAAGCACCCAGCCCCGGACACTGAGAACCACAAGTATACCAGCGGGCAGAGACACCGACCACCGGCAGGTAGTGTGGTGGGGAGGAAATAGGCCCCACATTTGATGGGGGGCCAAAACTGATCCAGGAGAAGGAGCAGTCCAAGACCCAACTTGACACAAAAAACAGGGACACACAGTCACAATCACACAATTCCCACCCTACGCACCCAACGTAAAGACAAACAACAATGGACATTGTACACTCACTCACACTCCCCATACATACTCTATACTCCCAGGTCCAGGTGCCAATACCCCATAGGGACAACCAGCCCCCGGACCCAGGAGGTGGTGGAGACAGGCAGACCACCCCAGCACCTGAACCTGGGCTGGGCTAGCCTGGGCTAGTGCCCGAGCCTGAGCGACCCCGGCCCGGACCCTGACCCCGCTCCCCGACCCCAGTCCCCAACTACCCCCATCTTCATCCGGAGAGGGGCCTTTATACAAAAGAGGGGTCTACATGGTCCAAACAAGCCCGCCAACCAGAGCCGCCACAACCCCCAATGAATTTATATCCTAACCCCATGAGCCCCCGACCCCCAATGAACCCCAACATGAATTTCCCCACAGGGCCACCCCCACACAGCGCAAGCTCTACACAGAGCCCCGCTCCAAGCACCCCCGCCAAAAACCTGCCCCGATCTTCCCCCGGACACAACAGCCAGCAGAGCAGCACACCGCCAAGCCCGCCCAACCATCCGGCCAGCACCAGCAGCCCCAGCCCATCAATTCATGAGAGGGAAACATGCACCAGCCAGGTAACCAGGCCGGGCAGGCCAACCGCTTCAGGTCAAGCACAACCCACCAGCCGCCCCAGTGCAAGCACAAGATATGCTCCACCGCCCCACCCACCCGACCGCCAACAGCAGCACTCCGCTCGGCCAGGGGCCAGAGCCACAGAAGGAAGCATTGGAGGAAGGCCACCACAGCACGTCAAGGGTCGGGCACCACCAGCCCCAGCACCAGACTACCCCCAAGACCCGAACCCCAGCCAAGATCCCGACCAGAAGGCCCGCTCCCTCTTCTGGCCTCCGACCCCAGATGGCAAACAGCGGACAGGGGTGTGAAAAGATCCCAAGCCTACCTCCGCCCGCTTAAATGTGGTGTTGATGCGTGTTGTTGTAGTGTGCATTTTAAAAGAAAAACAGGTGGGGAAGAGGTTCTTCCATACATTGGTAGGGGCACGGTAAAGACCACCAACCCCAAGCACACACCACCCACCAGGAAGCACCCAGCAGACAAGTAAACCCCCACCTCAGTACAAGGCCGAGAAGCCCGATGCAACAATCGAGCCCAGCGACGCCCGCCCTGCAGCACCCACACTCGGAGGCCAGAGCAGCTGTGCACAGGACCACCACCACCGCACGCCATAGAGCGGAGGACAGAACGCGGCAAATAGCACCCAAAGCAAAAGCCGTGCACAGAACCTACACAGTGCAAATGCGACCCCACCAGCCCTCCAAAAACATAGCCCCCCGCGAAAGTGCATCCCCACGAAAAGAAGACCCACAGCATCTAGGTCCAAGAACAAAAGGCAGAGAACCCACAGAGCCAAAACCAAAACCCACCAAGAAGCCGAGACCAGTCCACCCCAAGATCAATAGCAGCCAGCCCGCCCGCCCAAACCATGCAGACCCCTCCGACCCCCTTCCCCCAGACAGAACACAGCCCTAGTATCAAGCATACTTTTCATTAGTCGCACATTGTTGTATAAAATGTTTATTTGTCTGATGTTCTAATTTTATGTTTCATGTTTTAATTAGCTGTAAGACGGAAATCATCATAATTAAAATAAATAAAGGCTTAAAATGTTTGTAATAAATGTATATAATTTGTTTAACCTAGTGAAATGGATTACTGAAATAAATGGACTTTTTAATAATAATTCTAATAATTCTAAAAGAGCGTCTGGCCCATGTATAGAGAGGCTTTGGCCCTTGGGAAACCCTGTCTTTTTGTTTAGTCCGGGCCACAAAGGGCCTGTGCTGCAAGGGCCCTTTCCCCCTTTTTTTCTCCCTTTCCCCGTTGCAATACTTTCAAAATGAAGCACCATAAAATCTTTAAAAAAAAGAAAACGGTACAAAAATTGTTTCATAGGGGTTTTAATAGTGTAGGGGCAAATTCATACTAGTTTTAATGGGACTGGTGCAAAAACAAATGGGAAAAATTGATCTAAAAAAAAAAACAGAATATAAAGGTCAGTCCCCAAAAAAGTGGGCCCCTTTGGAGGGGGCCAAAGGGGGGCAGGTGCAATGTGGTTGGGGGGGCGCCGAAGGCAGAGACCTTGGCGGGGGGACTTTTCTGGTTGGGGGAAAGGGGCCCGAGTTTGGGGTGCGGGGGTTTGAGGGTTCTGGCTAAAAAAGTTTTTGGTTACCTGACGCACAGTTCCCGGCTCTGGAAACCCGTCTCCTTGAGGGAGTTGGGGCACCTTTTCCAAACTGGAGTTGCCCGTTAGAGCCCCAAGCTGGGGGTGGGCATTTTTGTTGCCCCTGGAAAACCTTGGGGGTTTCGGGTTTTGTTATTTGGCCTCTGGGGCTCTCATGGAAATTTTCCCTAACTAACACCCTTTTCAAGGGATAAAGGGGGTCCATATGTGCTCTTGGCACCAGGACACCCTAGGCTGCGGTTCGATGATCGACTTTGTTGTTGTGTCATCTGATCTGCGGCCGTATGTGTAAGGATTATGATTATTGATTAATTAATATTTATCAAAAATTATAATTAAAAATCATAATTCAGGAAAACAATATCTTAACCAAAATCATTACTTCCAAATAGAAATCAGAGATGTCCTCTGGTGTTGTTTATGAGCTCAAAGCTCTTAATAATTACAATTAGATATTCATCATTAATAATTGATAAATTATTAACCAGAACCACAAAATGTCACTGTTTATTCAACCGCTCTACCGAAGGTGGGGGAACTTCGACCTTGTTTTGACAGCGCTTCTCTTAATTATAAATATGAAGATTTATTGAAGCCAAATAATTCTGATATGCCATTGTTCTGATCCAAAAACCTTCACCTAACTAACAAGCACTATTCTACACAAAGGGGATAAATATGACTACCTAACGATAATAATAAAAGAACATTATGCGTTTTTAGGTTATGAAGAAAAACCCACAGTTTTAGGGACAAACTTGAAATTAGGTTTAATTTGGGAAAAATTTTGAAGGGAAAAACTTAATATTTTCTTGAATGGGAAAGCCCAACCCCTTCTAACTCCGGCTGTTGAGATCACCGAAAAAAAACATAACACGCCCCTTGCTGATCCCGCTGCGCGATTCAGGGGGTTTTGCACGAAAAATCAAACACTCAGAAAAAAAACACTTCAATCAGTATTGCTGCAACAAATTATACCTTGGTTTAACTACTGGTGATTCTAAATCACCCTAACTACCCTCATCCTGCCCAGACCTCTAAATGCATCTATCCGAGGGGGGGGGGGGGGGGGGGGGGGGGTTTATAAAAAGAACTCAAAAGAAAAAGGGTTAAATTTTCTCTACCCAAAGGGGGGAAAATTTGAAAACCGTTAGTCGACGAATCAACAAGGGGGGAAAACTCTCTCCTTGGAAATAAAACTCTGGGGTTTTCACCTGGGCCGGGTGTCGGCGGTCTTCATGGGTAGAGAATCTTCTGCCCTTTTTGTATCAGAAAATTCAAGTTTTTCAAGCTTTTTCGGGAAGGGTGGGGGGAGCAAAATTCACCTGCACTTTTGTCTCTCCAGATATGGCCTCCGATGCTTTTTCCCCGTGAGACACACGGGACATGGAAATGAAGATTTTTTTCCAGGGAGTTTTATAATCCGGGTGAATCAGAGCTGCGACATGCTGCACTGCGAACTGCCCCACCAAAAAGGGGGTGACTCCAAAAATTTTTGGACACTCGGGTGAAGAGGGGAGGGACTTTCCACTGACCACTACCCGGTGGTGAGCTGGTCCGATGGGGGGGAGGATGCCGTCAGACCCGGCAGCCCAAACGAATCTTGAGGGGTTTTGGGAACGCCCGGCGAAGTCTCCGGGAGAGCTTTAAAACGTTCCGGGGTGGTGGGGGACATTGGGGCCAGTGGGCCCTGTTCCACACCCCATTGCCGAGACGGCTTACCGGAGCTGTGGGCTCAAGGGGGTTGTTTGGGCCTGTTGCGGCGGCAATCCTCCAACTCGCTGGGGGACACCGGCGGGGAGGATGCTTTTGGCTGGAAAAAGGGGTCCTTTGGGTCTTTTTGGCCGTGGGACCCGGAAAAGCTGATGGGTACCGGGATCCCAAACGCATGCGGGTTTGGGTTGGTTGCTGGGCAAACATGGGCGGGGGGAGTTCGGGAGGGTGGAAAATACTTCCGTACAGCTTCGGGCAATTTGGTCCACCCTCCGGCGTTTATAGGGGGGGAAAAGGGGAAAACCCCCCAAACACTGTTTAAAGTGGGGGGGGGTATGCCGGTTTACCTCCCTCGGGACGTTGGGGGGTCAGTGGGCAGAGTCTTCGACCTCCTCAATTTCCCCCCGGTAGCCTTTTTCCCCCTGAGGAAGCAGAGCCCCGGGACCTTGGGGGGGTCTCCTCCAATTTGGTGCAGAGATCACAGAGGTGATTTAAAAAAATCCTCGGTGGGAAGGCCCTGGGGTGGATGAGATTTGCCCCCGAGGGCCCCCTTTAAAGGGTCCTTTCCTTTAAAAGGGGACTCTGCAGAAACGGGTCGCATCGAGGGTAGTTCCATGGATTGGAGACCGGGGGGGTGGTCCCCCTATTTAAAAAAAGGGGGAAACCGGGGTTTGAGGGTTTCCACCTATAGGGGAGTCACACTCTTAAGCCTCCATGGTAAGGTCTATTCGGGGGTTCTGGAGAGGAGGGTCTGTCGGATAGTCGAACCTCGGATTCAGAAAGAGCAGCGTGGTTTTTGACCTAGCCGTGGAACACTGGAGCAGCTCTACACCCTCAGCGGGGTCCTGGAGGGTGCATGGGAGTTCGCCCAACCAGTCTACATGTTATGATTCTGGCCCGTCTGCCTGCTCTGCTCGCACTCGTGCAATTAACTCATCTGCTTCACCTGTCTGCTGCTGCGCAATCACCGTCATGCCACACACCTGTGGAGCTGCCAAGTTATATACCAAAAAAAAAAGCCCTCTGACCGGCAAACGGGCCAGATTTTCGAAAACATTTGTGAGTAGTTTTCCAGCGTTCCTTCCTGACTGATCTCGTTCCATGACCTTGCCTTGTTTAAGGGATTATTCCTCTTGCTTGCTCCTTGTCTGACGGATTGGGGTTTTGTTTTTTGGACTCTGTTTTTTGCCTCTGGGTTTATGTCTCTGCCCCCTGCCCCTTGGTCTGACGCCTCTAGCCCTGGAATTCGACCCTTTTTTCTGTCCCGGGATTTACGTCTCAGCCTAGCCACTGGGGTTTATTCAGCCTGAGTTTGCCCGGCTCTCTAGTCTGCCTGGGTTTATTGTCCCAAGAGGACAATCACAGCTCTCTGTGTTCCTGTCAAAAGCGTCAGCTGGTTCCCCAGAGGATTTGGGGTCAGTCGGCAATCCGACTTCAGTCGTTTGGGACGCTCCTCATTAACTTTCTGGATCTCTTCCTCCCCTGGATTCTGTGCCTCATCACCAGACTGAGAAGGTTAGTGGCTTTTTCTAACTCCTTGCAGATCCTGGGTTTATTCAGCCACTAACTAGTCTCTCTGTTTTTCAGTGGTTCCTGGAAGCTGACTGGGTTCTTCTCTCCCCCTTTTTGAGTTTTTCCTTTTTAAATTTCTTTTAAAAACCTTTTTACTTATACACTTTGTGTTTGGCTGAATTTGGGTTCTCTGTCTCTGGGCGGGTAGTAAAATCTGGCCAAAAAAAAATTGGGGGGGGGACCCATGCCCAGCACAGCAGTGGCGCACTAATGTTGATCACTCTATTGCCCGTTTTTAATTCCGGCTTGGGGAAAGTGATTTCTATGCTGCGATCCATGACTCCTGCTTCCACGCCAGCGTCCTCACAGCCTGTTTCCCCCCGGGGTTTCCTGATCTTTCCCCTGTGGTAAGAGAACCTAGAAAACTCACGCCTCCTGAACTGTTTAGGGAGATCCGGACCAGTGCCGTGCTTTTCTTACTCAATGTGAGATTCATTTTGAGCTTCAGCCTTCTTCGTTCCCTTCTGAGCGCTCTAAGGTGGCGTTTTTTTTTTTCCCTGCTCTCTGGAAAGGCTAAGCAATGGGGGGACTGCTGAGGGCCCAAAAGGTTCGATCACATGTGCTTCTTATTTTTGCATTTTTCCCAAAGAGCTCATCAGGGTTTTTTATCCAGTTCTTCCTAGTCGTGAAGCTGCCAGAGGTTTTTCTCCCATTAAACAGGGAAAAGGGGAAGTGTTTCCTCTTATCATTGACTTTCATTTACTGGCAGCAGACAGTCTTTGGAAAGGGGGCTGCTAAAATGGATGCTTTCATGCAAGGTCTGGAATGAGAACATTAAGGATGAACTGGCTACCCGGGGGGTAACCCCTGCCCCCTTCACCAACTTGAGGACCTGGCAACCCGCATCGATTTGCGGCTCACAGAAAGGAGGAGGGAGAGGCTTTTATAGTGGGTTAATTCCCCTTCAGCTCACAGTCCTGTTCCCCACCTAGAACCCAAGGTCTTCCACCCCCTTCTGATCACTGTTGTGACCCGAGGCCCCCGGCAGTTGGTCGTTCTAAGATTTCTGGGGGGAACGAGATCGACGAAGGAAGAATAACTTGTGTTTTTATTGTGGTGGACAGGGTCATGTTGGCCATTCAAGTGTCCGTTAAAAGCCCGGCTCAGTAGAGATGAGGAGAACTCTACTGAGCCGAAGTCAACTGTCTGTCTCCTCATGCTCATTTCCTGCAACTATTCAAGTGTCTTCCACTTCTCATCAGGTGTCAGTATTCATTGACTCGGCCACTTGCCTGTCTTCTGCCTCTACAGATATTTTTCCGGAGAATGACATTGAGGAGACATATCCTGATCTGTCTAAGGTACCACCCGAATATCATGAAATTAAAGGGGGTTTTAAAAAAGTCCAGGGCTACGGCAACTTCCACCTGACTGTGGCATTGAGCCCCTACCAGGCACTTCTCCCCCTTAGGGGGGGATTTTATTCATTGTCAGGACCAGAGAAACCAAGCCCCCGAGGAAGTATGTTGATGAGTCACTAAAAGTGGTGTTTTCAGACCTTTCTCTTCTCCAGGGGCAGGCTTTTTCTTTTTGGGGAAAGAAGGATGGTTCCTTGAGACCATGTATCGACTACAGGAGTTTAAACGACATCACCGTCAAGAAATGATACCCCCTACCACCTATGAACACCGCTGCCAAGATCTTCTCTAAGTTGGATTTTTTAGAAACGCTTGCCACCTTGTTTCTATCAAGGGGGGGTGGGAATGGAAGACGGCATTTAACACCTCCCACTGGTCACTACGAGTACTGTGTAATGCCTTTTTTTTAACCAATGCCCCTGCAGTTTTTAAAGGCATTGGTGAATGATGTCCTTGAGGGACATGGTGGGAAAGTTTTTTTTTGTATATCTTGATGACATTCTGATTTAAAATTCCCAGGATCTTTGGGAAACCCACAGAAATCATGTCCGGGCTGTCCCCTCCGTCTTCTTCAAAATCATCTGTTTGTCAAAGCTGAAAAGGGGGGTTTCATACCACTACCACCTCATTCCTTGGATTCATCAAATTTTTTCCAGACCAAGTCATAGTGGACCCCTCCCCAAAGTCAAGGCAGTCTTGGAATGGCCTTCTCCCCCGGACCGCAAACAGCTTCAAAGGGTTTTTTGGGGTTTGCTTAAATTTTTACAGACGGGTTTCATCAGGTATTATAGCCTCGTAGCGACCCCTTAATGCTCTCACATCATCTAAAAAAAAAAGGTTTGTTTGGAATGAGACAGCAGAAAGAGCTTTTTTCAAGCTCAAAGGATTATTTACGTCTGCTCCTGTTCTACGGTCCCCTAACCCCGATAAAAAACAGTTCATTGTGGAGGTTGACGCCTCAAACACCCGGGTGGGGGTGTCCTAAGCCAAAGAAATTTTTGATGACCGTATTCACCCATGGCCCTTTTTTTTCTAGGACTTTGTCCCCCAAGCAGAGCGCAATTATGATGTGGGAGAACCGAGAAAAGTTGGGCCGGTCAAGTTGGGCTCTCGAGGAGTGGAGGCATTTTGGCCTAGAGGGGGCTAAGGAAAACGTTTCTTGTATGGATTCCTGGAAAATTCTTAACCAATTTATAGTGGACAAAAACCCTCATCCGGGGGTTCCATCGCCTCCATCCTGATCAGCCTCGGGGTCCGTCCGGGCCCGGACCTTGAGGAGGGGGGGGGACTGTTATGATTTTGGCCCGGTTTTGGCTGCTCTGCTCTCACTCATGCAATTAACTCATCTGCTTCACCTGTCTGCTGCTGCGCTGCTGCGCAATCACCGTCATGCCACACACCTGTGGAGCTGCAGTTATATACAGCCCTCTGACCGGCAGACAGTGCCAGATTTTCAAAAACATTAGTGAGTAGTTATCCAGCGTTCCTTCCTGACTGATCTCGTTCCATGACCTTGATGAGAATCAGTGCCTCCAAGTCAGAGGCCATGGTCTTGAGCCGGAAAAGGGTAGAGTGCATTCTCCGGGTCGGGAGGAGGTCCTGCCTGAAATGGAGGAGTTTAAGTATCTTGGGATCTTGTTAATGAATGAGGGAAAAATGGAGCAGGAGATCGAAAGACGGATCGGTGCTGCGTCAGCAGTGATGTGGGTGCTGCACTGGTCTGTCATGTCGAAGAGAGAGCTGAGTCAAAAAGGGAAGCTGTCAATTTACCGTTCCATCTACGTTTCCACCCTCATCTTTGGTCATGAGCTTTGGGTCGTGACCGAAAGAACAAGATCACGGATACAAGCGGCCGAAATGAGTTTCCTCCGCAGGGTGTCTGGGCCCTCCCTTAGAGATAGGGTGAGAAGCTCGGTCATCCGGGAGGGACTCAGAGTGACTCCGCTGCTTCTCCACGTCGAGAGGAGCCAATTGAGGTGGCTCAGGCATCTGGTTAGGATGCCTCCTGGACGCCTCCCTGGTGAGGTGTTCCGGGCACGTACCACCGGGAGGAGGCCCAGAGGAAGACCCAGGACATGCTGGAGGGACTTTGTTTCTTGGTTGGCCTGGGAACGCCTTGCAATTCCCCTGGACGAGCTGGCCCAAGTGGCTGGGGAAAGGGATGTCTCTCTGCTTAGGCTGCTGCCCTTGCGACCCGACCCCAGATAAGCGGAAGACAATGGATGAATGGATGGATGGATGGATGGGAAACAAATTAATTAACAGACATATTTGTCTTTTATATTGTTAATATTGATTGGCCAATTTGTTGCGAGTTGTCAAGCAAGCTAAGAGAAATAATCTTGGGGCAGATAACAAACCCGCTTTGAGTAGCACAACAAAAGCTAACTAACTGCAACAGTCCAGAAAAGCAATGGCTGAACGTACTGTAACAGAAGGAAAATATCAGCAACTGGATCATTTATAATGATACAGCGTAACAATCCCTGCATATTTCTAGCAACACAGCAGAGGATCTGTTTGCTTTACCTCTTGTTCCAGCATAGTAGCACATGGAATTTCCTCATTTAAATCGGGCAGTCTGTATCTGTTTTGCATCTGTTATCCATTGCACAAGCAATCTTTGAAAATCGCACGTAACACGCCCACTTATTGCACGTGCAATTTATTTATAGTACACGCAAATTAGCACCTGCTATTTGGGATCTTTAAAGATCAGGCCCTCTATGTTTAATTTATGATGGTCAGCGCCTAATGAGGAAGATTGCACTTAATAGGTTTACTTTACATTTGTCCATATTTTCTGCTTCTTGCTATTAATATGTCATTATCCATTATTACTCTTAATACTAGGGGGCAGAGGTTATTCTTGTTTGCCAGAAACCACAAAACAGATTTTTGCTTCATTCAAGAGTCGCATCAGATGCCAAATGATGAAAAAATATAATGAAATATTTTGAAGTCATTATAGTCCTTTTGAAGATCTCTGTGGGGTTATGAACTCAGGCAGGCCCATGGTTCTGCATGTGTCGCCACTCGAAAGCACAACTTTTAAGGTCCATGCTATTAACTAGGTATGATTCGTCAGGTCACTTCATCCTTCAAAACTTCATATCGATAATTGGTAATTTATATGTTATAACTCACACGGGGATAATAATGTACTACTAAATAAATTAGAGTATCATATTAAAAATGTCAGTGACTTGCAGCATTCCCTCCTCCTGGATGAGCATGTAGAGACAGTGGACAGTCAATGGCGTTGACTTTGCAGCAATCCCTCATACTGAGCATGCATGTAGCGACAGTGGAGAGGAAAAACTCCCTTTTAACAGGAAGAAACCTCCAGCAGAACCAGGCTCAGTGTGAGCGGCCATCTGCCACGACCGACTGGGGGTTAGAGAGAACAGAGCAGAGACACAAAGAGAACAAAGAAGCACTGATCCAGGAGTACTTTCTATGGGAAGGAAAAGGTAAATGTTAATGGATGTAGCTCCTTTAGTCGTTTCACCTAGAAAGAAAGAACAGATAAACTCTGAGCCAGTTTTCAAGGTTAGAGTCTGAAAGAGAGCACATAGAGTTAGTTACAGTAAAAGCTCCGTCAGTAGCTATGTCTAGGAGAGAGAAAGGGTTAAACACTGAAAGACAGGACCATGTGGATCATCTGTAGGAGGTGAGCATTAAGTTGTTTCCAGCAGAAGCTTGGACGTTGCCCCTTTTCAGAAAGGTGTCACAGGTAGACACAGAGTCAGACCAGGTGTAGCTTCTAGGAAGAGAAAAGAGAGAGAACATTATACTAAAAACCACAACGACTGGGATACCTCTCTCTCTCAGACTGATTATAACCATTGGAAAAGAGAAGGGGTCATACAGGTAGCAGAAATGGAGGGTGTGTTTGCATCTCAACCATAACTGAGCTGGTTTAGGCTAAACCTGACTCCCCCTTACTCCATCCAACAGGGAGGGAGGAAGGCTCCCTCCCTGATAACCTAAGCCACTCTAACTATAAGCTTTATCAAAAAGGAAAGTTTTAAGCCTAGCCTTAAAAGTAGACAGGGTGTCTGCCTCACGGACTAAAACTGGGAGCTGGTTCCACAGGAGAGGAGCCTGATAACTAAAGGATCTGCCTCCCATTCTACTTCTAGAGACTCTAGGAACCACCAGTAAACCTGCAGTCTGAGAACGAAGTGCTCTGTTAGGAACATATGGAACAATCAGATCTCTGATGTATGATGGAGCTAGATCATTAAGGGCTTTATAAGTGAGGAGGAGAATTTTAAATTCTATTCTGGATTTAACAGGGAGCCAATGAAGGGAATCTAAAATAGGAGAAATATGATCTCTCTTTTTAATTTTCATCAGAACTCTTGCTGCAGCATTTTGAATCAGCTGAAGGCTTTTAACTGCATTTTGTGGACATCCTGATAGTAAAGAATTACAGTAGTCCAGCCTTGAAGTAACAAATTACAACACCTTTAACTGACCAGTGCATTGTCTATATTTTAATCAGATCTAAAATGGTTAATAGCAGATTTCTGGAATAGAGCATGTTCTAAAGATGACTGTGGTAGGAACTGGGAACTTTTGAAATTTAAAGTAACTATAGAAGCACCTTCACGTCGGCTTTTGGGGGGCAATTGGTGCTGGGGCTGGTGTTTGGGTTCTCTCTGGACCATTTGGATCATTTTTGGAATTTCGGTTCCTGGTTTTGGTGCCCAGTCCACCGGCTGGGGGTACCGTTTCGGGGTATGATTTCCGTTTGGTGGAGAGGCTGGCCAGCTAGCTCAGTGCGCCATTCTTTGGTAAATTATTTTTAAAATCTGGATGCTGTGCTCGTTCTGTCTACTGTTGGTTCACTATGATTCATGCAGATTGACTCCGGCCGTGCTCTGGCATCCGGTGAAAATAGACACTGGCCGAACTGGATAGCCAAACGCACGTCGTAGCACTTGTGCACTGCCATCTGATGACAGGTGACTTCCTTCTTCTGACTCTGCTTTGTCTATCTCTGATAGTGACTGAAATATATCTAAAGAAACATCAGGTTCTTCCCCACTGTCTTGTGTTACTGGCCATTAAAGTCCACGGTCAGTTGACAAGCTAGGTTTTCCCTTTTACGTCATAAAAGAGCACAACAAAATCGCAGAAGAATAGTGTAGAAGTGCCTTTTTATTGAAACTTATGACCATATATCTCAACAACTGTTCATTTCAGCGGCATGAATTTACTTTTTAAAATATTTTATTAATATTTCCTTTTTGTTATGATTTAGGGTTGTTTAGTTTTTGATTTGTGGTTTGTTCTTATATTTCTCACAGTTTTTGAATCATGCTTTGTTTATTATTTTTCTGGTTATGTTTTAGTCTTGTTCATGTTTTGTCAAGTTTGGTTTTTGGTTCTGGTCATGCTTTAGTTTTTGTTTGTATTCAAGAGTTTCTGTTCTTGCTCCAGCCACGTTCTGTTCTGTTAATCATCTTTATCTGGTTCACCTGCACCTTGTCAATCTGTCTTGCTCCACCTGGTTTTCACTCCATATATACACACCTGTTCTGTTAGTCATTGCGGAATCATTGTGTATCTCTACTCATGTCTTGTTTTGTGGACCATGCCATGCCTGTCAAGCCAGCCTGCTTCTGTTTTGTTTCTGCCTCTTCTAAGAGTGAGTTTTTGTTTAATTAAAGCCTAAAGTCAACTACCGTCATGCTGCCTGCTTGTCTGCGTTCTAGGTTCCTACGTAGCACAGACCGTAACAGAATGATTCCGCCAACTACGGACCCCGCAGACAAGCAGAAGGCAGATGCCTTGGATCGCTGGGTTCAGCGGCAGAAGGAGGAGGCAATGAGGAACCTGCCCAAGGATTTGGAGGTGCTGCCCTCTCCACTACTGCTGGAGCAGATGGAGCGTGAAGCGGTTCAGCGCCGTTCTCCGCCTGCTCCCCTGGCTGCGCAGTCTGGTCCGGCAGTGAAGTCCTCGCCCTCCTCCCGCCACAAGAAATGCTGGCGTGGAGCACCTTCCTGTGTTTCAGCCGGCAAGGAGTCTCTCACGGCTGCTGCCGTCATGCCTGGAGTGGGAACTCCCTTGCTTGCTGGCGGGAGGGCTGCAGCAAGTAAGCCCGCTTCTTTGACTGCCATAGCACAATCTCCCAGGCTCGCTGCACCTCCGCCCATGCCGTCTTCACTCACTCCAGCTCGCTGTTCTGAGGCAACACCAGAGGAGCTGGAGGAGCGATTAAGGTTTTTTGCTCGACAGATTAAGACCTTTAGAGAGACCAGTCTCATGTATTCCTCTCCGGAGCTGATGGAGAGGATCGGGCAGATGGAGAGGGACTATGAGACGGCATTAAGGCAGTTTTACTGCCGTCCACCTTCCACGCCAGGACTCCAGGGAGCTGCTGCTGCTGCAGAGCAGTCCACGCCAGGACTCCAGGGAGCTGCTGCTGCTGCAGAGCAGTCCACACCAGGTCTACAGCCTGCTGTAGAGCTTTCGGAGGGCCCCGAGGGCGGGCTGCCTCCACCTCCAGGTCCTGAGCACCTTCTCAGTTTTCTCTGGGGGTTGCTCATGGAACTCAAGCCTGACACACACCATGACACTCCACAGCCTGTCTCTGCCAGGTCTGACACTCCACAGCCTGACACACCACAGCCTGTCTCTGCCAGGTCTGACACTCCACAGCCTAACTCAGGGCCTGACCCGAAGTCTGCCTCAACCTCCTCCACACGCCGCAGAGGACGTCGTAAGAGGGACGCCTGTGTTCACGCCACTGAGGGTCTCTGCGACGCCTCAGCTCTTGCTCACGCCACTGAGGGTCCCGCCGACACCTAAGCTCCTCCTCACGTCACTGAGGGTCCCGCCGACGCTACAGCTCCTAGCCTCCAGGGGTTCAGTGAGAAACTGGTCCTCGTTCTGGCCTCTGAACCCTGCGACGAGGGTTTCGAGGAGGAAGAACCGCCGGATCCTGTCTCTGGGGACCTCAAAGGGCAGTTTGTCCACGTTCTGGCCTCGGAGCCCCAAGACGAGGGTTTCAACGAGGAAGTACTGCCGGATCCTGTCTCTGGGGACTTCAAAGGACAGTTTGTTCTCGTTCTGGCTTCTGAACCCAGATATGAGGGTTCGCCAGGCTCTGCTTCGGCCTCTGAGGGTTCGCCAGGCTCTGCCTCGGAGGGTTCGCCAGGCTCTGCCTCGGAGGGTTTGCCAGGCTCTGCCTCGGAGTGTTCGCCAGGCATTCGCGGTCGCCCGCCTGAACTCTGATATAATGATATGATGATTTTCACTGTATTTCACTATATGCTTTGTTATTTACAAACGTATAATGACTAACATGCAGTATGTTGAGTATATTTTCTCTAAGCTTGCTATTAGTTTATTTTTTGCTATTGGATTTATGCTCCTGCGTATTTTTGGACTTTAATAGTTAATCCTATATACATATGCAGGTTGGATTTTTTAGAACCTCATTAAGGCCTGGACTGAATGGACTACGGTAGTCTTTCACTGGATTAAGATAAGATTGGGATTTTAAGAAACACATGGCCATTGAGATAAAACAAACGATGTTGCAACAAACCGACTTAAAGAAAAGAATAATTTCATCTTGTATTAAACAGTTTGTACTTTTGTACCTGCAACATTGGCCTGAATTCTAAATTCTCTATCCTACTTGTAAGTGTGTGTTACAACCTAGCCTAATTGTGGCGAGCCAAACACAACCTAATTTAAAGAGTTTGCCAGGTAGTCATTTTAGTTTTGACTGTAACCAAGAAAAATATATTATCTATTGTTGACATTGTGAGCGAGAATGGTGTAAATGCTCTTACGGGGCACACTTAATGGTGACACAGATGAAGATATTGTTGAGGTCTTATCAGCATATGGCATTGTCCGTAAAATAGTAAAACTCAAGGATTTTCAAGTGATTGTTGAGTTTGACTCAGAAAAGCTCTAAAGCTTATTGGCTTTCCTTCTGCGCCCTAAGAACCCTGTCTTAAAATATTGTTTGGATAGAATGAAGACTTTAGCTGCCTCCACACTGCCCCTTTCAGCCATAGATGCAGACCCTGGAGCCTGAAGTTCCTTTAAACTCGTGCAGATTTAACAGGGTAGTTCAGACAGTGCTGGGAGTGAGTCAGACAGCGGTGGAGCATCCATTATATTCACCCCTCAGAAACAACAACTTCCACCCACCAAACCACCAAAACCTGACTCAAGATCCCTGGATGAAACAGTAAAGCCTAAAGAAAAGAGTAAAAGAAAGACAATAACACCAAGAGAACAATCTAAGAGCACTGCCACAAGCCTAGACTCTGACACATCTGACATCCACCAGATGTTCAATGTATTATAATGGAGCATTTTATGAAGAATGAGGCCTCAGCAGGCCCAGGCTCCAAGAGACTGCGTTCCTTCTCAGGAGTGCCTAAGCCTCCTGGTGAAGTGGATTTCGAAACATGGTGTTTACATGTTGAACTTATGTTTCAGGATGCTTATACCACGGATGTGCAATGACAATTAATACTGGACAGCTTACCTTCACCAGCAGCAGACATTGTGAAGCAACTGGGCTCTAATTCAGGCTCTTTTAAATGCCCTTGTTGGATTAAAGTGTACTTCCACGTTGACTATTGATGGAGTTCAGAGCATATGCCTCTTTGACTCGGGCTCTCAAGTAACCACAGTATGAGAGGCATTTCAAAAACTTCACCTACCTGCATGCCCTATTCAGTGAGTAGCAAATTTGCTCGACATAGAGGGTGCAGGGGGGCAGCAAGTTCCCTATCTGGGTTACATAGAACTGAACTTGTGCTTTCCAAAGTTACTGGGAGACCTGAGGAAGTGAAGACCTTAGCACTCATTGTACCAGACTGCAGATCAAACCAAGAAGTTCCAGTCTTGTTGGGACTAATGTCTTGAATGTGCTTTATGAAACATACAAATCCTACAAAGAATCAGACACAAGTATCAGACAAGCGAACTGTGACACAATTCCAGTAATCCAAACAATGTACAACAAACTCAAAGTTGACAATAGGAGTGACAGAGTACGAAAAGTTAAGCTGTTAAGCAAAAAAATTCCTTTCAGTATCAGGAAAAAGTACAGAAAAAGCTGTCTTGACAGGATATACCAGAAATGTTGATATCACTCCAGGTAGTCCTTTGTTAGTGGAGTCTATTACTTCCAACTTACATGGTGGTTTCATATGATTTGACTATATTATAATAGCTCCCTCTAAGACTTCTTTTAAACTTCCCATTTTGGTCAAGAATGAAAGTGCCCATACAATCACAACCCCTGCTAGTCAAATATTGGCTAAGTTGTATATCCCTCTGTCAGTGTCCTCTGTAGCTTCAGACTCAAGTATGAACACAAAGACTATCTTTCAGTCTCCAAGGTCCACTGTTAGGTGCAATAACTTTAACGAATTCGTCCAGCCCACTGGATGACTTAACTGACACTCCTCTCCCTGAGGAATGGAGGCAGAGAATTACGGAAAAGTTTAACTCAGTGTCAGATGTTTTGGCCACACATGATTAGATTATGGACATACGACTGCTGTAAAACATCGCATACGACTGTCAGATGTGACCCCATTCAAACAACGGCCCAGACCCATACACCCTTTAGCAGTGACAGTTGGTGAAAAATATTCTTGGTGGGGCTGATGTAACAATACATTTCTCTACCTACTTCAATATATGAATTGGAATCAAAAGTGAGATGACGAATACAATGGAACAGCATCCCTTTCATCATGCCCGCGCAATGCCAGTTCAAAAGCACCATAAAACGTAATACAGTCAAAGAGTTCAGATAAAATATGACAATTCTTATTAACCTTTTCATTGTGCCTTCTTACCTCAATACGGTGTCCGTCATCCAGCTATGCTAATCTTTCCAAGTACAGCTACCTTGACACAGTTTTCCAAATTAACTCTTGATTGTTTATGCTTCTTAATGCATTCAGGAAGATGCTTCAAGTCGGTTTGCCTGACTGTGTGTCCTGTCAAAACTCATTTGGTCTGAAACTCTCCCCTGACAAATGCCACTTTTTCAGAACATCTGTCAAATATCTTGGACTGTCAGGCCATGGAGCTGAGTGCATGTTTTTTGTGCTGTGTGAGTGTTGTGTCTCCTTTCCTTCACTAGGGTGCGACAGGCAGGTGCAGCCACAGAGCTGCACCACATCAAGAGCAATCACTGAGGAGCTTGTTAATCTGCTGAGACCTTGGAGGAAGCATCGGATTGTTTACTCTGCCGAGTGGTAATCAGACCAGGCCTTTGTGCTTACCTGCCTTTTCTAACCCCAGCTCTCTTCCTCCTTGAAGGTTGCTGTCAGCGAAACCCTGCTCTGGATAAATCCTCTGTGGTTCTGGCTCTTACCCTGTTGGCTGTCAGCAAACCCGCTTCCTGGAAAATCTGCTGTGGTTCAGCCTCCTGCCCTATGGGAAATACCTCATTGAATTTACCTCAGTCCAAGGACCGCTCTGGATCCACAAGATCAGACTGCAAGATCGCTCCTCGTGTCACCTGCCCTGCCTGTCCATCCTCCAACGCTATTCACTATCTGGAGGAGTTTGCTTGCACAGCACACTTGCCTGTCAGTCTCAGTCTCTGTGGCTTGCTCACTTCTCCTCAGAACCAACATGTTCATCTACAAGTAAGCCTGGAACTTTTACCTTTAACATTCAGAACCACCTGCCTGATATTAACCATTCTCTCTCTCCTAGTGAGCCAATCCCTGAAGCCTGCTGGCTACGGAATCCTGACGCTACCCCGAAACATGATTTCAATAAACTTGTTTGAATCTTTCCTGTTTCTCCATTGTGCTACTCTAGAGTCTCCTGGTTCAGTACCCATCATGACATGGACATGCTGTCTCGGAAAAAAAGGGAGTGGAAACCAACCCTGAAAGAATAGCTGCCCTCACCACCTGGCCGAAACCCCAAAACATGAAGGAGCTAAAGTAATTTCTAGGGTTTACAGGGTATTACAGGAGGTTCATCAGGGACATTTCTAAAATCGCAAGGCCCTTAAATGATCTCACTGCCGGTTGTAACCTGCCCAGAAGGTCTAACGAAGCATGCACAAAGCACAGCCCTACCATAGACCCAAAGAAACCTTTTGCTGAAAAGTGGACTGCAAAGTGTGACAAATCCTTTAGAACTCTGATACACCAACTGACCGCCGCCCTAATCCTAGGTTTTCCAGATGCTAAACAGCCCTACATCCTTCACACGTCTGCAACCATCAATTGACTGGGTGCAGCTCCTAATCAAGAACAGCATGGACATCTGAGAGTAATAGAATTTGCAATCCGGGGTCTGCCAAACTGTGAAAAAAGGTATCTAACACATATAACACATCTAACACATCTTAAACCAAGATGGCGCCGACGATGGCAGCCTCGGAGCTTCGCTCTCTCCTTGTTTTTGTATTTTGTGTGTTTATATGTTTTTCGAGCCACAGTACTGTGGTCTCGGGCCACAATTCGGTGGTCTCATTCAGTAGAGAGGAATTTCCAAACTCAGAGAGTCCTCTCTTGGGTTTTTTTCACCATCTTTCATCCATCCGAGGTTCACTGAGCTTCTGGCAAGCGGAGCCGGCACTCTACGGGATACTGCGCTGGGGGCGTCGGAGGGGAAAGCGAGCTGGCGCCCCGGTAGAGCTCCGCAAAAGAGGACTTCGCCCCACTGCCTTCAATACATCTGGCAAATGTCCCCCTCTCTAAGCAACAAGATGGACGAGCTACTTTTCCACCGGTAAAAAAAACGACCTCCGCAGATCAGCGGTTCTCTGCTTCACCGAGACATGGCTGAGTGACATCCCGGACCGCGCACTGCTGATACCGGACTTCCAGCTGTTCAGAGTGAATCACAGCTTGGAGCTATCAGGGAAGAAGCGAGGAGGCGGAATCTGTTTTAATAACGAAGCTTGGGGGGAGACATAAAAGGTGCTGGGGGAAAAAATGTAGTCCGGATCTGGAGTCATCTTCCATATCCATGGTTTTACTCCCCACCCCAGGAATCTGCGCAGGGGACAAGGAAGAAGCTCACAGCAGTTGGAGATTGGGCGCCCCCGGTACAGACAGGCCCCGGGAACAGACGTACAAAGGAGATCAAAGCAGCCAAGAGAAGCTACAATGAGAAGCTAAAAAACACCCTTTTTCTAGGGTGACACTTCGGCCGTAGGGACTGGTCTGAGAAACCCCTGCTCCACAGAAGCCCCCCCACCCTTTTCCTGAACAAAGTCCTCGCCTGGCCATCCGTTTCTGAAGGCTTCTACTGCAGACATGACAAAGGAAGCTTTCACACCTCAAACTAACTCCTCCACATCCCATTCAGAAAACAAGTTCGACCAGAAAAAAGCAACCAAACCCCCCCTTCCTTAAGATCCTCTGCCTGCCAATAAAGATCCCTGAGGATGATGAAAACAGGCTTTTTCAGCGCATGAAAACAAAAAAGCTGGAGGACCTGATAACGTCCCCCCCATTATGCCTGAAAGGGGCCTGTGCAAATCAACTCGCTCCGATCTTCACCCGGATCTTCAACAAAGTCACTGGAGAAGTGTGGGGTCCCCTCCTGCTTCAAACGATCCACCATCATCCCAGTGCCCAAAAACCCACCATCCTAGGATTTTTAAAAGACTACAGGCCTGTCCCCCAAAGTCTTTTGGTCATGAAATCCTTTGAGCGGCTGGTGTTGAGGCACCTGAAAGAAAACCACGGGCCCTCTACTGGACCCCTGCCATTTTTGCTTTACCGAGGAAAAACAGGTCGGCAGATGATGCCTTTTAAAATTAGGTCTACACTTCATCCTGAAACCAACCTCGACCACCCGGGACCTACGCCAGGATCCTGTTTGTAGACTTCAGCTCGGCCTTCAACACCATTAGACCAGACATCCTCCACCAGAAGCTCCCCAGCTCAAACGTCCCAACCTCCACCTGTCAGTGGATCAACAGCTTCCTGACGGACCGACAGCAGCAGGTGAGGACTGAGGAGCATCGGTTCTCCCGAACCAGATCAATAAGTACTGATGCCCCCCAGGGGTGTGGGTTCTATTCCCCACTTCTCTTCTCCCTGTAAAACAAATGACTGCACCTCAGCGGACTCGTCCGGGGGGAAACTCCTTAAGTTTGCAGACGACCCCCACTGTCATTGGACTGATCCAGGACGGTGACGGAGTCTTGCATACAGACAGGAGGTGGATCGCGTGATACACTGGTGTAGTCAGAACTGCCTGGAACTAAACCCACTCAAGACTGTGGAGATGGTGGTGGACTTTCGGAAAACACTACCTCCATACACCCCCCTCACCATCCTCAACAACACCGTGTCGGCTGTGGATCACTTCAGGTAAAATATATGTTTTTTTATTATCTCCACGGCGCCAAGTTTACTGTTGTGACAGACTATAACTCTTTAACATGTTCTGACATCTGCCAAATTAGACACAGCTGGCCACAGGTGCCTGGCCGCACTTGCAACTTTTGATTTTCATATTCCGTATAGGGCGGGAAAGAAGAACCAGGATGCAGACGGTCTCTTTTGCAGGGCCTCATGCAAAAAGTGAAGTTGAGAACTCTGCTAAATACGAGGACAACTGTATTGACCAGTTCATGTCTAACATTAACCAAGATGCAACTGTAGCAGTCCCTCCAGAAGTGGTACACGCAATATGCCAGCGGCACTTTGTCCACTCAGGATCCCAATCACAATCTGAGTCACCTTCCCTTGGCTTTTTTGAGTGTGTTGCAATGGATGCCAATGTTATTCTACCAGAATACAGTCACATACAGGGGTTGGGGGGACAATGAAAACTGAAACCCCTGTCACTTTTTTTAGTGTTTGGGGGGGGTTTCATGGCTAAATTGGACCAGCCTGGTAGCCAGTCTTCACTGATTCCACATTGCACCAAAAGAAAAGAGTGTAAAGGTTCAATTAGCAGGGTAAGAGCACAGTTTTGCTCAAAATATTGAAATGCCAAAAAAACATTATGGGTGACATACCAGAGTTCAAAGAGGACAAATTTTGGTGCACTTTTTGCTGGCGCATCTGTGACCAAGACAGCAAGTCCTTTTGGGGATGTATCAAGAGCCACGGTTCCCGGGGAATGTCAGCATACCCCCAAGAAGGAACCGAACCCAAATCCAAAAGGATTAACATTTGGACGCCAAAAGAAAGCTGTCTGAAAGGGATGTTCGGGTGGCTAACCCGGATTGGATCCCAAAAAACATAAAACCAAAGGCCCGCCCCCAAATCACGGCAGAATTAAATGTGCACCTCAAATCCCTGTTTTCCCCCAGAACAATGTCCGTCGGGGGCTCCCCGGGCCCCAAATACACGGCCCCGGCTTGCTATAGCCAAACCTTTGGTCACTCATTTCCCAATGCCAAAAGTCGGTTTTTCAATGGTGCAAGGAGCACAAATACTGGGGCTGTGGACAATGTGAAACATGTATTGTTTTCTGATGATTCCACCTTTACTGTTTTTCCCCCCCCATCCGGGAGAGGTTTACGGGGGGGAAAGCCCCAAAAAAAGCGTATCCCCCCAGGACTGTTGCATGCCCAGAGTGAAACCCTGGGGGTGGATCAGTGATGGTTTTTTGGGGTGCCACATCATGGCATTCCCCTTGGGGCCAATACTTGTGCTAGATGGGCACGTCACTGTCAAGGACTACCGAAAAAACCATTCTTGAGGGGCCATGTGCACCAAATGGTTCAAAAAAATTGTATCCTGAAGGGGGTCCGTGTATCAGGATGACAATGCACCAATACACACAGCAAGACGGGGGAAAAATTGGTTTTTATGAACATGAAGTGAAGTTGAACATCTCCCATGGCCTCACCAGTCACAAAATCTAAATATTTTGAGCCACTTTGGGGGGTTTTTTGGAGGAGCGAGTCAGGAAAAGTTTTCCTCCACCAGTATCACGTAGTGACCTGGCCACTATTTTGCAAGAAGAATGGCCTAAAATCCCTCTGACCCCCCTGTGCGGAAATTTTTAAAATGTCATTCCCAAGACGAACCCCGAAAATGTATTGGGCCAAAAGGAGGCCCTACAACATACTAATTAAATTATTGTGGTTTTAAAACCAGGTGTTTTTTAGTTTCATTGTCCAACCCCTGTATGTACCTGACTTTTGTGAAGTGCCTTGAGATGACAAGTGGGTTTTTGAATTGGCGCTTTATAAATAAAAATGAATTGAATTAATTGAACTGAAAATTGAGACCCCTGGCATTATGGGGGTCTCCAGGGTGTGCTGGAAAAAATTTTGAAAAAAACCCCTGCTATTTTTAAAATAAAACTTTTGTCTGACATCTTTAAAGTAAATTCACTTTTTCCTTTCCCCGTTTCCCCGGCTGCAGGCAGTCTCAAGGGGGGTTCCCAGACTGGATAGTGCAAGATAAAGATATCATTCTGGGTGAGCTGTATGAACATGCCTGGAAAGAATTTCCAGACATGTAGTGGCTCCATGTCTCAAGGGAGTTACCTTGAAATGATATTATAAGTAGGTTTCTTTCCTTTGTCTAATCATTACGGGTTGGCAGGGCTGGTGAAAGCATGTCTGGTGCTGTAAAACTGTTCTGCCTTGACAGATGTTATTAATAAAGCTGGTTGGGTAACAATCATCAATCTCTTCCTTTGACAGTCATTTTGTTGTCAGAAGTGGGATTCCTTGACTGATTGCTTCCGAGGGCACCGACAAAAGAAGGGTCTGATCAACCTCGGTTATTGTTAAAAGGAAAGAGGACTTCAGACTCTGTTCTTGGAGACTTAGCACTGGATTCCTAAAATGAAACTAACTGTTTCAGAGATGGTAAGATCCTCAGCCAGCATAATTTCGTAATTATTATCACTAATTTGTTTAATAGCTTGTTTAAAAATTACAACAAACTCTAACCAAAGGCCAAAAACTCTACTTTACAAAACATTCAAGTTTGTAAAAAAAAAAAAAAAGGTTTGCTAGGTCCTGTTTTTTAAATTATAAAAAATTTGAAATTATGAAAATCTCAGAGTCTGAGTCTGTATGTGTGTGTGTGTTTGGTGTACTTGTCTACATAACCATGCAATGTTTCACAGTTAGTGCTGGAGTTCTCAGGTGCACTGGATGACAGGTGTCTCCTATCTGCTGATTGACTGGAGGAGTACTTAAGCGGGAGGCTGCCAGCACTTCAATGCCAGAGTGTTTTGCCTTAGTGGTAACAAGCTCAGCCTCAACTGATTTTTTGCTTCGTTCATGCACTTCAAGTAACTTTGTTTTTACCTGAGGCTTGTTTACCTTGCTGAGTTCCGACTTCGTTCCAGAGTTTCTCTGAGCATCTGGATTCTCAAATCTGAGTTAAAAGGATCTATCTTCTTGTGATTTCTCTCACTACTCTGACCCTTTCGGACACGGACCAAGTGGCGGTTTTCCCTTTCCCTCCAAACTCCAGGGCCGGCATAGGGTACCCGTCTTCCTTTTTTCCAAGAACAAAAAGAGGAAAACTGAAAATTTCCCCGAAGTTAAGATTTCCCCAATCTCTCTACCCCTGGTGGTTCAAGTTCAACAATTTTGTAAGCCATTTCTCAGATCTAAGAAAACAGAAAATTTAATTATTTCATTTGTTCACCAGTCCATTCTTCTTCCTTCCCTCGCTGGTGTTTCCCGTCTCATCCCAGATTATTTTCTAACAATAAAATCCCCTAAAACTTTCTTCTGGGGTGTTCTCTTATTTGGGGGTTCAGAGGTATACCCAAAAGACAGAACCTTGGCCAAAAGCCCTCAGAAACACAAAGAACTCTTTCAGAATATGCAATTTTCGGCTTTCCCTTCTATGATTCACTCTCCATTTTCTTACAGAGCAGGGGCCAAAATAACCCCATTAGGCAATCACCTCCATGCTACAGCAGACCCTCATAACCCCGTCCACCACACAGATAATGGCGCTGCTGCATCCCCGGGAAATCCACACCGCCTCCTCTCGTGACGCATTTCCCCAACCCTGATAAGTTTTTTGGGAGGTGGGAATTGTAAGGGGTTTTTAACCCAAAAAGTGCCCCAGTTTTCAACCCCCGCCTCCAAGTTCCTTCCCGCATGATGATGTTAAAATTTCATACATCATTGGTTTTTTGACCGGCAAGGCTTTTCAAAAGGGGCCCAGGCCCGATTTTCAGCTTCTTGAAATTTTTGGTTGTATTTTTTTGGAAAAATTTTAAATTTCAAAATTTTAAGCAGACTTTTTTCCTGGGAAAATTAAAAAAAGTCAGCCCAACGGGGACGGAAAGTTACGGGCATTAAAGAAAACGAAATAGACCCCTCACGATTTTCTCAATAGAATTTCGTATTTTGGCAGCAGTTCGGGTTGGAATGTTTGGGTCCCTTTAAAGTTGCTTTTTTCCACCCAAGAGAGTTAGCTCGGGTTGAGGAACCAACCACTTTGGGGTTTGGAGTAATTTTTTTGGTAAACAAAAAGTGGATAACAGAATAAGGGAGAGAAGGAGAAAAAAACAAAAAAGATCTAGTTTTAAAGATAAAACGGATTAATTTTTTCACCCTTTGCTAAACCCACTCAGGCCTTGCTACTGGGTCCAGAACCTGTGTTGATAGGATGCCCCCGGTTAATCCAAGAAAAACGGAGAACGCAAACAAGCCAACCCGTGTTTTAACTGGGGTTCTCCTGACCATTTTTAGCTGACTTTTGTTTGTCCCGGGGAGCCAAAAGAACTTTTTCCGAAAACCAGGTTTTGGGGGGGGGTTGGGGGACCATTCATTAAATAAAAACCCCTTTTGACTCACTTGCCAAAACTTCCCAGGTTAACCAAAACTTTGACATTTTTGTTTTGGCGTTTCCCGGGAAGGGGAAAAAAAATTTGATTGTTCAGGATTAGAAAGCCAACCCCAAAATTTGGGGTTTGAACTTTTTGGGTTTCCCCCTCGATTTTGTTTAGCCCTTGGGGGGAAGGCCCTTTCCCTGAATTACACATCAAACCAAACTCACGGGACATTTTTTTTTATCAGGAAACCAAGAGAAAAAAATTTTTTCTTTTTATTTCCATATCACAGGGTCTTTGGCCCTTAGGTTACCCCGGGTTTGCAAAAAAACATAAATTCCTCATTTTGTTTTGGGCCCCGAAAGGTCGGGGTTTTTGGGTCTTTTAGTTGCCACTCATCTTCCCCTCCGTCAGCGCTCTTTTCCCGGGGGCGGTCCCAACAGAGTAGAGGGAAATTGAGAACTTTAATCATCACATGTCCCACCAAAAAACCCTGCCCTCAAGGACCCTTTATTTAAGAAAAAGGGCCCTTTGTCCTTACCCCCATAGGCCTTATGATTGCGTCCCGACCTTCCCCCTGGGGGCCCCATTCCATCAGCAGCCCTTAATAAAAATCTTCTGGGCCCGAACAAAAAATCTATGGGAATTTACTAGTGATCCTTATCTGCAGGAAAAATTTCCGACCATCTTCTTCACCTCTTGGGGCCGGATTTTTTTTTTGTGGGGAAAAAGGTGGGTTTTAAAAGGACCCGAAATTGGGAATAAGAGTCTTAATCAATCACTGTCAAAAAAAATTTTCCTCTTTCCCCTAATTTCCTAAACTTTTGGGAAAAAGGTTCATTGGGGGCCCCAGGATTTCTAAACTAGATCTGAGAAAAGGGTTACCTCTTGTTAGGTTCCGCCAGGGGGATGAGTTTGGGAAAACGGCCCCTTTAAAACTCCAACTCGGTCACTTTTAATACCTGGTCCTGCCTTTTTGGGTTTTTGGGAATGCTTCCCGCCGTTTTTAGGCCTTTGTTAACGACGTGCTTAGAGATTTTTTGAAAAATTTTTGGTTTTTTTTTGTATTAGGGCAACATTTTTGATCTAATTTAAGGGCCCTTTTTTAGGAAAAATCGTCCGGGGCCCTGTTTTGCCAAATACTTTTAAACCCTCTTCTGGAAAAACCCTCCTTTTTTGGAAAAGTGAAAAGTGTGGGGTTTTTCCCCAAAACCCCTGTCACCTTTTTTTGGATAAAATTTCCCAAAGGGGGACAGGTAAAGATCTGACCCCGAGAAGATTAAAGGGGAGGGCCGGAGTGGCCCTGTACCAGCACCCGCAAAACATTTCAAAGGGTTTCCCCTCCTTTTCAAACTTTTCAGATGCTTCATTAAAAAATTATCAGACAGCCGCCCCACTTACTGCCTTTAACCCCTTCCCAAAAATTTTTATTTTCATGGCCAACCCAAGGGGTGGGAAAAAGCATTTTCCCGGGCCCAAAAAGGAAGTTTCCGTCAAGCGCCCCTCCTAATTCACACCTTTACTCTTCGAAAAAAGTTTTTTTTAGAGGTTTTATGCCTCAGAGGGGTTGGAGCAGTTTCGCAGAAACCCGAGGATGGGGACTACATCCTTGGCTTTTTTTTCCCCAAAAGGGTTTAAAAAATTTCAGAAAAGGAACATGACATCCCGGGGATAGAGAAAATCTAGCTTCAAAGTTTTGCTTTGAGGAATGGCCCCCCGCTGGCCTTTAGGGTACGGAACATCCAGTTCAAGTCTGGACGGACCATTAAAAACCTTTTACATACAGCTGCTAAAAGTTGAACCCACCCCAGGGCCCGGTTTGGTCCCTTTTTTCCCTTTTTACGTTTTGATCCCTTTTTACTTCTTTCAGACCTGGAAAAAAAAAAAACCCTAAACCTGATGCACTCTCCAAAGGGAGTGGGGCAGTTTTTAAAGATTCTATAAAAGGGGGCAAGCTCCCATTTTAACCCCCCAATTTGGAAAGGTCAGGGCGCTCAGGTGGGAGATTTGGGAAAACGTTTAAAACTCAGAGCTCAAAAAAAGGAACCCTGGGCCCTGGCACCGGACCAGCCCCAACGTACCTACGTCCCACTTCAAAGGTTTTGTCAAGACCCCTTGATTTTGGGTTTAAAACAGCTAAGGTTTTTCTGCCATCCCAGAGTGAGCAGAACAATAGCTCTCATGCAGAGAAGGTTTTTGGTGGCCGTTCAGGCTTGTTTTCCCCATGTGGGCCCAAAAAAAAAACCAACAAAAATCTCCGAGGGCTCCCGCCCCAATTCCCGTAATTTCCCTTTGGTTTTTTCCCTGGTCGCATATTTGGGTTTTTTTGGGCTTTTTTTAAACCGGTTTTTCCCCCATCTTCAGGTAAAGACCACCTTTTTCCTCACAATTTTTTGATCGATTCTCTAAAAAATGCCTTTCATTTCCACTAAAGGGAAAATTCCGGTTTAGCTCTGGGAAAACCCCCAAACTTCTCACCCCAAAAATGTTTTTCGTCTACATGGATACCACATGACATCCTGTCTGCCCGAGGTCGAAAATCACTCTCAGGTCGGAAGCAGTTTTTTTTAAATTTTTGGGAGCTAGAGTTTCACAAACCCCCCGGCTACACCCCAATCCAACGGAAAAAACAAAAAGACTCAATCAAAAAATTTAATCCACTTTAGCGTCTCACTTTACTAACCCAACGACTGGTGCACATCCCGCCATGGGTTAATGGGGCTCTGAATCTCATGTTTCCTCTGTACAGGATTTTCCCCCCCTTCGAAGCACCCCGGGTTTACCACCACCTTTTTTTTTCTGCCGAGAGACAACATCACGGCTCCTTGGTCCACCAACACAGCCGTCGCTGCAAAAACCATACGGAATTTCTAATCTCTAAATTTCTCAGAAATCATTACTTCATACTTTTTTGTTTGTTCACCAGTCCATTCCTTCCTTCCTACAGTTGGTGTTTCCAGTCCTCATCCCAGATTACTTTGCTGAAAAAAAAAATCCGTAAAACTTTCTTTCTAGTGTTTCTGTTGTGGGTCAGATCTAACCCAAAAAAACTTTGTACGGGAAAAAAAAAAGGGGTTTTCCCCAAAAAGACTTTTGGGGCCCAGTTACTCAAAAACGTTTTTCAATTTAAAACCTTGCAATTAATTCCTTTCACAATAAAATAAAAATTTAAATTTAAACAATTAAATCATAATCAGGGTTTTTAAAAATTTTTAAACATAATAAATTTTATGCAAACCAAAAAAAGATTCTTTCCCCTGAAACGTTAAGAGGAGGCCCTTCAGCCCAATCACCCGGTTTAAGGGAAAAAAAAACTAAAGGCCAAAAACCCCAGGGGCTTTAACTCCCTTATAAACCCAAAAAAAAGGGAAAAAAAAAAAAAAGGCCCCGGAAAAGAAGGGGAAAAGAAAAAAAAGGGGGAAAAGAATAAAAAAAAAAAAAAAAGGGAAAGGATTTAAAAAAAAAAAAGGGTAAAAAAGAAAAAACAAAAAAAAAAAAAAAATAAAAAAAAAAATGGGGAAAAACTAATAAAAATTTTTAAAAAGGAAAAAAAAATTTAAAAAAAT
>JAHHUM010000119.1:47402-261552 GCA_036173005.1 Crenichthys baileyi | reverse complement strand
TTTTGTTTTTTTATTATTCATTTTTTTTTTTTTTTGACACTTTTTGGGTATTTTTTTTCAAACTTTTTTTGGGGGGGTTTCCCGGGGCCCCCCCGCCACAGAAAGTTAGTAAAAAAAATGAGCATAGGTTTTTTTTTTTTTTTATTTGGGGGGCTTTTTTTTAGAGGCCTTATCCAAATCAACCCCCTGCGTTTTGCCCCCTTTTTTGATGGCATTTTGGGCCCCAGGTTTTTTTTCAAAGTCCCCTTGCTGGGTCTGATGTCACTCTGTGACCCGAGGTTTAGTTCTTTATACATATTAAATGGACCCGGGTGTAAAAGGAATGCAAAGTGAAAAACGGTGGTTTCACCTTTTCTATTGGGAACCCACCCAGGGCTGTGAGCCCATTTGTCGTTTTTAATATGATCAAAGGGTTTTTTGATCAAGGAAGGGGGAAAAAGGGGGTTTTATCTTCAAAAAGAATTTAGGCAATCCCTTTCCCCCAAATTTCATTTTTTTTTTCATTTTTTCCTTGCAATTCAAGGGCTTCCCCCTTGGGTAAAAGATGTTTTTAAATCCACCCAAAATTTTTTGGAAAAAAAAAAACAACATCCATGACATGGTTTTCAATTTTTGCAAAACACTTTTTTTCCCCAAAAAACGTTTTTTCCCCCGCCCCCACCCCCGCCCCTTTTTTGGGGCCCCCCTAAAAAATACATGGGGAAAAAAGGGGTTTTTTAAATTTTTTAGGATCCCAAAAACAATCTCCTGTAAAAACCCCGGCCCCCCCAATGCAACATTTTCCCTTTTTTTAAATTTTTTTTTTATTTATTTTTTTTCCCCTTCCCCCCCTTTTGTTTTAATAACCCAAAAAAAAGAGTTGGGCCCGTCAAAAAAAAAGGCATCTCTTGTCATACAGCAACCGAAACCTTTTAAAAACGCAGCATTTCTTAAGCAAAAATCTCTTTTTATCCCCCCTGATTCGTGTGCTCCGGGATTTCAATGACCCCCCTCACTGGATCCTGCTAAGTAGCCCTCAACCAGCCCCTTTTTGCTTTTCAAAAAATTTTTCCCCTCTCGCTGCATTCATTTGTCTGAGTGATGCCTTTAGCACGTAATTTCACTAGTTTTTTTTTTGGTTTTTTGGGTTTTGGGTATGCATAACTCTTGGGTCCCCGTTGATGCAAACTCCAAAAAATGCTGTCTCCCCGAGCTCGCCTCCCCTGTAAGATCACCCAGATAATTTCCCAGTTGCAAAGGAGTCTCGCCACTTTTTGTCACATAAATCAAAACTGTCCCCCCTTCAATATAAATCAATTGGCCCTGCAATTGCTCCATGCTGCCCCCGAGAAGTTTTTTTAAAAACTGCATAACGGGGGGGGTGAATGCTGCCAAAAAAACACATTGTTTACCTTGCTCCGGGGGGGGAGATGACACGTTTGCTGTAGTTCCACTGCACTACACACATTTTTAGGGGTTTGAAGAAATGGAAGTAGTTAAAACCCCCATATTTTGGCCCCCCGAGAACATTTAAAACCCGGGAAAAAATCATCAGGGTTAGAATGATGACTGGGGTCGGGGGACAGATTTCCCCCCCCTTCGCTGTTCAAAACTTTCCCCAAAAACCTGTTTTAAACCCCAGGTTTTTTCCCCGTTCTTTTGGCAGGGTTTCCCCCCCCCCCGATTTGCCCGGTTAAATTGGATTCCCCTGGTGGAGTTTGTAGTCTGCTACATACTTTGACCCCGCTCTCCTCATCCACCGCTTCAGAAGGGTACCCTGAAGCCCCTCCCCCCCGCCCCTTTTCCCCTTTAAAAAAAACAATGAATGTAACCTTTAAAAGATTGTGTCACTGCTCTTTTAAAAATGCCAAACTTCACTGATTTTAGCAAGCTGATAAACCACACTGCAGCGCTTTAAAAACTCTACACTCACCCCACCCCCCCGTCAGAAGTCTGTCCCTCATCATTATGCCCCCGAGGGGGCCGACTGGTTATTTTTATTTCAGCACAAAAATGTGCGGCAGAGAGTAAACACAAGTTTACCATTGGGATGTTCTGTAGGGCAAACATGGAAAAAGAGACCTCGTGGGGGGTAGACACACAGCTATTTGATGATGCCAAAAGTAGCTGCTGGGGTCATCAAAAATCTTTGTAAATGATGGTAGGGTGCCCGAGGGAAGACGCAGTTAGCATTTACATAAGGGTAACAAAGATGTGTAATCCACATAGTGTACAGTTTCACCTGGCCCGCTGTGTACCTCAACCTCATAGGGCAGTTCGACCACATACAGAGCATCTCGGTGTGATAGCGGTTCGGGTGCATTAACTCTCTCAAGAAACTGATCACACCCCTGGTTTGATTTTTTCATTTCAGTCCACTCATGCTCCCAAATAACCTCAAGACAAAGGCCATACACAGTTTTTGGAGTACCTTGGCTTCTCTCAACAGTTGGCTGCGTAAAAACTGTTCAAATGCTGCCCTCTCAAAGGACACTTTTCATGAGGTTGAATAACACAATTTTACAGCCGTGAAAAACAGCCGTAAAATTCAAACGCAATTGACACCGTTATCTCTGATAACCCATCGACTGAATATGGGCGCGATTTTCTTTCCCCCTTGGTTTAACGCATGTTCAATGTCTATTTTTTCTGGCTGATTTCAATCCAGCCAAGCCATTGAATGGACCGCGCTGGAAACATCTTACTACTACGCCTGTAGTCCAGAGGTTAAGGGGATGGCCAAGGTTTTTTAGGAGGACGAATTGGTTACAAAAACCTTCATGCAGGCTGAGGCTATCGTGACGCATTTAAGCGGATCCACACTTGTCTCCTTAAGAACTCATCCTGAATTTAACACAACCTTGAAACAGAATGTCCACATCATTTTTTACAATAACGAAGAGCTTCCTTCTCAAAGTCAAAGACCGCCTTTGCTCGCTTCTCTGTACCAGAATGTTAAACACCTGTTGTTCTTGAAGGCTCATGCGTTCTACAGCGTATGAGGATGGAGGAGGAAGGACCACTACATACTGGAGACGTTGTTCAGAGGAGAATAGGTGAGGGAAAAAACCTTTGGTCTCATCACTAAAAACTAATGCTTTCGGCATGGCACTCAACTTCATACACATGAAGGACAGAACTATCAATGATTTTAACCTGTTATCAGGGTCGGTAAAAAACAGAGAACTTTACTTCCCTGCATGATGAGATGAGGTTTAATGCTAACTGCAGCCTAGCACTGAGAATCAGGTAGCTGTCATACCCACGGGCGTTGTGCGCTATTAAGGTAAAGCCTCTGTACATCGGTCTCCTGTAATGGAGAAAGAAATTTTGTTGTGCAATTCAATCCATAAGCATGCCATTCCTTACCTTTCAATGTTTTAAAACACAGACCAGATAGGGGATGTGCACACGTTCTCATCGATGAAGCATTCAAAATCATAAAAAATCAGTTTTTCATCTAACTGATTACAGGGCTGGCCGTGTTTAATGGTCACACAGATGACTATCGCACGTCACATCTAAATCAGGAGGTATATTCTCACCACAAATACGGCATTGTTACATTACACACGTGTGGTTTTATCCTGCCTGCTGATTGGATAACGTATATCCTGTTGCACACCTTTGCACAGTTTTACCAACTCACAGTCACTCATAGGCCTGTCAGCACTAGGTCTGTTACGGGGTTACCCTGTGTCTACTGAAACAATGAAAATTACAACAGATTCTGTGACAACCTGCACAGGCGACAGGTTCGCTAATTTTCATGCATACACTGGTATGAGTGACAAACTTTGACAATAGCCTTCACAGTGATGTGTGTCTGGCTTTCCATAGCTCCCGTAGACCAATATGCACAGATGTATCTCGATCCTGTAAAACCCTTGAGATTTTTATCCCCTTAGTAGTGTACTTGAAATAACAGCAGAAAGAGAGGTTTTTGATCGACCGGGAAACTGGGTTCAAATTTACACAGAGCTGTGGAGCCTGTATCGATTCTGGTGAAACACTACAATTTTCTCTTAAGAATGTTTCAAATTTACCAATGTCACTGGGGGGGGGGGGGAAAGTTACTGCTGTCTGATCATCTAAACCAACCCTGTGGTTGCACATCCTACCAGGCTCTAAAGCCTGATTATCAGTACGGAGTTTGGGGTCAGAGACGTGTGCAAGACTGATGCAAAAGCATAACTGATTAACGGTATTATCTACAATATACAGGTGGACGTTTTTTCTTATTAATCAGTTCACAGTCTAACGTTCCTTTAACCTACGTTTCGACCCTCCTGCAGGGTCTGTAACTACCTGTAGAACAAATTCCAAGGGTTATTATCTGCAGGCATTTCAGCGTTGGACTGTACTAAACTCATCTATAAATCCTCAAAAAAAAGCAGGCAGAATCTATTTTCCATCATCGGTAACGGAAAACGTGATGTTACGGTTGAGATTTTTCTCCGATTAATTCTAGCTGTACAACATCATTACGTCTGGCTAAAGGATCTTGCAGTATGAGCTAATTCAGTGAGAATACGCATGATGTTTATATATACCTGCAGCGAGATCAGGGACAATTACCAAGGGCAGGGAGGTGGGACGGTGAAAGGTCTCCTTATTTCCAATGTTATTAAAACGTTCACGTTCTAACAGTCTCAGGAGGATTTGCCTCAGTCTGATCAGGGTTGACTGCAACCTCTGGATTGAATGGAACAAGCCATGCTGCCCAGTATGATCAGGCGGCATGTGACGTTGAAGGTATTTGTATGTCAGCTGATTCATTTAAAGGTGGGATGGTGAAAGGTCTCTTATTTCAACCCCCGTTATTAAAACGTTCCCATTCTACAGTCTCAGGAGGATTTTGCTCAGCTTGATCAGGGTTGACTGCAACCTCTGAATTGAAATGACCGCCATGCTGCCCAGTATGATCAGCGGCATGTGACGTTTGAAGGTATTTGTATGTCAGCTGATTCATTGTGATGAATACTGGGTGGGAGACGGTGCTCTATTTAAATCTTCAACAGCCTGTTCTAATGAGCGTAAAAATTCACCATTACAGATTTTGATTTATTACATTTTCACTGTTGTGTAGCAGGAGAGGCTTTAAACCGCGAATGTTATTTGCTACTTCTGCATTACAAACGGGGGATTTCACTGAGCTGAGCAACAACATTCCTTATCTCATTCAGCGCATGTGTGATCTGGTTATCCATGTTAACATGAGTATCAGAAGAAGAAAAGAAGAAGAAGAGACCCCTGGATCAGTTTAAATTACCTTGATATCAGCGCAATGTTTCAGTAACAGAGTCTGGCATGCAGCCAAAAGCGTTAAACTTGATGCTTTATTACAATGGTCACGTAGGATAAGGGAAGCTCTCTGTCTGCGTTGTTACTATCCGGGTCTTGATGAAATCTGCTCCACCATCAACATCGCCTCTGGAAAGATAAAGAAAAAAAGAAATTAATGAAATATACAAACTAATTCAGTAGGTGAATGAGTATAAGAAGAATTAAACGTACCAATCATTAAACCTCTAACAAGCTTCGCCCTGGTATACAAAGCACAGAGTCGCTGTCTTTTCCTCAATTTAAGATATTCTGTGAAACAAAACTTACCTTACAACGCAGGTCTTTTGAAAAAAAAAATCTGGTTTTCTTAAGATTTGGATAGAACAAATTTGATAACTTACTCCGTACATGGGGTATTTTGAACGGTTCCGGGCGGTTTCCAACTCTTTTCCTGCACTGACGGGTAACCCGTTCAGGGGCTGAATGTTTATCCAGGCTTGGGTTCTGGATTAGATCATTCGATATATCTGTAAAATATTTTTCAGGGGTTAAACAAATCTGCAATATCGCATACACCCGTGAAAACATAATGCATAGAAAAATATATATAGAATTTTTTTTTTTTTTACTTACTCTCCTCTTCTGGAGCTGTTATTTTTCTCTGGTGCACGGTCAGGCACTGGGATGTGGCGCATGAATGGCTTCACCCTCTCCTTCATGGATATTTTTAGCTGGGATCGGATTAATCTTTCTAAAGACAAGTTTCCATCTCAACTTTGATTTTTTTACGGAGGCATGGAACGTTACAAACGCTGACCTCTAGGTCCAAACGTTCAGGAATACGCTCTCCGTTAAATCTGTAAGTAGAATTATTTCATTTATTTTTTAAAATCACAAAATTAGCATTCACCATTGACTAAACCAGATGTTTTTTGCAGTTAATAATTAACCATAGTCGGATTGTTTTAAAACGATACCATCCATTCGTCACATGTGGGATTTCCAAAGATAGAAGTTAAACATTATTATTCCAACGAGCATTCACAACACTTAAGGAAATTCTTACAGATGAATAGTTACTACTGGAAGATTGCGTTTGGTTTTCTCGATAGAAGCAGAATGTTCACCACCTTCTTCCAATTTCCTGAAAATATGTTCCGATATTTTTTTGTTTCTCTTTTCAAGTGTTCTAGGGGTAACAATATTTTCAGTGTAACTGGTTAAAAATAAACCTTTTTAGCTACCAGATTTGAAGCCGATCTCCCAGTAAAGATTGCGTTGTGTCTCTCCATAGAACCAGAATGACTGACTATGCCACCTTTTTCTCTGTTTCCAATGACGAGATCAGATAAACATGGCATGGTTTACGCCCCTTGGACCACATCCCTCTGAGACACCTCAGCAAAGCCGCAGACACATTAATTCAATAGACCAGGGATGTTAATTGTCAGAGACAATGTTTTACCACTCTGGTCAGGAAGAGGCACAGTCCCTCTTGATTACTTTGAATACAGTCAGTTGTGAAGACTTTGTCTGAGACAATTCAGAATAAACAGTGACATGTCTGAGGTCTGATCACCTATTCATTAAACAGCGGATGTGGTTTGACTGAGACAATCCTCGACACTTTTTGGGTCACGAAGGAGCACGGTCCAGCTTAATACTCTGACTACAGTCAGTGTGAAAGACTTTGTCTGAGATAATACACATGAAACAGCTGCGCATGTCTGCCTTAATTCAATAAACAGTGACATGTCTGAGGACTTTATAACTTTTATTTTTTCAGTTTCTTGAGACGTTTAACATAGACCACACCTACAGGATACAACCGCTGGCTCCAACGTGGGATGAGGAGACAACTGTTTTCTCTAAATCCTAAATAACTATTGCTCTAAGATGAAAAAAGAGAAGCTTAAGGTAACTAAAATCAGCTAAAATTAATTTACAATTCTGTCAGGTTCTCTTAGAATTTTGTGTGACGTGCCTGCATTAACCTGAGTGACCTTTAATATGGAGAAACTACATGTTTTTTTTTTTTTAAAACATCTAAAAACATACAATTAGAAAGATTCGCTTCCTTGTGATGACAACGTCCGGTTAATGACAACATCCGGTTAATGACAATATCCGGTTAATGACGATATCCGGTTACGCCGCCGGAAGACTCGCCGTAATGACAACATCCGGTTAATGACAACATCCGGTTAATGACAATATCCGGTTATGTCGCCGGAAGTCCCGCCTTAGGATGTCCGCTACCGGAAGTCCCGCCCACCTGTCAAAATTTTCACACCTCGTTTGATTGAAGGATGTACATTTAGTCTCTCGTATGCACATCAGACTGTGCGGTTGCCTGCTTCTGACTGGCTCTGATCGGAGGATCAAAGTCATTGCTGGCTCTGATGTCACTCTGTGACATGTGGTTGAGTTCTTTAATACATATCACTGAATCAGATATCACGTGACTGTCACATGACACGGGTGCACCGTTGCTATGCAACGACTCAGGACTGCTGCAGAAGCAGCGTCAGAAGTACACAAAACTGTTTCTTTATGGAGTTAGTTTGTTTACGGTGTGTGTCTGGCACTATTATTTGTTAGACCAAATATCACTTATACCTTAACATGCCAAAAAAACAAATATATTAGACCACATATCAGTTCCAGTGTTTACATCTCTCTGTTGACACAAATATTAATAAAAGGCAGTGACCTCCCACCCTAAAGTCCAAACATTTAACATCAAACCACACACTTCATTGATTCTGCACACTGATTCTTCCTTCTCTCTGGACTTTTAGAAGTGGTGGATAGGCTGTGGTAAGTTCCTGTAGAAGGGTAATGGGGGATTTCTTTTAAAAGTCGTCCATGTTTCGTACCAACAACAATCCCCACAAAAGGTACGTCAGTAGATTTTCTGGACCAACCACAATGTTTTACGTCATCGTGCCAATGTTTAGCCAGTCAGATAGTTTGACGTCATCAGCAGGCGTAGGGCCCCGAGCAGATCCGACCTCCCGAGCAGATCTTGTACCTACACCATCTCTCACATTAACATTTATCAAATTTGGTCTATATTTTCAAAACTCTAGACATTTATTTGCAACTTAGTGTCAGTTACAAATAAATGTTGTTGATCAGACGGGCCTAAGCCAAGCCGACAGAGCTGGTTCTCTAGAGAGAACCGATATTGCTTTGATTATTTTTGAGGTGAACTTGCAAAGAAGAGAAGAGAAAGTTAGTAAACAAATGAGCATAAATGGGCAGCTTTTATAGAGGCCGTATCCACATCAGACTGTGCGGTTGCCTGCTTCTGATTGGCTCTGGTCGGAGGATCAAAGTCATTGCTGGCTCTGATGACACTCTGTGACATGTGGTTGAGTTGTGTAATACATATCACTGGATCGGATATCAAGTGACTGTCACATGACACGGGTGCACCGTTGCTATGCAACGACTCAGGACTGCTGGAGAAGCAGCGTCAGAAGTACACAAAACCCTTCTTTAAGAAGTTAGTTCGTTTACGGTGTGTGTCTGGCACTTATAATAGAATTTTTCTATCAACAAATGGAGAGAAAAATTTAACTCACAATAAGGAAAATCCGACTTTGTCTTTATAAGTTTTATTCAAAGGCATTTTCTGCGTTTGAAGACTCTGTGACTGACGAGTCAGTGAAACAGAGCCCAGAGCACAGTTTACAGACAGTATTTAAACAGTAGTGGGTGTTACCTCAACTTAAAAGAGTTTGGAGACCGGGCTCTAGGACCCCACCTGGGGTCAGAGGTAAACAATATTATTATGAGGACAGCCATCTGCTCTCCTCAGACACATCCCTCCAGGATGTGTTTAAACCATTAAACTTCTGGTAATGGATTTAGAGTCCATCTGCTTAAATAACAGAACACTAATAAAAACACAGAGGTCAGAGGAGAGAGGTTAATGAAAGTTCACAGCACTTTGGAATAATTTTTAGCACTAAATAAAATAATTTCCATAACAACTAATTTCTTCTGATTACAAGATAATCACAACTAAAAGGAAAATTCTTCAAAACCATCACCCAAGATTATAATCAAAGTAAAACCAAAAAAAGAATATACAACACTTTAAAATAAACATCAAAATCAAAAAGAAAAATAAAATTACTCCAATCTTTATTACCCATGATGTCCAACCACCAGTAATGAACCAGGACCAAATTCCAAGAGGAACCCATATTTTCATTCTGTCGAGCCGTCAGCAACTCCCAATTTATCATGGATACTTATCATGTTATTAGACATATCAGGAATAAAAAATACAACACTGTTCTCCAAATAAATGACAAACACCACCCCTCTCAGCTAAGAGGTAATCCAAAGTCATCCTATTGCCAATAGCTCTCTCTTTTTTGCCGTTTGAACATTGTCGTCCTTTCTAATAATGGACAGATCGAATCATAAGTAGTAGCTGAATAACATTCTGCAGACCAATTAGCAGGCAGATACAGATATGATCTATTTCCACACATCCAAACCATGTTCTTAGGACACGAGTATCCATCTCTACCAGGAAAAGTAACAAGAACCCTGGTTAATTTACCTGCCTGGCCATACAATTCACTTCCCTTCGGTAAGGCTGTAAGATTAAGAGTTAACACAAAGATCCTGAAATGGTATAAGGATCAGTTCTGATAGGACATGACTCCAATTTATGTCTGTTGGTTAACGCACATGAAACAGATATAATAGTTTGGCAACCCTCTGTCTTTCCAAGGAAATAAGGTGTGTTTTCCTCCTCAATACACATATCTAGATCTGATTAATTACTATTCCCCAAAATCTATAAAGTTTTTTTGGGCCCTTTTTTTTTTTTTTTATTTTTTTTTATTTCCCCCCTTTTTTTTTTTTTTTTTTTGGATAAGTTTTCTTATCTTAATTCTGGTTCAGTTAAAAACTGCAGTTTTGTTTGTTTTGGTATGCCATAAAGATGTCAATGCCCACTTTAAAATACTTCTTTGCATTTAACCTGAGCAGAGAAGTTCTTGAGCTGGGATCCAAAAACTGAGCAAAACAAAAGAGAACTATAACAATAACTCTCAGGATTGTAGTTGTTATTATTACAGAGTTACAGTATAAAGAATGGCAAAGGGTTTCAGCATCAGTGAATTGGATCATGTTAGAGAAAAACTGTTACTGTGGTTCTAGATAGTTTAAGATCTCTTTGGACTACGTGCACTCATTTTAAAAAGGATCCTGAAGATTGTCATAATAAAATTGATCAATTACAGCATTAAGAGATATGGCTGAGAAAACATAATTTTGAAAAGAGATTGTTAAAAAATTTCTTTGAATTCTTGAAGCTTCTAATTTGGCCATTTGTCTGTCTTTGATGTTTTGTCTTTGTTTTGTTGGACTGAGTGTTTGTTTATGTGTTGCATGACATAATAATGCATGTTTAGAATGATGTTTCTAAATCCCAGATTGATTAAAACCTTAAGTTTTTAGGGGAATTAAGAAGCAGCTGGTTTTTGAGGTAGGTGTGTTAACAGTTTTGCAGTTTTAGGTACACTAAGATGGGCTGGAATGAAGAAACTGTGGGTCCCGCCTATAGGCTGCCCATAAGAGGCTAGTTCTGCCTGACTCAGCACCTACCAGGTTTGTTCATGCCTTTGCTTTCATGGTAATGCTCAGCACCTCCCTTCCTGAGTTTTAAAACTGTTTAAAAGACAATAGAATCAAAATGCTTGTAGTGAGAACCAACATCATTTTCTTTAATTTGGGCTATTTAAATTTTGAGAGTTGGGGAGAAAATTATTACTAGAACTCTTTAATTTATCTAAATGCTGATAAATGTGTCAATATTTCTTAGTAATCTGAAATTCCCTGGACGTTGTACTCCCAGTATTTTTTAATCTTAAAACCCTACAAATCAAACAAGGAGACTGTAGTTTGAGCCGACAATCCTCTTAAGTGTTGTGAGAACCTTTATTTCTTTTTTTTCCTAAAAAAAAGGATTTTACTTCTCTTTATTCCGTTATAAAGAATCCTAGCCTTGGCTCCCAAAACGAAAAATTCTTCAGCCCCAATCTGTGTCCCCAGAGTAGAAATTTTGAGTATTATTGCATTTCAAAACTACCAAAATGACTGGAACTCATCATTGGCTTAGATCTGTTTTAATAGGAATCGGTTTTCTACCTTTAATTAAGTATTATAATTTTATGGACCCAAAAATCTATGGCTCACGGGCTTCAAGAATCCAGGAACCACAGGTTGAGTACTGCTGCATTAAACAATGAGGCTAGCTTTCTGCAGAGATTGAAGGATTGGCTTAATATCCCCAGACCTGTTAGTGTATATTTCTACTTGGACAATAATCAGATAAAAAAGTACTAGTTCACAGCTCCTAATTTACCTCAGATCATATTTGCTCCTAACCCCGTTCATAAGAAGCTTCAGATAAAAAATTATGCTAAAAAAAAACACAGATCTGTTTTAAAATAAGGAAAACCATGCTTAAAATTTTGGTACTGTGGTGGGAAATAATTCCACAGTCCTGAAGGCCTTTTCTATGCAGAGTATTTTAGGGAACATGAGATTAATTTAATTTTGTGTGGTACCACTGTCCAATCAGATTCTTTTTTACCTTAAAAATAACCCAATTCTTTCCATTCTCATTTTTAAAAGGGTTTGTTTTGCCAAGGAAAATGTGTTTACTAAACCAATTACTCTTAAAAGTTTTAAAAGGGTTTTAGCTGGTGATATATTAAAACCAACAAGTGTTTTTAATATTCCTATGCAACACAGAACTGAATAGGTTTCCTTCTTCCCAGATGGAAAGAAACTGCAGAACCAAGCCTTTCATAGTTTTTGTCAGGACCTGATATAAGGTACAGTTCAAATCAACACACTGCATGAATCAGAAGAGGGAAGAAAACAACTAATATAACCTCTTCCCAGCAGCTGCTGTGGAACAATGAATTTGCTCCTTTCATAAGCGTAAGTTAGCACTTGCGGACAAAAACTGCACCCTACTGCAGTAGAACTAAGCCTGTTTTAATGAGGTCTCTACCCATTAGATTTATGGGATACAAACACTGACAACAGAAAACAATATGAAGGAGACCTTTAGGAGCGGGCGGTCTTTTACACTGAGCGAAAGATATTAAACAGACTCAGCAGAATTCTCCCCTCCCAGCTCTCCACGAGGGAACCTTTATTCTCCAAAGTCGCACAAAGTCATTTTTCTTCATCACCCTTTCCTGTGTTTAAAAAAGTGCTCCAAAAGTGTTTTTGGAAGCAGCCCTTTTTATAGAGTTACAATGCATTGGTGGTTTTGGGATATTTACGTAATACATCTTGGCCCCAACATTTTTTTGTCCACTTTTTTTCGGGGGAAAACCACATTCAGCCAACATCTGCAAAACCTTTAAATGGGCAGACGTGAACAGTTTGCAATAGCAATTTCATCACTAATCTGGATGCAGATTCCATGTCACAGTGACCTGGCAACACTTTGGGATGTCAAAATTTCCCCACGCCAAGGTCAGAATATCACAAGATTTCCTGCAATAACAAGCATCAGTTTACCTCTCACCAAGGACTTTTCTCTAATGCACTCTGCTCTCCAGACAGTCAGGCGCATGTAAAAACCATCCCAAAGTTCATCTTGTAAAGGGTAGGAAAAAAATTAATAACACTTTTAATCTAGTCAAAGCAGAGCTGTATGCCTCCACAAATACAAGTGTATTTCGTAGTAGTAAGCTAACTTGTCTTTTATTATTATTTATACATCTTCTCAGGCTCCCTCCACCCCCTTTTCTAATGTCTTAGTGAGTGGGGCGTGAGAGATTTTGCAACTTTTTGTTTGTTTGACATCTATTCCCATTACAGTATTTGCTCAGATGCAGTATTAAATTTTGTTTCAAATGTCTGGTTACTCTGAGCTTTGTGTCCCATTTCGACATCTTGCCAATCTTATCAACCTTTTTTTTTTTAAAAAAATTGGTTTATCATCTGGTTGTAGCTAAAAGGCAATGAATTACTTTTGCTATGGAAAGAACTCATGATGGCCATAAATATTTGTTCATTAGCTGTATAATGTTTGAACTCATTTTAAATTCAATTTCAGAAATACTTTTTTAGTCTCCAAGTAAATTAAAAAAATTTGGCCCCAAAAATTGTTCTATTTTGTTTATTTTTTTTGGATGATTGAGAGTTATTTGGTTATTCTAATTTTGTAAAAAAAAAAAATAAATTTTATTTGATCTAAGTGAATCTTTTTTAGCACATCCTGCAATTACCTTCAGCCTTTGGTCTGATCTGGCTGGGCTGTTCAGCGAGGCTTTGTGCTGCTCTGTCCAAAGCCTTTTTAACGTTGGGGGGAGACCATTCCTTTGCTCGGCCTTTATTTTATCGGCTCCAGCTTTCTTCTCTGTCATCTGAGGTCTGAGCAGGCCGTGGGCCAGTGCTCTGTTGTCCACGGTGTGAAAGTTTGTTAAAGGCTGTAATTCACTGGTGATCAGTCAGAAAGTCACAAAATACCAGGCAGCTTCCTTCATGAGACTTTGCCTCGATACAGCAGACACAATATTTTCAACCCTTTCCCCATAACAGAACATTTTCATTTTTTTAAAGGCTGCTTTATTATTTCTGCAATGAGTTCATTTGTTTTTTTTTACATTTATTTGTGTATTTTTTAAGCATAAAAACTTTGTATTTGTAAATATTATCATGCCACTGTTGTAAAATTTGAGAAAACAATAAAAGTCATTTTTCAAAAAAATTAATTTTGTTGGGAATTTAGCAAGAATTGGCAAAGTTCTCTCAATAGCAAAATCCATAACATTACCGTTGTATTTTTTAATTGATAAGGCAGTGTAGTCCATTAATAAGCCAGTAACTTACTATTAAAACTGTTCCCTTATTTTTTGTTTTTTTTATTAAGTCATTGTATCACTCTGTTCCTTATTGTTTAATCTAAAGAAAGACCAGTCTGGCTGGACCAACTCAAATCTCTAGTTAAATCTTTCTTCCAGCAATAAATTGTTCCTGTTAGATCCCAAGTCATTTCCCTTCACCTGTCTGTCTGATATTATATTTAAAAAAAGTACATTCTCTGTTTTTCATTTCTTCCTCTTGGTTTGTGGCACCTCTCACTCTCTGACTTTTTCATTGTTCAACAAAAAAAAATAACAAAAATCATAGTACACTAAAAAAAATTTGCATACTAACTAAGCAAGGATAAAGACTGTCATATTGTATTATCCCACCTTTAAGGCTAAATAAATATTTGAACATGATCCAAGAATTTGTTTCCCCCCACTAGATTATTTTAAAATTGATGCTTTCTATAGTGTTTTTCAAAACTAAGAACTCAAAATATGCAAAAAAAAAAGGAATATAACTGATAAAAATAATTTCTGATTCTATACATTTAGAGAATTTCTTTCCATCAAATTTGTCCAAAATGTGTAATGAATGCATGAATAAACTTTCATTATTTTTAAGAAGGCAAACCAAAAAAATGTGACCCATTTTATCAGTAAAATATTAATGAACTTCAGTAAAGGAAAAATAGACAGTAGAAAGCTCTGGGCCGGCCCCTCAGAGAACCGTTCTGTGGGGGGGAACTGGGGGCCCCCTTTGCTCTGCTCCTAAAAACACCCACATGCTGAAAACCCCCTGACTTTCCAAAAGGGCAACACTTTCCTCTATTTCAGAAACGTTTTTCTTTTAAACCATTAAGTTAAAACCCCATAAAGACTTCAACATACCAGTTTTCATTTGATGGTTAAGACAATATAAACACTTTCCTTTGTATTTACACAAAAATCTTCCTAATCAGGGTGTTAATATTTGAGGTTCACTAGAAAAAAGAAAAAAAATTTTAAAAAACTGGATTTTCACTTTAAATATGGACATTCTATCAATTTTCTTACGCATTTGTGAAGTTAATTTGACTCAAAGGTAACTGCAGACCACTCCCGCGCTCACTTGAATTTAAAAAATTATTTAGTTTTTTAATCATAAATCCCGGACTTTGTGAGCACTGGAAGGCTCGCAGCCATGGAGTTCCAAAAACCTGTCATACTTCTGTGAATAAAAATTTTTTGAAAAAAAAGAAAAAGGAAAAAAAAATTTGGATAAAAAACAAATGTTACTGACAGTGAAAACCCACATGTATGACAGACGGATTCAACATTTAGATGAACACAGACAAATATAATAAATAATATTTTAACCCGCTATATCTTTCAACGTCAAGCAAGCGTCACATGAGCAGTGGTTAATAAGCGTTCTTCGTTGCAGAAAATAGGAAAAAAAATTTATGCAAATGTGTGGTTTGTAATTTTCCCCCCTCATTTTTCTTAAAGCTCTGTCGATCGCTCGACTGTCATGGCACACAGTCCTCTATCAGTCAAAAAAAAAAAAACAAGCCTTTTCCAGTGTGTTTGGTGGGACATTCACGCCATCTTGTCCACTTAACTTCTCCAGAGAAAGAACTTTACTCCGGCCTGTTTTTCTCTTCTTCTGCCCGCATAAGATGTGCTTTCAATATAAATCCAGTGTATCGCTCTTCTGGCTCTGGCAAACAGCATGGATCGTTGTCCATCTCAGTGGGTTTGGGCCAGACTTCTTCTGAGTTTCGTTCTGGTGGAAACTCACACTGTCATTTTGCAGCAAGCAGGCAGGCAGACCCCTCTCTCTTCAGGCCATGCTGAAGAAGCATCTCTGGTGAAGTAGCCATGGGAAGGCTGGTTTCTAAAGTCCAGACTCAAAAACGCAGATGTTGCACTCAAATCCCATATATGTGTGAATGTGTGTGTGTGAGAGACAGAAGAAAAAGTTTAGTATAGGTTCAGTGTGAATGTCAGCATACAGAAAGTCAGTCAGTTGTCCTGTCACTTCCTTCAGAACATGGACTATACTCCTTTCTGAAACCAATTTCCTTTTCCCTTCTCTAATGTCCCCTTTTCACGTTTACCTTAAGACAAACGAAACTTCCTGCAGTAAAGTTTTAACTCTTTACCCCTTAATTGATGCAATCTGTGCTTTTTAATCTTTTACTAATGTTTTATTTTTCCTCATCTCCATCCATCAACTGTTTTCACTTTTAAACTATTTAAAATATTTTTATTAGACTATTTAACCTATTTACACTCAAACTTCACCCTGTGGAAAACCAAACTTATCTTCAAATTAAAGCACATTTACACAATCATCCCACCTTTTCCTTTCATTATTTTAATAAATCGCAGAGTTTCGAGAAGGACGCACCCCTGATGCCTTTGAGGTTCCGGAACCCATTTAGCTATAGCCCTTTTACCTGTTCAGTGGCACGTCTGCCCCTGGCTTTTCTCTTTTATAAGGTTGTAGAAAATGCTAAAAACCACCACGCTAAAACCCTTTGTTTTGCTTGTCTTATTGTTACCAATAAAACCCTCCTGTATACCTTTACAGGTAACCTGGCCCTCAGCCGATGTCCTCTTCTCCCAACTCCGGAACTAATCAATTAATTAGGAGATGATGGTTAATGTGTAATAATAAAGACAATATATTATATAATTCAGAGTACCTTCTCACCAAGATATATTTGTAGACAAACGGTTTCGGATCCAATCGGCCAGAAGTAGCAGGCAGGCTCTGTATGACTCCCCCTCCGTAAAAAATGGAGGTGGACTGATTTTTTCAGGCTGGCCAGGCGTCCTTTTCCACCTCCTGCGTTCCTCTGCCACGTCGGATCCTGTTCGTGATGCCAAATTATAATAGAATGTTTCTAATCTAAGTGGGAGAGAGTTAACTCACAATAAGAGAAAATCTGGACGTTGTCTTATAAGTTTTTTATTCAAGGCATTTTTGCGTTTGAAGACCCTGTTACTGAAATCAGTGAAACAGAGCCCAGAGCACAGTTTAACAGACAGTATTTAAACAGTATGTGGGTGTTACCTTCACTTAAAAAGGTTTGGAGACATGGTCCTCTAGACCCCACCTGGGGTCAGAGGTAACAATATTATTTATGAGGACAGCCATCTACTCTTCCTCAGACACAACCTCCAGGATGTGTTTTAACCATTAAACTTCTGGTAAATGGTTGTCCGAGTCCATCTACTCTAAATATACAGAACACTAATAAAACACAGAGGTCAGAGGAGAGAGGTTAATGAAAGTTCACAGCACTTTGGAATACTTTGGAGCACTAAATAAAAGAATTTCCAAAATAACATACTATTATTTAGGTTAGACCAAATATCACTTATACCTTAACATGCCAAAAACAAATATATTAGACCACATATCAGTTCCAGTGTTTTTACATCTCTCTGTTGATACAAATACTAATAAAAAGCAGTGACCTCCCACCCTGAAGTCCAAACATTTAACATCAAACCCCACACTTCATTGATTCTGCACACTGATTCTTCCTCTCTCAGGACATTTAGAAACGTGGATAGGCTGTGGTAAGTTCCTGTTGAGGGTAATGGGGAATTTCTCTTTTAAAGTCGTCCATGTTTCGTACGAACGGTAAATCCCCCCAAGGTACGTCAGTAGGTGTCTGGACCAACCAACAATGTTTTTACCTCATCGTGCCAATGTTTAGCCAGTCAATAGTGTGACGTCATCAGCAGGCGTAGGGCCCCGAGCAGATCCGACCACCGATCAGATCTTGTACCTACACCGTCTCTCACATTAACAGTTATCAAATTTGGTCTCCAATTTCAAAAATCTAGACATTTATTTGTAACTTAGTGTCAGTTACAAATAAATGTTGTTGCTCAGACAGGGCCTAAGCCAAGCCGACAGAGCTGGTTCTCTTGAGAGAACCGATATTGCTTTGATTATTTTTGAGGTGTACCTGCAAAGAAGAGAAGAGAAAGTTGGTAAACAAACGAGCATAGATGGGCGGGTTTTATAGAGTCCGTATCCACATCAGACTGTGCGGTTGCCTGCTTCTGATTGGCTCTGGTCGGAGGATCAAAGTCATTGCTGGCGTTGATGTCACTCTGTGACATTTTTCTTCAGATTCTTTAATACTATTCACTGAATCAGATATCACGTGACTGTCACATGACACGGGTGCAACCGTTGCTATGGCAACGACTCAGGACTGCTGCAGAAGCGGCATCAGAAGTACACAAAACCTGTTTCTTATGAAGTTAGTTTCTTTACGGAGTGTGTCTGGCACTATTATTTGTTAGACCAAATATCACTTATACTTAACATGCCAAGAAAACAATATATTAGACAATATCAGTTCCAGTGTTTACATCTCTCTGTTTTTGATACAAATATTATGTAAAGTCGGTGTTCCAAAACATTAACATCAAACCCCACACTTCATTGATTCTGCACACTGATTCTTCCTTCTCTCGGGACTTTTAGAAGTGGTGGATAGGCTGTGGTAAGTTCCTGTCGAAGGGTAATGGGGATTTCTTTAAAAGTCGTCCATGTTTTCGTATAAATGGCAATCCCCCAAAAGGTACGTCAGTAGGTTGTCCGGACCAACCACAATGTTTTACGTCATCATGCCATTGTTTAGCAGTCGGATAGTGTGACGTCATAGCGTCCGTAGGGCCGAGAGGATCCGTCCACCGCGCAGATCTTGTACCTACAACCTCTCTCGCATTAACAGTTATCAATTTGGTCCTATATTTTCAAAACTCTAGACTTTATTTGGCAAGTTAGTGTCAGTTACAATAATGTTGTTGCTGAGACGGGCCTGATCCAAGCCAACAGAGCTGGTTCTCTAGAGACACCGATATTTCTTTTGATTATTTTTGAGGTGTACCTGCAAATAAGAGAAGAGAACGTTAGTAAACAATTAGCGGCAAGAGGGGCTGCTTTTTTAGAGGCCGTATGCACATCAGACTGTGCGGTTTTGCCTGCTTCCTGATCGGCTCTGGTCGGAGGATCAAAGTCATTGCTGGCTCTGATGTCACTCTGTGACATGTTAAGTTCTTAATACATATCACTGAATCAGATTTCATGTGACTTGTCACATGACACGGGTGCACGTTGCTATGCAAAGACTCAGGACTGCTGCAGAAGCAGCATCAGAAGTACACAAAACTGTTCTTTATGAAGTTAGTTTTGTTACGGTGTGGTGTCTGGCACTATTATTTGTTAGACCACATATCACTACAAATATTAATAAAAGGCAGTGACCTTCCCACCCTAAAGGGGTCCAAACATTAACATCACACCCAGCACTTCATGGATCTGGCACACTGATTCTTCCTTCTCTCGGGACTTTTTAGAAGTGTTGGATAGCTGTGGTAAGTTCCTTTCGAGGGTAATGGGAGGATTTCTTTTAAATTCGTCCATGTTTCATTATAAATGGACAATCCCCCCAAAAGGTATGTCAGTAGGTTGTTCCAGACCAGCGACAATGTTTTTTACGTCATCATGCCAATGTTTAGCCAGTCAGATAGTGTGACGTCATCAGCAGGCGTAGGGCCCAAGCAGATCCGACAATCCAAAGCAGATCTTGTACCTACACGTCTCTCACATTACCAGTTATCAAATTTGGTCTCCATTTCAAACTCTAGACATTATTTTGTAACTTAGTGTCAGTTTACAATAAATGTTGTTGCTCAGACGGGGCCTAAGCCAAGCCGACAGAGCTGGTTCTCTTGAGAGAACCGATATTGCTTTGATTATTTTTGAGGTGTACCTGCAAAGAAAGAAGAGAAGTTTGGTAAACAAACGAGCATAGAATGGGCGGGTTTTATAGAGCCCGTATCCACATCAGACTGTGCGGTTGCCTGCTTCTGATTGGCTCTGGTCGCGAGGATCAAAGTCATTGCTGGCGTTGATGTCACTCTGTGACTTTTGTATTAGTTCTTTAATACATAATCACTGAATCAGATATCACGTGACTGTCACATGACACGGGTGCACCGTTGCTATGCGAACGACTCAGGACTGCTGCAGAAGCGCATCAGAAGTACACAAAACTGTTTTCTTTATGAAGTTAGTTTGTTTTTCCGGAGTGTGTCTGGCACTATATTTGTTAGACCACATATCACTTATACTTAACATGCCAAGAAACTAATATATTAGACCAATATCAGTTCCAGTGTTTACATCTCTCTGTTGATACAAATATTAATAAAGTCTGTGTCCAAACATTTAACATCACACCCACACTTCATTGATTCTGCACACTGATACTTCCTTCTCTCGGACTTTTAGAAGTGGTGATAGGCTGTGTTAAGTTCCTGTCGAAGGGTAATGAGGAATTTCTTTTAAAAGTCGTCCATGTTTCTTATAAATTGACAATCCCCCAAAGGGTACGTCAGTGTTGTCCTGCCCAACCACAATGTTTTACGTCATCATGGCCATTGTTTAGCCAGTCCGGATAGTGTGACGTCATAAGCAGGCGTAGGGCCCCGAGCAGATCCGACCACCCGAGCAGATCTTGTACCTACACGCAATCTCTCACATAACAGTTATCAAATTTGGTCTATATTTTCAAAACTCTAGACATTTATTGCAAGTTAGTGTCAGTTACAAATAAATTTGTTGCTGAAACGGGGCCTGAAGCCAAGCCACAGAGCTGGTTTCTCTAGAGACACCGATATTTCTTTGATTATTTTTGAGGTGTACCTGCAAAGAAGAGAGAGAACGTTAGTAAACAAATGAGCGCAGAGGGGCTGCTTTTATAGAGGCCGTATGCACATCAGACTGTGCGTTGCCTGCTTCTGATCGGCTTCTGTCCGGAGGATCAAAGTCATTGCTGGCTCTGATGTCACTCTGTGACATGTGAGTTTCTTTATACATATCACTGATCAGATGTCATGTGACTGTCACATGACACGGGTGCACCGTTGCTATGCAAAGACTCAGGACTGCTGCAGAAGCAGTGTCAGAAGTACAGAAAATGTAGAAAAAAAAAAAAAAAAAAAAAAAAACAAAACTGTTTCTTTATGAAGTTAGTTTGTTTACGTGTGTTTTTGCTGGCACTATTTCTTTGTTAGACCACATATCACTTATACCTTAACATGCGAAAAACTAATATATTAGACCACACATCAGTTTTCCAGTGTTTACATCTCTCCTGTTGATACAAATATTATAAAAGGCAGTGACCTCCCACCCTAAAGTCCAAACATTTAACATCACACCCCCCTTCATGGATTCTGCACACTGATTCTTCCTTTCTCTCGGGACTTTTAGAATGGTTGGATAGGCTGTGGTAAGTTCCTTTCGAAGGGGTAATGGGAGATTTCTTTTTAAAATTCGTCCATGTTTCATATAAATGGCAATCCCCCAAAAGGTATGTCAGTAGGTTGTCCAGACCAGCGACAATGTTTTACGTCATCATGCAATGTTTTAGCCAGTCAGATAGTTGGACGTCATCAGCAGGCGTAGGCCCCAGCAGATCCGACAATCCGAGCAGATCTTGTACCTACACCGTCTCTCACATTAACAGTTATCAAATTTGGTCTCCAATTTCAAACTCTAGACATTTTTTTGTAACTTAGTGTCAGTTTTACAAATAAATGTTGTTGCTCAGACAGGGCCTAAGCCAAGCCAACAGAGCTGGTTTCTCTAGAGAGAACCGATATTTTCTTTGATTATTTTTTGAGGTGTACCTTGCAAGAAGAGAGAGAACAACGTTAGTAAACAAATGAGCGGAGAGGGGCTGCTTTTATAGAGGCATATGAACATTCATACGGTGCGGTTTGCCTGCTTCTGATTTGCCTCTGGTCGAGGATCAAAGCATGGCTGGCTCTGATGTCACTCTGTGACATGTGGTTGAGTTTTCTTTAATACATATCTCTGGATCGGATATGACGTGACTGTCACATGACATGGGTGCACCGTTGCTATGCAACGACTCTGCAGAAGCAGTGTCAGAAGTACACAAAACGGGTTCTACCTACACCGTCTCTCACATTGACTTAGTGTCAGTTACGAATAAAAGTTGTTGCTCAGACAGGGCCTAAGCAGAACTGACAGAGCTGGTTCCTCTAGAGAGAACCGATATTGCTTTGGTTAATTTTTGAGGTGTGTTAGGAATAACCTTTATTAATATGACTCATAGCTGTTTTTTTTCCCTATTTATACCATAGTGATATAAAGTATAAGTTCTTATGATTCCTTTTGGTAGAATAGGATAAGAATGCTCATAAATCACACAGTACAAGGATAAAAAGCCCCAGGGTTGTCATAATGACCTGAAGCTGGTGCACTGGGTAGATAGTGGAGCAGCTGATATTACTGTTTTTTGATTAGAAAGCTACAGCACATCTAGATTAAGGATGGACACCCGCTACTACCACATCTAACAGATAGACACCACAATGGTGACACATAGTCTACTGATAATCACTGAGGGAGAGCACATCCATTGCTTTTGGAGTGCCAGATATAAAACTGTATGTGACCTTCTATCGGGGCTCTTCGTCATCCTCTAACAGACTGACGGTCCGAGACGGGAGCCTCAGCGCTGATCTCTGTAATCATTCTCTGCCTTAACTTAGAATAAAAAAGAGCTAAAAGTTAGAAACTGGTTGATAGTGTTCCTTTAAGAGTCTTTAGATAGAGTGTGTGATCGCTTCATGGGACCAAGTATCGGAGGAGCTCCGAGGCGTCTGACCAGCAGCAGGGTGCGGTAGCTCGGACAAATGTTGTTTCACCCGCGCCCCGGAAGCGAACACTTTGGATAGGATAGGGTTGCCACGGAAGGACACACATCACAGCTGCGCGGCAACAGATAAGAGAATCCTATTAAAAATCTCCAGTGTTTTTCCTGTAAAAACACTTTGGCTGTGTTTTTAGTTCTGAGTGAGCTGTTTTGTTGATCTTGGAGGCAGAGAAATGGTTCAGATAATTTGTTGCGAACGTGTGAAACCGTAAGGCGTGTAGATAAGCGGTGCGATTTTTAACGGTGTCAGCCCGGGAAGAAAGGTACAATCTTCTAAAAGAAGCTAAGATCTAGGGGTGTAGTTTTCCAGTTCCTTATTGTATGCAAGGAAGATCGGTTTCCACTCGCACACAATATAAAAGCCACCTCCCTGAATGAAGCACGCTAATACTCGGTTAGGGCTTGACGGTCCTGATCATCCCATAAGGAGGGTCAAAAGATACTACCGAGGGGAAGTGTAATTGGTTTGAAAGGCCTCCCTGATCTTCTTAAAAGATCTCAAAGCCGCCCACGTCTTTGAATTAACCACGCAGGGATATAGATGCGCATACCCGGGTAAGGTTGTTTGGGCCTAACTATTCCATAAGAACGGTCAAAAATACTGCGGGGGAGTGATACGAGTTTGAAAGGCCTCTCTAACCTGGTTAAAGAAAAAGTTTAAAAGGCCCGCTCCCTTTTTAATTATTTTGAGTAAACAGCTGTAATAAATATAAAAGTGTAACATCAATTGGCCAGTGTGGATGTGTGGTGAGTCATAACGGTGAGCAGACGGAAGTGAGGGACACATTAGACTGACAGAACTTGACTGCTACATGCTAAGCTAACATGCTAAGCTAACAAGCTAGGCTAACAGACCCGATAAACTCTATTGTGAATAAACTCTGGTGTCTGAGAGATACAAAAATAAGCTCTCATTTGGACCAGGAAACTGTGCTGTACCGCCTGGTTGGCCAGAGTGTGTGAAAGTTTGTGGTGAGGTGAGAGAATGACTGAGACATCACTAGAAAATGGGCCTCTGCTTGTTCTGTGGGAGGAATGCTTGGAGACAGGGAGGAGAAATATATTTCAACCAAAAGACGCTTTAACAAGTTAAAACAATAGTTTGATGGAGGTTGTTTGAGTCCCGGAAATAATTGTCGACTCACCAGAAAAGGGTAAGAAATAATTTTTAACCATTAAGTGACACAAAGTGGTTCCACTCTAAAAATGCTGTATTTAAAGGGTAATCAAACTTTATGTGGCCAATTTCTGTCCATTTTGTCTGTCTGTTTTGAGGAAATGAATGTCTGTTTCATGTTATGTAAAAATTAGGATATGTGGCAGGATACATTTGATTGAGAAAATTGTTTTTTCTGATATGAAACTATTGGAAATTTGAGTTTTTTAGGTCTGGAAAAGCAGTCCTGACCGCTCCTGCTTGAAAGTTAAAAACATTTTAACTGTCTGATGCTCAGTGTTATTTATTAAATAGGTATCACAATAACAATTAGAGATTGCAAGAGCAGGTCTGATCCAGCAGTACCATAATAATATTAGGTCAGTTTCTTTTATGATAACACGAAAGGAAGTTCCAGAAAAGGACAATCTCTCTCTCAAACATGATAGATGGTTTGATTTTTCCAGTCAGAATGATTAAATTAGACTCAAATTTAACACAAAGATTAAATGCACCTTAACAGAATTACTGGACTGGACTAAATGAAACAAACTTTATTTACTTGAAATTGACAAACTAAGAGTATAAGACATAACATGCCTTCATTTTTTGTGTTCATCAATTTCATTAGCCTTCTAAACAGATGAGGAGTGAGTTTTTCCACAGGACTCAGTTACAGTTAAATGTAATTGAACCAGATTTAAAAGGTATCTATGGTTCAGATTTAATACTTACATTCACAAGTTTTGAACACAATACTCTGACCTTTTTTGATGCCTACACTACACAGAAAGAGACCATCAGGTATGGAAAGAGATTAAATAAGCACTAGAACTAATGAAATTAGCACTTCAACTTATAGCAACTAATAAAACTAGTGACCCCATTCTAAATATAATAAGGACTTACTGCATTAGAAAATATAGATAGATCTAAATAAGCTAGATTAGAATACAACATTCAGAGCCGTTATAATCTTGCTGATGAATACCACAAGGAGAGAGAGAGAGACAAGAGAGCAGCTTTATCAGGGCCAAACAGAAACATTTGCAGGGAAGGTCAACGGCCTCAACCTGATTTTTGACTTTATTTAACCTATCATGGCACATATTTATGTATAGAAGAAATAAAAGGTATAATTGGCAGCACTGACAACTGATTATTTTCAAGGGTAACCCCTTGAGATGCACCATCTCAATTTTGACAGGGTCCTTGCAGAACAGAAGATAAACAACAGTAAAAGAATAAAACAAATATGAAAAATCACACAGAAATACCCTCATCATTCTCAAGGAACCTACAACAACACTCTCCATAACCACGTAGTCACACACACCGAAATCACAACCACCAGCATAGCAACTGCATGACTCTTAACATCAAGACACAAAGTAAGACCACACATACAGAGTTCATGTTCACATCTCTGTGAGGATTAAGGCCAGAATAAATAAACGTTTATTCTTACTGAAAGCAAGAGAAAGATGTTTTACAATAAAGTAAATATGAATAACAGTGATACAGTAAGTGAATGAGGCAAAGTTGTGGCAATATTGTGAATTAAATTGGATTAAGTATTTCTAAATACGCAGTATTTCAAAGTTTGAGGACAGGAAGATTAGTTTCTGTGGCATGGCCATAAATAACATCAGCGTGTTCTAGATTGGCAGCACAGTCGTGGAAAACTCTTTTACGAGCTGGAAGGAAAAACAATCTCAGAACGATAATGTGACAATTTTAAGGGAACAGGCTTTCAAACAATATTAAATTTAGGATTTTAGCTCGACCAGTTAGACTCAGATTTTATCTGACTCCAAACGATGATTTGTCGAAAATTTGACAACAATTAATTGCAGTGATTAAACTGGGAAAAACTTTCACTCATTTAAGACTTACAGCAGGAGGAAAACGGCTGTTAACTTTATATAATTTGAAAAGAATAAATCTACCATCGCCTTCTGACAAGATTAAACTTAATGTCCTATATTAAAACTTGGTTTTCACCAAAAGTGGAAGTTGCTTTAAATGATAGAGTTGATTTAATTGATGGACTTAAAAGCAATAAAACGCCAGGCGAATTGTACGTACCGAATTATGTCAAGTCAAGTTTATTTATATAAGAGCTTTCCAGCAACAAGGCACTCAGGACGCTGTGCACAACGAGGGGCATTGCAGTGATGCAAAATCAAATAACAGAGGTAAGAATAGAAGGATGGAAAAGAAAATGAAGGGAAAGTTGGACTGAAAACTTAACTAATAATGTTTAGATGTCACAGTTATTATTTATGCATGAATAGATTTATTGAGGTAGGCAGAAGTACAAATAAATTTTTCAACTTTCACTACATGATGCTGTAAAAAGGGTGACAAGAGGCAAGTATCCATAGTTTTTGTGTCAGACCACCAGGTGCTACAAAGGTAGGCTATACTTTCCTTTTTCTGACAAAATGATTCTGTTTATAACTAATCTATTTGGCTTTGTTATCTTCTTTTACTCCTTAAAAGCTGGTGCACAGCAAGACTGCAATAATGTTTATTTTTGTCTTCTTTGTATATAATAATAATGGAATAACAATGTACAAATATGATTATGTGATGTGAAATGAAGATGGCGAAAGAAAGAAATGCTGATTTTCACTACCCAAGTTTGTGATTTCTTGTTAGTGTTATTTGTTGTACTGGGATGACTGTATGATCAAACTGTTTATTTTCAGGCATTGCGGTCAACAATACTCATGATTTCTCCGGAAGGTTGATGAAGAGTCGTTCCACTATATTGCCTGATGATGTGAGTAATAACCCTAAACATGTATTTTTCTCCTAGGTGAAGAAGGCCTGAAATGGGGAAAATGTGAAATGACCAGCCTGACAAATGCGTCCCTTTTACACATTATTAATAAGAAACTGAGATCTCTGGGGTTCAGGAACAATAGAATCCAAAGATTGTGTTTGAGGGTTGAAAACGTGTGGTTGAGAAGAGTGTGACAGGAATGAATGAAGGCCCAAGGTATGAATGATGAATGATGTGGGCCACATGAGTGAAAGGTTCATGGATCAAATGGTATGTTTTAGTTTCTGTGAGTTCATTTTTGTTTTGGGTTTTGATTCATAGTTGTGTTCAGACAACTAATGAACGTTTTAGAGTGCACCAGGTTTTGTTTTTCATTTGTTTTTCTCTAAGGTCAGTGTTCTCTATATGTGTTCAGATGCTCGCAAGTTGGAACAATTTTCTGGGTTTTAGTTTCAGAGGGTGAAAACTTAAATTTCTTATGCATTTTCTTGAGGTGAAATTGAATCTAAAATTATCTTGGGGATGGGAACAGAACCAAATAGAACCTGTCATTGTGCCATAGGGTTCTGGTTGAATAACTTCATGGTAAAAGATTTTGCCGCCCAAACTTCTTTAAGAGGGGAGGCAGAAGCCGGCATGTGTTGTGTGTCTTAAGTGTTTGTCTAAATTTCTGTTTCAATGTTTGTCTCAAATGTTTGTCTGACTAACCGTTAGACTTCAGAGAAAACAAAAAGAAATAATAATAATAATCATAGGATGGAAAAATGGAAATGGATATATTGGGGAAAACTGGTTATAGTGATCAAATGTTTAACAAGAATGAATAACTAAATAATGGTATAATTAAGGGTGTACAAAATATGCAAATTACTTTTATCTACTATTGGGGGTAGAGGTTATGGGGAAGGACCCTAAAGGTCTAATTTAGGTAGATATAATCAAATTATCAACGTGCTTGAAAAGTAGGTGTTCAAAACACTGGCCCCCTTCAGGGTAAATGATGGAAATACTTTGTTCTGAGGATGATTTAAAAAATGTTTTATGGACAATTAAGTTTTGAACAAATCTAACTTTGGCAACAAGTTAACAGACAATAAATTAGCAACTAACTGGGTTACAATATAAATATGATTTTTGGGTTAAAGGTGAGAAGATGACTCAATGATCTTGACACTCCGGGAAACTTGCGTACGAAGTTATACAAAATAAGTCCCCACCTGTTTTTACAGGCTCGCCTCGGTAAACGGTAGTATTGTAAATGATGATTAATGTTTATACCTAACTTGTTGTACTGTGTGAAAGAGATCAGTGGATTGAGGAAGTGTGTAGTCTGGAAACCTAGCGGTGATAACAAGGACTGCACGCTGAATCCATCCTCAGGTGGAGTGAATGTGTTCTGGTGTCTTGGAGCCCGATTTAGAGCGCTTTCAATTGGACCGGGAGCTCGGAACATAGCGTGTCAAAGTCCCGGTTGGCCAGAACTGAGTGTTGTGAATAAAACAAGTCATGGGGGCAGCCCCATGAGAAACTGAGTGAGTATGAATGAGAGTAATAGCCTTTATCCACCAGCGCCCTTTGGGTCACTGCTGGAAAACAGCAAACAGCGAATCATAAATCCAGCTGAAACCACAAAACAACAATTGGACTCTTAACAGCTGGTGCAAATACATGCAGGTTGTGGGAATGTTTTGGAAATTCCTGGAGATTTTATAGGTAAATCATTTTTCTCCCACCCTGTCTTACAGCAGTCGTGGCACTGCGATTCATAAACAACAGGCGAACAAAATAGTTTATAACTCAGTATGCACCTCCCCTGCTTTCTGTTAAAACTCACGAAACAAACCTAGTCTACTCAAGCATGGTGTGAGACTAGACTGAAAATTAAAGAACAGAGAACAGCAAGAGCAGCCTTTAACTAACATAGCCATAATGCTGAGGCCAGTTGAAAAGCACATGCAGAAGATTCATTTTACAGGGTGGGGGGGGGGGGGGGGGTGGGGGGGGGTTGTGGGGGTGGGAGAAAAAACAAAAAAAAAAAAAATATTCCATATTTGACCCAGATTGTGTGCATTTTTGATTTTTTCCTTGATTCTTGGTGGAATAAAAAAGACTTGAAGCATTCAAAACAGACCTGGTGGAAACCAGAAGGATTTCTAAAGTAAAACTGTGTGAATAATCAAAAAACAAACAAATGTTTACTTCTGTGAATGTGGGAAATTATGGAATAAATTGCATGAAGGGTTAAAGGAGTGTTCAACTATTTAATCAATTTGAATAACTTTATGAATAGAAATTATAACTTCCAATGTGCTTCTGAGTTATTTATTTATAGATTATGTTGTTTGTAACTTAGATTGTAAATTTTACTTGATACAAGACCTTGAACTTTTACTTGCTGCGGAACTGATTTATGGGGAATAATTGCTTTGGGGTGACTACCTATTGACTGGACAGGAAAGATGTGCCCTGGTTTCCTCTCCATCCAGGATGCCCTGACACCGATTGGCCTACTTCGTCAGGGGACTTTCAGAAAAGGTGTTTTTGAATTGGATATGTTGCTAGAATACAAACTGCTTCCTGTTAGAACCGAATTCTAATCTTTTAAATGACACCACGGCAAACAAGGAGAGACAGCTGAAGGCTGTGTAAACAGGGTGTTGAAATTATTTCTTGTCAAAAATAGAATAGCTTTGGATATGATTCTAGCAAAAGAAGAAGGTTGTGTGGTGTTTTCGTAGAGGCTTGTTGTTATTTTTTTCCCACAATTACAGCACCTGATGGATCTCTAACGAAGGCGCTAAATGAATTGCAATCACTATCCATGAATTAAAATTGCACCTCAGAATCGATGACACTTTTCAAAAAAAAATGTTTGAGAGAATTGGTCTGGAAAAATGGGGAAACCTACTGGTGAGTATATCCACGTGATTAACTGTTGGGTGATCGCAGGTTGTGTTTGGGGGGCTGTTGGTGCACGTGTATTCCAGCTCTCATCCTCAGGTGTATTGATCGTGCGATTGGTTCCAGTGATACCAGAGGTTTAAGATTAACAGAATATCAAATGGATGTGTTCCAGAGCACACTGATGTTGTCCACTGAATATTTAAGCACAAGTGATGATGTGGATCTCATGGAACCAAACAAAGTGCTGGAGAAATGATGATACTGTGCTAAAGGAGGAGGAGGTGACAAACGACGCCAATGGATAATTGAACAGGGTTTACGACTCAGGTCTACAATATACTGATACACATTGTGCTGCTCATTTCCGCTCTGCTTCTAGGTTTTTTTATTTTGTTTGTTTTTAAATTTTTCACAGGGCATTATTTTCTATTTCTATGTTTTAATCATTTTAAATTTCAGACACACATCAGCATGTGTCTGTTCTATGGGAAACAGAGGGGGTGCACACACTGAGGGCTGCAGGCCGTTACAGAGAGAAGGCACTCCGTTTGGGGGCGGAGTTACGTGACGAGGAACTGCCTCCATATTCTAGCTTAGGTCCATATGCACTAGACACATTGATTGATGTGAGGGGGTTTTTCCACTTCAACAGGGGGATTGTTATGAATGTATGATTCTGGAGCTTTTCTAATTATCTCTTTGCTGCCTTAATTAAATATATCCGCCCTTTGTTGCTCATCTGCCGCACCGCTCACTGCTACACGCTTACACAACATAACTTTTATTTCACATAAGATGCAACACATAGTCAAAGATAAACTTATACAAGAGGATGACACCCTTTTAGGCTCTCATCCTTAGGTGCATGACTACAACCATGGACTCAGGGGACTGGGAGTGCCAACCGCCTGTCAGATGCCGATGGTTTTAAGGGGTTTGGGCCCCTCAATCCAAGGGTGTAAGAAAGAGGGGGGCCGTGATCAGGCTCACTGGATTGACAGAGGATAACCCATAAGGAAAGGTCGTCTGACCTGATATCCTTTAACAGTGATTTTTCTGTGACTTAATGAATATATGTTGATATTAAGGAATCGATAATTTTCATTTAATGGTATGAATGCTGTATAGATAATCAGATAAATAAATGACAGATTGATTAAACGAAATTAGTTAAACACATGTCATGAATGAAAGTATTAATAGGACGCTCGCAGGTTTATTTTTAGTTATTGTTTTCCCTCTCCATAGGTTGATTTTTAGGACATGTTTTGGGTAATAAATGGAGACTGCTTTAAAAGTGAAAGGTTTATAATTGTGCTAAACCAGGTACATTGTTTTTGATAATAATGAAATATTTTTTGGCTAAGATCCATTGATTAAGCACTATGTGGCCTGCCTTAATAATGATAATAATAGTAGTTGATAATTACCTACAATTGGGCGTAATCTGCCCGGTATGAACATATGATTCTATATTCCATGTTAAGACTCACCTTTTCAGGTAGCTGAACCTGCCAAAAGGACGCTTAGGCATGTCGTTCAGGGGGCAGAGAAGATGGACGAAGACAATCGACACTTAGGGTCTACATTAACTGATTCACATGATGTTAGACAGAATGTTCTGCTGTGCTTCAGGCTGTTGTTCTCTCTCTATTTTCTCTAAATCATGCACATACAGGTTTGGTGGGGTTAGACTTGTCTCCACTAGGTTTATCAACTGTTGCTTAGACACAACCAGGGGTCTACCGGAGAGATGGCGTATTCTCTTGGGGGGAGTAACCACGTGACAGCTGGAAGGAGATTCCCTGGTCTATATAGGTTAAACACACACATACAGGTTGAATGATTGTTTTCGGGGGGCGTGGTACCCAGTTGCAGGTGGGTCCACTACCAAGTGCCTAGGGGGTTAACAGATCTAAATTAGTGAGGTGCCTTTAAATGACACCTCATCAGGGGGGTTGTTAGGAATAACCTTTATTAATATGACTCATAGCCTGTTTTCCATTTATACCATAGTAGATTTAAAGTATAAGTTTCTAATGATTCCCTTTTGTAGAATAGGATAAGAATGCTCATAAACATACAGTACAAGGATAATGGCCCAAGGGTTGTCATAAATGACCTGAAGCTGGGCACTGGGGTAGATAGTGGAAGCAGCTGACATTACTGGTTTTGATTAGAAAGCTACAGCACACTTAGATTAAAGGATGGACACCCGCTATTACACATTCTAACAGATAGACACCACAATGGTGACACATAGTCTACTGATAATCACTGAGGGAGAGCACATCCATTGCTTTGGAGTGCCAGATTAAAAACTGTATGTGACCTTCTATCGGGGCTCTTCGTCATCCTCTAACAGACTGACGGTCCGACGGGAGCCTCAGCGCTGATCTCTGTAATCATTCCTCTGCCTAACTTAGAATAAAAAGAGCTAAAAAGTTAGAAACTGGTTGATAGTCGTTCCTTTTATGATGTCTTTAGATAGAGTGTTTGATCGCTTCATGGGGACCAAGTACCGGAGGGGGCTCCGAGGCGTCTGACCGCCAAGCAGGGTGAGTAGCTCGGACAGGTGTACCTGCAAAGAAGAGAAGAGAAAGTTAGTAAACAAATTAGCGTAGATAGGTGGCTTTTATATAAAAGTTGTCCATGTTTCGTACAAACAGCAATCCCCCAAAAGGTACATCAGTAGGTTGTCTGGACCACACAATGTTTTACGTCATCGTGCCAATGTTTAGCCAGTCAGATAGTGTGACGTCATCAGCAGGCATAGGGCCCCGAGCAGATCCGACCACCCGAGCAGATCTTGTACCTACACCAACTCTCATCATTCACAGTTATCAAATTTTGATTATATTTTCAAAACTCTAGGCACTTATTTGTAACTTAGTGTCAGTTACAAATAAATGTTGTTGCTCAGACAGGGCCTAAGCCAAGCCGACAGAGCTGGTTCTCTAGAGAGAACCGATATTGGGGGGGGCTTTGATTATTTTTGAGGTGGTCCTGCAAAGAAGAGAAGAGAAAGTTAGTAAACAATGAGCGTAGAGGGGCGGCTTTTATAGAGGCCTTCCACATCAGACTGTGCGGTTGCCTGCTTCTGATTGGCTCTGGTCGGAGGATCAAAGTCATTGCTGGCTCTGATGTCACTCTGTGACATGTTGTTAAGTTCTTTAATACATATCACTGAATCAGATATCACGTGACTGTCACATGACATGGGTGCACCGTTGCTATGCAACGACTCAGGACTGCTGCAGAAGCAGCATCAGAAGTACACAAAACTGTTTCTTTATGAAGTTGTTTATGGTGTGTGTCTGGCACTATTTTTGTTAGACAAATATCACTTATACCTTAACATGCCAAAAACAATATATTAGACCAAACATCAGTTCCAGTGTTTACATCTCTCTGTTGATACAAATATTATAAAGGCAGTGACCTCCCACCCTAAAGTCCAAACATTTAACATCACACCCCACACTTCATTGATTCTGCACACTGATTCTCTCTCGGGACTTTTAGAAGTGGTGAATAGGCTGTGGTAAGTTTTCCTGTCGAGAGTGAATGGAGATTTTCTTTAAAAAGTCGTCCATGTTTCGTACAAAGGCCAAAGCGCCCCCAAAAGTAACATTATAAGTTTGTCTGGACCAACCACAATGTTTTACGTCATCTTCGCCAATGTTTAGCCAGTCAGTTTTGTGGTGATCATCAGCAGGCGTAGGGCCAGAGCAGATCCGACCACCCCTAGGCAGATCTTGTACCTACACCGTTCACTTCTCAGAGAAGTTATCAAATTTGGTCTAATATTTTCAAAACTCTAGACATTTAGTTTGCAACTTAGTGTCAGTTACAAATAAATGGTTGTTGGTCGGACGGGGCCCCTAAGCCAAGCCGACAGAGCTGGTTCTCTAGAGAGAACCGATATTGCTTTGATTTTTTTGAGGTGTACCTGCAAAGAAGATAAGAGAATTTAGTAAACAAATGAGCATAAATGGGCAGCTTTTTATAGAGGCCGTATCCACATCAGACTGTGCGGTTGCCTGCTTCTGATTGGCTCTGGTCGGAGGATCAAAGTCATTGCTGGCTCTGATGTCACTCTTGTGACATGTTGTTAAGTTTCTTTAATACATATCACTGAATCAGATATCACGTGACTGTCACATACATGGGTGCACCGGTTGCTATGCAACGACTCAGGACTGCTGCAGAAGCAGCATCAGAAGTACACAAAACGTTTCTTTATGAAGTTATTTGTTTTACGGTGTGTGTCTGGCACTATATTTTGGTTTCAGACCAATATTAACTTATACCTTAACATTCAAGAAACAAATATATTAGACCACATATCAGTTCCAGTGTTTACATCTCTCTGTTGATACAAATTTTAATAAAGGCAGTGACCTCCCCCACCCTAAAGTCCAAACATTTAACATCAAAACCCCACACTTCATTGATTCTGCACACTGATTCTTCCTCTCGCGGACTTTTAGAAGTGGTGGATAGGCCTGTGGTAAGTTCCTGTCGAAAGAGTAATGGGGATTTTTCTTTTAAAAGTCGTCCATGTTTTCGTACAACAACAATCCCCCCAAAAGGTATAGGGGTTTTGGACAATGAAAACTGAACACCTGTTTTAGACCACAATAATTTATTTAGTATGGTGTAGGCCTACTTTTGTGGCCAATACAGCGTCAATTCGTCTTGGAAGGACATATACAAGTCCTGCACAGTGGTCAGAGGGATTTTTAAAGCCATTCTTCTTGCGGGTAAGTGGCCAGGTCACTATGTGATTACTGGGTGGAGGAAACGTTCCCTTACTACTCAGTCCTCCAAACGCCCCAAAGTGGCTCAATGATATTCAGATCTGGTGACTGTGCAAGCCATGGGAGATGTTCAACTTCACTTTCATGTTCATCAAACCAATCTTTCACCAGTCTGGCTTTGTGTATTGTTGCATTGTCATCCTGATACACGGCACCGCCTTCAGGAAACAATGTTTGAACCATTGGATGCACATGGTCCTCAAGAATGGTTTGGAAGTCCTTGGCAGTGACGCGCCCATCTAGCACAAGTATTGGGCCAAGGGAATGCCATGTTATGGCAGCCCAAACCATCACAGATCCACCCCCACGCTTCACTCTGGGCATGCAACAGTCTGGGTGGTACACTTCTTTGGGGCTTCTCCACACCGTAACTCTCCCGGTTTTGGGGAAAACAGTAAAAGTGGACACATCAGAGAACAATACATGTTTCACATTGTGCACAGCCCAAGATTTGCGCTTCTTGTACCATTGAAACCGACGTTCGGCATTGGCATGAGTGACCAAAGGTTTGGCTATAGCAGCCCAGCCGTGTATATTGACCCTGTGGAGCTCCCGACGGACAGTTCTGGTGGAAACAGGAGAGTTGAGGTGCACATTTAATTCTGCCGTGATTTGGACAGCCGTGGTTTTATGTTTTTTGGATACAATCCGGGTTAGCACCCGAACATCCCTTTCAGACAGCTTCCTCTTGCATCCACAGTTAATCCTGTTGGATGTGGTTCGTCCTTCTTGGTGGTATGCTGACATTACCCTGGATACCGTGGCTCTTGATACATCACAAAGAGTTGCTGTCTTGGTCACAGATGCGCCAGCAAGACGTGCACCAACAATTTGTCCTCTTTTGAACTCTGGTATGTCACCCATAATGTTGTGTGCATTTCAATATTTTAAGCAAAACTGTGCTCTTACCCTGCTAATTGAACCTTCACACTCTGCTCTTACTGGTGCAATGTGCAATTGATGAAGACTGGCTACCAGGCTGGTCCAATTTAGCCATGAAACCTCCCACACTAAAATGACAGGTGTTTCAGTTTCATTGTCCAACCCCTGTACGTCAGTAGGTTGTCTGGACCAACCACAATGTTTTACGTCATTATTGTGATTATTAATCTGACAATATTATTTAATATTTAATATTAATATTTTAATATTTTATCAAATAATATTTCGGTCTGTTAAGGGTTGTCCTGTGAATACCAGCCCAGAAAGGCGATGGTATTAGGACAAAGTTAAAATGTGTGAGCCAAGCTCTGACATTATTGAACAGCATAAACTCTGCACACACATGGAATGAATTCACACAATTTCTTAAAATACAAGAATTTATTAACAAAAATAAGTCAACTCAAAGTCAAACATATTTCAATCAACAAACTCTTTACTATGCTAAAACATATTTGCTTTGATTATTTTTGAGGTGTACCTGCAAAGAAGAGAAGAGAACGTTAGTAAACAAATGAGCGCAGACGGGCTGCTTTTATAGAGGCCGTATGCACATCAGACTGTGCGGTTGCCTGCTTCTGATTGGCTCTGGTCGGAGGATCAAAGTCATTGCTGGCTCTGATGTCACTCTGTGACATGTGGTTGAGTTCTTTAATACATATCACTGGATCACTGTCACATGACACGGGTGCACCGTTGCTATGCAACGACTCAGGACCGCTGCAGAAGCAGCATCAGAAGTAGTCAAAACTGTTTCTTTATGAAGTTAGTTTGTTTACGGTGTGTGTCTGGCACTATTATTTGTTAGACCAAATATCACTTATACCTTAACATGCCAAAAAAAACTAATATATACCATTCATCAGCATCAGAACAGATCATCTTCCATATAGCTGCATCATGACCTTGAAGTGGAATGTCCTTTCTTCTTCTAGCCTAGACCCAGGTGTCACGTTCTGCTACCTTGACAACGGTGTAGGATCTGACTTCAACTGTGTTCTCCTGGAATCAAGGAGTGTAGTTTGGAAGTGGCTGTTTTCAGCAATGCAGCTTTCACAATCTGTGAAACTTGAAAAAGCACAGTGGACAGGTTTTGACAGTAAAACAACATCCTCTCTTCACACAAAGATGTGGAAGGTAGAAATCTTTGCAATATCCCCATGCCCAAATTAGGAGACCTGTCAAACAGCACTTCAAAAGTCTCGATCGTAAATGAAAACAATAAGCAGAACCTTCACAGCCCTTGGCTAATTTTTTAATTTCAAAGTCCCATTCTCAAGCCTAGGTGCTTAATTACATGAACTTCATCAAAACATCCAGCAAAATCAAAAAGAATTAATCTTCTCACTCCACCTAGTATACTAGCAGTGACCTCCAGCTAAATATTCTGAATATTAAAAAATGTGACATATGATGTTTGAGGAAGGCCTGATTACAGGTCATTATTTCCATAGTTTCAGAATACCCAAAGAAAATTTCAAAAATGGTCTAATCTGTGGAGATGTAAAATTTTACAAAAGAATCAAAACCATACTTTCAGACAGGTTTTCAGAATGTGATCTTAGGGAACTATGCACCATTTATATAAACAAAGTACAACGTCTCTTTCACTTTGTCACTAAGTCCTCACTGGAGGTGTGAGCTACCCTTTTTCCCATGAGTGCTAAAACTGTTGTAATTCCATGTTATTTCATTCTTTATTCTGACATTCCCCTCTTCTGGCGCAGGGTCCAACCCATGCGACAATCCAGCAAAAAGTTTAAAAAACCTCTAGTCACCAGGATCACATTATATAAAACCACAGAAATGAATTCTGACAAAAGGTGACTCTATGAAATTACCAAACGCAACATAAATAAATAAAATCCAGATGTTTCTAACCGTAATTCAGTTCCATTAACAACAAAACTCAAACTTCAGTTGTTGTGCAATTCATCAATGTCTCACTTTGAATTAAGTCACATATCATCCTGATTTGTCTTGTATGAAGATGTGTATTAGATTAATGGACATCCAATGTAATTGTGATGCATAAACTCTACAAAGTTAATCTGATAAATAATTCTCACCAAGTATGAAGTCAAGACTCAGATTCTGTATCAAAATATTCCTTACTTTTAGCATATCTTAAACTGTCAGCTAGCTTAATGGCACCAGGGAAAATTTTCAACCTAATAAATCACCAATGATCCTTCATGCAAAACTAATTCTTCAAACTAGTTTAAACTATTTCATTAACCTTTTAATAGTAAAACACATAAATCTAAATGTCATGCTACATCCTTAATTATTATACAAAAAAACATGTTAAGGCAACAATCACTACAAGCCTTTTGATTCTATTGTCTCTTAAACAGTGTTAAACCTCAGGAAGGGAGGTGCTGAGCGTTACCATGAAAGCAAAGGCGTGAACAAACCTGGTAGGTGGGCAGAGTCAGGCAGAACTAGCCTCTGATTGGCAGCCGATGGGCTGGACCCACAGTTTCTTCATTCCAACCCATCTTAGTGTACCTTAAACTGCAAAACTGTTAACACACCTACCTCAAAAACCAGCTGCTTCTTAATTCTCCTGAAAACTCAAGGTTTTAATCAATCTGGGATTTAGAAACATCATTCTAAACATGCATTATTATGTCATGCAACACATAAACAAACATTCATTGCATTCATTCGTACCAACAACAATCCCCCCAAAAGGTACGTCAGTAGGTTGTCCGGACCAGCGACAATGTTTTACGTCATCATGCCAATGTTTAGCCAGTCAGATAGTGTGACGTCATCAGCAGGCGTAGGGCCCCGAGCAGATCCGACCACCCGAGCAGATCTTGTACCTACACCGTCTCTCACATTAACAGTTATCGAATTTGGTCTATATTTTCAAAACTCTAGACATTTATTTGTAACTTAGTGTCAGTTACAAATAAATGTTGTTGCTCAGACAGGGCTTAAGCCAAGCCGACAGAGCTGGTTCTCTAGAGAGAACTGATATTTCTTTGATTATTTTTGAGGTGTACCTGCAAAGAAGAGAAGAGAAAGTTAGTTAACAAATGAGCATAAATGGGCAGCTTTTATAGAGGCTGTATCCACATCAGACTGTGCGGTTGCCTGCTTCTGATTGGCTCTGGTCGGACGATCAAGTCATTGCTGGCTCTGATGTAACTCTGTGACATGTTAAGTTCTTTAATACATATCACTGAATCAGATATCACCTGACTGTCACATTACATGGATGCACCGTTGCTATGCAACGACTCAGGACTGTTGCAGAAGCAGCATCAGAAGTACACAAAACTGTTTCTTTATGAAGTTAGTTTTTTTATGGTGTGTGTCTGGCACTATTATTTGTTAGACCAAATATCACTTATACTTTAACATGCCAAGAAAACAAATATATTAGACCACATATCAGTTCCAGTGTTTACATCTCTCTGTTGATACAAATATTAATAAAAGGCAGTGACCTCCCACCCTAAAGTCCAAATGTTTAACATCACACCCCACACTTCATGGATTCTGCACACTGATTCTTCCTTCTCTCTGGACTTTTAGAAGTGGTGGATAGGCTGTGGTAAGTTTCTGTCGAAGGGTAATGGGAGATTTCTTTTAAAATTCGTCCATGTTTCGTATCAACAACAATCCCCCCAAAAGGTACGTCAGTAGGTTGTCTGGACCAACCACAATGTTTTAGGTCATTGTTGTGATTATTAATCCGACAATATTATTTAATATTTAATATTGATATTTTAATATTTTATCAAATAATATTTTGGTCTGTTAAGGGTTGTCCTGTGAATACCAGCCCAGTAAGGCGATGGTATTAGGACAAAGTTGAAAGGTGTGGGCCAAGCTCTGACATTATTGAACAGCATAAACTCTGCACACACATGGAATGAATTCACACAATTTCTTAAAATACAAGAATGTATTAACAAAAATAAGTCAACTCAAAGTCAAACATATTTCAATCAACAAACTCTTTACTATGCTAAAACAATCCAACTAAACTACCAAGCAGAATTAAAGAATGACGAAGACCAATGGGCTATGTACAATATAAACAAGTTGATTAAAGATGATTGAAAATCATGACCAGAAGAGTGATGCAACATTACCATGCAATGTTTTTATGTTTGAGAACCAAGGATTATCTTGAAGAATCTGGAAATGAAGTTAAGTTAGTCTTGGAACTAACTTAGGCAGTAATCAGCATACTTTAGACAACCATTCACAATGCAAGATCAGATAAATATTATTTTAATAAAATAATGTTTTAAAGAATGATCTGCTGAATAAACCAACCTTCTGGATGAATAATTTTTCAATGGTGTCTAATTAGTTACCTTTATTTATTAAAATAATATTTGAAGAAATATTACTAAGGGAATATTTGGAAAAGAGCCAAATCTTTCTGGAGAAATGGGCTTAGTGGTGTTTACTTAGTTATCAAATGTAGTAAAATGATGTTAGGGACATTATTTACTGGATTGAAACTAAACCGTTCTGGGTAAATACTCTTCAGCAGCAAGCACGTGCCTAGGCTGTTAGCAGTTAAGCTAACAAAGGAGGCTGATAGCTTAGCATCCAGAATCAAAACAACACACTTAAAATTCCGTCAATAAAAGGGTTAAAATGCATAAGCGCGGACGGCGCGTTATGAGCAACCTTCTGTGTTTAAAATCACCCTTTAAATAAAGTTTGTCTCAACTTTAAAAACACATAAACACAGAAGACAAAGCTGATCACGTGTGCAGATAGCCTGCGAGCACTAAGATAGCAGTTTCACACAAACAAAACCAAACTTCATAAAATGAAAAACGTTTAGATCATTTCATCCTAACTGTTATTCTGCCCAAACCTAACCTCTGACCATGTTGAGGAAAAGATGTCCGGGGCGGCGAAGTTTGAAGAAACGTTCACAGTCAACAAGCGGTTAGCCGTCGGCTAACCTAACGAAGCTATGGGTGGGGCTGTTCTGTCGGCCGGACAAAACTGCACGTTACCGGTGATGCGGCGTCGTCCTTCTTTCAGGCAAGGAAAACCGCTTCACTCGGCTTGTAGAGACCGCGTCTCTGCTGGGGACTTTTCTCGAACACCGTGTGCATCTGCAGGGCTCGGAGAGAAAGTCAACAATGCCGGTGCCTTAATTCCCCGTTCGTGAATGAATACCGGATACACAAACAGCAATTCATTCAATACTTAACTTTTGCATATGATCGGTGATCATATGAGACTCTTGGATCCAGTTTGAAGAGTTAAGTCTTTTTGCCGGCAAAAGACTTCAGCGTGCTGTGTCTGCTCCTTGTCCGATGGTCAACCGGCTTGGAGAGGTCGGCTTGTGGGAGAGGGGGTGCTTTATACAGCCAGTGGCATCATGGGAAGTCTGCTGCTACCCCCCTTTTTCAGTTGCTGGAAGTCAGTTAAATGCAATTTATTTTGAAAACTCCAGAAGAGTTTGTACCGGAGTTTTAATGTTGAAATCCATGGTCCCAACATCCCCCCTTTTAGTTCCGAAGAATGGGATGAAGTCCACAGTCTTTGGGGCTAACAATCCGTCCTCAGCCATTTGAAAAGAGTCACTGGGGCATCTGGACATCTGGCAAATGTCCGCTCTCTAAGCAACAAGATGGACGAGCTACTTCTTCTCACCGGTAAAAACTCGGACCTCCGCAGATCACCGGTTTTCTGCTTTACCGAGACATGGCTGAGTGACAACATCCCGGACCGCGCACTGCTGTTGCTGAACTTCCAGCTGTTCAGAGCGGATCGCAGCGCGGAGCTATCAGGGAAGAAGCGAGGAGGCGGAATCTGCTTTTATATAAACGAAGCTTGGTGCAGAGACATAAAAGTGCTGGGGAAAACATGTAGTCCGGATCTGGAGTCATTTTCCATAATCTGTAAACCGTTTTACTCACCGAGAGAGTTTTCCTCGTTCATAATAATCGGCTCATATTTTCCTCCGCATGGCTGCACTTCTGCCGCGGAAAAACATCTTGCTGAGCTGATTACAGACGTGGAGAAAAAACACCCTGACTCTTTCATCATAATACTGGGAGATTTTAACAGCGCAGATCTCTCAAATGAGCTCCCCAAATACAGACAGCATATTAAGTGTCCCACCAGAGACAAAAACACACTGGATCACTGTTACACAGCTTTTAAGGACTCATATCATGCTGTTACCAGGGCTGCTCTGGGACTTTCGGACCATTGCCTTATCCACCTCATCCCAACTTACAGACAGAAACTAAGAGCTTCCAAACCCGTGGTTCACACTGTTAAAAAGTGGACTGAGGAATCAAAGCAGATGCTACAGGCCTGCTTTGAATGCACAGACTGGACTGTTTTTGAAACCTCAGCCACGGATTTAAACGAACTAACTGATGTGGTGACATCATACATTAGTTTCTGTGAGGACATGTGTGTGCAGACCAAGACCTTCTGCACCTTTGGGAACAACAAGCCATGGTTTACTCCACACCTCAGGAATCTGCGCAGGGACAAGGAAGAAGCTCACAGCAGTGGAGATTGGGCGCGGTACAGGCAGGCCAGGAACAGACTTACAAAGGAGATCAAAGCAGCCAAGAGAAGCTACAGTGAGAAGCTGAAAAACAGCCTTTCTATTGGTGACACTTCGGCTGTATGGACTGGTCTGAGAAACCTGACTGCCTACAGAAGCCCCACCACCCTTCCTGAACAAAGTCCTCGCCTGGCCAACCGTCTGAATGGCTTCTACTGCAGACATGACAAGAAGCCATTCACACCTCAAACCAACTCCCCCACATCCCATTCAGGAACAGGTTCGACCAGTAAAGCAACCAACCCCCTACCTTCAGATCCTCTGCCTGCACTAAAGATCTCTGAGGATGATGTAAATAGGCTCTTTCAGCGCATGAAAACAAAGAAAGCTGGAGGACCTGACAACGTCTCCCCATCATGCCTGAAAGCCTGTGCAAATCAACTCGCTCCAATCTTCACCCGGATCTTCAACAAGTCACTGGAGATGTGTGAGGTCCCCTCCTGCTTCAAACGATCCACCATCATCCCAGTGCCCAAGAAACCCACCATCCTATGATTAAATGACTACAGGCCTGTAGCCCTGACGTCTGTGGTCATGAAATCCTTTGAGCGGCTGGTGTTGAAGCACCTGAAAGACATCACAGGCCCTCTACTGGACGCCCTGCAGTTTGCTTACCGAGCAAACAGGTCGGCAGATGATGCTGTTAACTTGGGTCTACACTTTATCCTGCAACACCTCGACCGCCCAGGGACCTACGCCAGGATCCTGTTTGTAGACTTCAGCTCGGCCTTCAACACCATCATACCAGACATCCTCCACCAGAAGCTCACCCAGCTCAACGTCCCAGCCTCCACCTGTCAGTGGATCAACAGCTTCCTGACGGACCGACAGCAGCAGGTGAGACTGGGGAGCATCTTCTCCCGAACCAGATCAATAAGTACTGGTGCCCCCCAGGGTTGTGTTCTCTCCCCACTCCTCTTCTCCCTGTACACAAATGACTGCACCTCAGCGGACTCGTCCGTGAAACTCCTTAAGTTTGCAGACGACACCACTGTCATTGGACTGATCCAGGACGGTGATGAGTCTGCATACAGACAGGAGGTGGATCGCCTGATACACTGGTTTTAGTCAGAACTGCCTGGAACTAAACCCACTCAAGACTGTGGAGATGGTAGTGGACTTTCGGAAAACACCACCTCCATACACCCCCCTCACCATCCTCAACAACACCGTGTCGGCTGTGGATCACTTCAGGTTCTTAGGAACCACCATCTCTGAGGACCTGAGATGGTCTTCACACATAGACACTGTTCGAAAGAAGGCCCAGCAGAGACTGTACTTCCTGAGGCAACTCAAGAAGTACAACCTTCCACAGGAGGTGCTGGTCATCTTCTACACTTCCATCATTCAGTCTGTCCTGTCTTCATCCATCTCAGTGTGGTTTGGTTCATCCACAAAACAGGACAGGTCGGGACTGCAACGAACAATCAGGACTGCAGAGAGAATCATCAGGGCTGACCTTCCCACCATCCAGGACTTATACAGGTCTAGGGTCAGGAAAAGAGCTGCTAAAATCTCTGCAGACCCCACACACCCTGCACATAAACTGTTTAGAGTTCTGCCTTCAGGCCGACGCTACAGAGCGCTGTTCACTAAAACCAGCCGCCACAGAGACAGTTTCTTCCCTCAGGCTGTTTCTCTGTTGAACATTCAATAGAGTACAAAACAGCAGCATACAGATGTTGCAAATGCACCTTTTTATTTATTTATTTATATATGTGTATATTTGTACATTGTAAATATTTATATTCTGTAGTGCAAAAACAAAAACCAAAGAGCAAAGTGTACTGGAGTCAAATTCCTTGTTTGTATGTACAAACTTGGCAATAAAGCTGATTCTGATTCTGAAATGTTTGGACTTTATGGTTGGAGGTCACGGCCTTGTATTAATATTTGTATCAACAGAGTGATGTAAACACTGGAACTGATATGTGGTCTAACATATTAGTTTTTTTGGCATGTTAAGGTATAAGTGACATTTGGTCTAACAAATAATAGTGCCAGACACACACCATAAACAAACAAACTTCATAAGGAAACAGTTTTGTGTACTTCTGACGCTGCTTCTGCAGCAGTCCTGAGTCGTTGCATACTAACGGTGCACCCATGTCATGTGACAGTCACGTGATATCCGATCCAGTGATATGTATTAAAGAACACAACCACATGTCACTGAGTGACATCAGAGCCAGCACTGACTTTGATCCTCAGACCAGAGCCAATCAGAAGCAGACAACCGCACAGTATAATGTGGATACGGCCTCTATAAAAGCTGCCCATCTATGCTCATTTGTTTACTAACTTTCTCTTCTCTTCTTTGCAGGTACACCTCAAAAACAATCAAAGCAATATCGGTTCTCTCTAGAGAACCAGCTCTGTCGGCTTGGCTTAAGCCCCGTCTGAGCAACAATATTTATTTGTAACTGACACTAAGTTGAAAATAAATGTCTAGAGTTTTGAAAATATTGACCAAATTTGATAACTGTTAATGTGAGAGTTGGTGTAGGTACAAGATCTGCTCGGGTGGTCGGATCTGCTCGGGGCCCTACGCCTGCTCATGATGTCACACTAACTGACTGGCTAAACATTGGCATGATGACGTAAAACATTGTGGTTTTTCCGGACAACCTACTGACGTACCTTTTGGGGGGATTGCCGTTTGTACGAAACATGGACGACTTTTAAAAGAAATCCCCTATTACCCTTAGACAGTAACTTACCACAGCCTATCCACCACTTCTAAAAGTCCCGAGAGAAGGAAGAATCAGTGTGCAGAACCAATGAAGTGTGGGGTTTGATGTTAAATGTGACGCGCCACGGCTAAATTAGGAACAAGTTGGCAGAGCACAAACGGAGAAAATGAGGAAAAACCGTCAATTTCTGAGAAAATGGTTATTTTCATTTTATTGCAAAATGTGCAAGTTGAAATTATGAAGTATCCACTCAGTTCTTTAAACAAGAGTTTTGGAGGTTTTAAAATGGTAAATTTTATATTTAAACTCGGCTTGTTTTGAGCCTAAAACTCAGCCAGTTCGTATTTACATTTTGGGGAGGGGAAAATCCTCAGCTCATTTCTGTAGCGGCTTTGTTTGGCTCCGCGCTGGCTTTTGTTCTGCTTGTTGACCAATAACCAGTGTGCTTCAAGAAACCTCGTGGCTACTTAACAGCTCCTATGAAAAAATAATGTATTTCTTCACGATGGACCAAGCTCAACGTGTGGCCCAAAACGAACTAAATCGCGGCTGTTACAGTGCTTCGCTGTGGGAGTACATGTTCAGCAGTACCGTCGCCGGACTCTCTTCAGATTCTGAATCAGAAGGAGATGAAACGGAAGATGATAGCTACTGCGTTTACTTTGGAGAAAAATTCCTATTTTGCAGCTGTCTTCAACCCAAGACGAGGATGACGAAGAAAGCTTTGGACTGGCGGCTGAGGAGCTAGAATGTAAGATATCAGAAGCTATTGCTATCACAACATTTGAGGAAAACAGAGACAGTGAGATGGAGAAGATACGTAACTTTGACTATAAATGTTACGGAAGAAGAAAGGAGAACTCTTCACTTGGGACACACTCCTGTAGCCGCAAACTTTCTCCAGAGATCGTATACAACATACGGATGGATTCTTTAGCAGCAGAAAGGGAGTGGCAGGACATGAGAATAATTGGACATCTTGAAGCAAACCGGCGTACGCTAGAAACTTCAGCAATGACCACATCCACCAAGAAGACACCACGGAAAAGAAAACACGCCAGGACAACGTATTCCATCGGAGGCATCGAAGCCTGCCGGAATACCTTTCAGTTTCCTATGGGGTGAGTTTGATAACTTTTTAAAAAACTATTTTAAATCATGTACTGAAGCGGACAAATCACATAAACCTGACCAGCCAAATATTAAAATCGGCTTGAGTGAGGTTTGTGTTTGTATTTTTAATCTAAGCTTGAGGTAGTGTTTTTTTTCTTCCCCCTGCGCTGGGTGATCGGTGGTCACAACAACAGTTTTTTGGCTAGCGTAGTAACACAAGTTTAGCTGGACAATCACTGTATCCCATAGGAAAATTAACTTGAGAGGGGGGTTGTATTTTCAATCTAAGCTTGAGATAGCTTTTTTGTTCCCCCTGCACTGGGTGATCAGTGTTCACAACGAAAGTTTTTTGGCTAGCGTAGCTACACGAGGTTAGCATCTACTGTATCCCATTCACAATGTGAAAATCGACTGGGGGGGGGGTTGTATTTTTAATCAAAGTTTGAGAAGAATAAAACAAAAATCTAATTCCTGTTTTTATGTTTTTTGTTACATGTGTATTTCTATAAACACATCAATATGCAGAAAAAACGTGGTGTGCTGTCATACCTATTTTGTCAGCACTTGTCGATGTAAACCATAGGCTGAATATTTCCTTTGTTTCCCCTGCTCAGAATCTGTAAAGCCACGTTGACTGACATCATCAGACACTTTGATGAAAACGGTGCAAGACCCCGCTTGAGGAAAAAGAGCCAGCAGCCACAGGATCCCCATTTCATCAGCAGTGAGCAACTTCGCAGAGTTTTGGAGTTCATAAAGAACTACGCAGAGGATCACGCCATCATGCTGCCTGGTCGACATCCTGGCCACAGGGATTGGCATGTAAAGCTACTGCCAACACATGTCTTAAAGGCCTCAGTGTAGCGTCTCTATATGAACTCTGCTAAGGAGCTTGGTAATGTATAAAAAAAACATATTTCTATAGAACAGTGAAATTTTTCTAATGACCAGTGATGTAAAACTTAATCACAAATTTATAACCCTGTGATATTTTTCTTTCAGGTGAGCGTGCAATTTGCAAATCAAGCTTCAAGGCGCTTTGGACCCAGCTACTCCCACACATAAGAAGCTGTAGGCCCCGCACCAACCTCTGCTGGCAGTGCCAACAGAATAATGACCAGCTTATAAGAACTGCGAACCTTCCAGAGGAGAGGAAGACTGCAGCAATCAAGAAGCAACAGGATCATCTTCAGCTTGTTCAAAAAGAGAGGGCCGTCTACAACAAGATGACTGCTGCCTGCAAAAAGACCTGCGACGACTATCAGTTGTCCATCCGCCCCTCCCCACCTAAGAAGATCAGGATGCACTACAGCTTTGACTTTGCACAGCAGGTATTTGTTCCACATTGCACTTTTTTTTCTTATAAAGTATAAACATGAGACTGCTTAAACGATACACAGCTTTTGTTTAATCTAATCCCTGTTTTTTTTGTCCTCTGTCTTCATCAGATGCACTTCCCCTCGAACCCACTGCAGCCTGGGCCAATGTACTTCCTGACACCACGGAAATGTGGACTTTTTGGTGTCTCTTGTGAAGGCCTGCAGAAACAGGTGAATTTCCTTATTGATGAAGACATGTCATCAGGGAAGGGGAGCAATGAAGTCATCAGCTATATGCACCACTTCCTCACTCATTTCGGAGTTGGAGAAACTGATGTGGATCTTCATTGTGACAACTGCACTGGGCAAAACAAAAACAATTTTATGCTGTGGTATGGCGCCTGGCGGGTCGCACACAAACTTCACTCCACACTACATATCCACTTCCTGATTGCTGGCCACACCAAGTTTGCCCTAGACTGTGGCTTTGGGGTTATCAAACAAGCATACAAGAGGACCAGGGTCAGCACATTGGCAGATATCGCCAAAGTAAGTCTATTCCATCTGATAGAAAATCGAAGAAGAAAGTCGTATGCATGAAAACTAAAATACTTATTTCTATTATGGTCCTTCTGTGTACAGGTAGTGGAAAACAGCTCTCCTGAAAGTCGCCTCAAAATCCCACAGCTAGTCAGACTGGAAGAGGGCACGATGTTAGTCAACACGTTTGACTGGCAGGCACACCTGAGTCCCTACTTCCGAAAGCTCCCACAGATCAAGAGTTACCAGCACTTCAGGTATCTATTATGCAGACGTCCACAGTCTGTATTTCCAATAACAAAGAGACATGCAATATTTTAATTGTCTTTTGTGTGCTTTTATTAACAGCTTTGATGCCAAAAGACCTGGTGTGGTCCTAGCTAGGACTCACAATGACGCAGAGCCTGTTAGCTTTCAGCTCCTGTTTGACCCGGGAGTTCTACCCCCTGTCGTCTGTGTTCCTGCCCTGCCTGCACCTGGACTGGCCATGGACAGGCAGACTTATCTTTATTCAAAGATCAGGCCTTTCTGTTCCGATGAAGCGAAGGATATTACATGCCCAGCACCACAAAGCACTACACAGAATAGCACACAGAAGAGGATGATGGTATGACACTGTGACTGTGACAGTTTGTAATGTGTATAAAGTTGTATATAAAAATAAAATTTTTGACATGATCAAAGTCAAGTTATTGCCCATTTTTCTTCCTTGGTCCATTAAAGTCAAGGGGTTTGCAGACATAAAATTTGATGGGGACATACAGATTAAATAGCTGTAGCATCAGCCTCTTCTAGATTAACTCGTATTCAAAAGGTGTAAACTATTAACACATAGCTCTATTCATACCTGCACACATAAAATGAAGACTGATAAACAATATTTCTGCATGCTACAATAATCTTTGGACATTTCATATTACATATTAAGAAGAACACATCCACATTTTTATGATATTTTGCTAATTGCTGTGAGATAGGATTTCAAACTCAGCCTGAGGCAGAACATTTAATAGACTGGAACTTTAAGTGAGACTGATCTAAAATCAAGAGGAAACCAAACCAATCACCAGGATGCAGACATTAGGTTGCAGTCATGATGCAATTTGCAGACATAAATAATATAAAAAATAGATTGGAATGCAGTGTTGTAAATTATCTTTACATAGAAAAATACTACTATGAGTTCAGTGACAGAAGTCTTGCAGTCAGTTGGAGCTTCTGTTGACAAACAGTTAGGGGAGGTGGGCTATTCAAAGTTATTCAAATTAGCAGCTTTTGTCACCGCCCTGCTTTCAGGGAGAGAAAACAACGAATCTTTGAGTGCTGATTTCTCAGAAAAGTAGTCTGGTGAGTGCAGACATTCAGATTGTCATATCTTATTCAATTCTTTTTTGATTTCCACAAGTTTGACATTATTGGAAAGCTGAGACTCCACTCTTTCAGGATCTGTAAATAACTCAAAACGACCCCAGGTAGACTTGTTCCTGGTTTTGCCACGGCCAGTCACAAGGGTGGGAGGTCACTGCCTTTTATTAATATTTGTATCAACAGAGAGATGTAAACACTGGAACTGATATGTGGTCTAATATATTTGTTTTCTTGGCATGTTAAGGTATAAGTGATATTTGGTCTGACAAATAATAGTGCCAGACACACACCGTAAACAAACTAACTTCATAAAGAAACAGTTTTGTGTACTTCTGATGCTGCTTCTGCAGCAGTCCTGAGTCGTTGCATAGCAACGGTGCACCCATGTCATGTGACAGTCACGTGATATCCGATCCAGTGATATGTATTAAAGAACTCAACCACATGTCACAGAGTGACATCAGAGCCAGCAATGACTTTGATCCTCCGACCAGAGCCAATCAGAAGCAGGCAACCGCACAGTCTGATGTGGATACAGCCTCTATAAAAGCTGCCCATTTATGCTCATTTGTTAACTAACTTTCTCTTCTCTTCTTTGCAGGTACACCTCAAAAATAATCAAAGCAATAACAGTTCTCTCTAGAGAACCAGCTCTTTTGGCTTGGCTTAGGCCCCGTCTGAGCAACAACATTTATTTGTAACTGACACTAAGTTACAAATAAATGTCTAGAGTTTTGAAAATATAGACCAAATTTGATAACTGTTAACGTGAGAGACGGTGTAGGTACAAGATCTGCTCGGGTGGTTGGATCTGCTCAGGACCCTACGCCTGCTGATGACATCACACTATCTGATTGGCTAAACATTGGCACTATGACGTAAAACATTGTGGTTGGTCCGGACAACCTACTGACGTATCTTTTGGGGGAATTGCTGTTGTAACGAAACATGGATGACTTTTAAAAGAAATCTCCCATTACCCTTCGACAGGAACTTACCACAGCCTATCCACCACTTCTAAAAGTCCCGAGAGAAGGAAGAATCAGTGTGCAGAACCAATGAAGTGTGGGGTTTGATGTTAAATGTGACGCGCCACGGCTAAATTAGGAACAAGTTGGCAGAGCACAAACGGAGAAAATGAGGAAAAACCGTCAATTTCTGAGAAAATGGTTATTTTCATTTTATTGCAAAATGTGCAAGTTGAAATTATGAAGTATCCACTCAGTTCTTTAAACAAGAGTTTTGGAGGTTTTAAAATGGTAAATTTTATATTTAAACTCGGCTTGTTTTGAGCCTAAAACTCAGCCAGTTCGTATTTACATTTTGGGGAGGGGAAAATCCTCAGCTCATTTCTGTAGCGGCTTTGTTTGGCTCCGCGCTGGCTTTTGTTCTGCTTGTTGACCAATAACCAGTGTGCTTCAAGAAACCTCGTGGCTACTTAACAGCTCCTATGAAAAAATAATGTATTTCTTCACGATGGACCAAGCTCAACGTGTGGCCAACGAACTAAATCGCGGCTGTTACAGTGCTTCGCTGTGGGAGTACATGTTCAGCAGTACCGTCGCCGGACTCTCTTCAGATTCTGAATCAGAAGGAGATGAAACGGAAGATGATAGCTACTGCGTTACTTTGGAGAACATTCCTATTTTGCAGCTGTCTTCAACCCAAGACGAGGATGACGAAGAAAGCTTTGGACTGGCGGCTGAGGAGCTAGAATGTAAGATATCAGAAGCTATTGCTATCACAACATTTGAGGAAAACAGAGACAGTGAGATGGAGAAGATACGTAACTTTGACTATAAATGTTACGGAAGAAGAAAGGAGAACTCTTCACTTGGGACACACTCCTGTAGCCGCAAACTTTCTCCAGAGATCGTATACAACATACGGATGGATTCTTTAGCAGCAGAAAGGGAGTGGCAGGACATGAGAATAATTGGACATCTTGAAGCAAACCGGCGTACGCTAGAAACTTCAGCAATGACCACATCCACCAAGAAGACACCACGGAAAAGAAAACACGCCAGGACAACGTATTCCATCGGAGGCATCGAAGCCTGCCGGAATACCTTTCAGTTTCCTATGGGGTGAGTTTGATAACTTTTTAAAAAACTATTTTAAATCATGTACTGAAGCGGACAAATCACATAAACCTGACCAGCCAAATATTAAAATCGGCTTGAGTGAGGTTTGTGTTTGTATTTTTAATCTAAGCTTGAGGTAGTGTTTTTTTTCTTCCCCCTGCGCTGGGTGATCGGTGGTCACAACAACAGTTTTTTGGCTAGCGTAGTAACACAAGTTTAGCTGGACAATCACTGTATCCCATAGGAAAATTAACTTGAGAGGGGGGTTGTATTTTCAATCTAAGCTTGAGATAGCTTTTTTGTTCCCCCTGCACTGGGTGATCAGTGTTCACAACGAAAGTTTTTTGGCTAGCGTAGCTACACGAGGTTAGCATCTACTGTATCCCATTCACAATGTGAAAATCGACTGGGGGGGGGGTTGTATTTTTAATCAAAGTTTGAGAAGAATAAAACAAAAATCTAATTCCTGTTTTTATGTTTTTTGTTACATGTGTATTTCTATAAACACATCAATATGCAGAAAAAACGTGGTGTGCTGTCATACCTATTTTGTCAGCACTTGTCGATGTAAACCATAGGCTGAATATTTCCTTTGTTTCCCCTGCTCAGAATCTGTAAAGCCACGTTGACTGACATCATCAGACACTTTGATGAAAACGGTGCAAGACCCCGCTTGAGGAAAAAGAGCCAGCAGCCACAGGATCCCCATTTCATCAGCAGTGAGCAACTTCGCAGAGTTTTGGAGTTCATAAAGAACTACGCAGAGGATCACGCCATCATGCTGCCTGGTCGACATCCTGGCCACAGGGATTGGCATGTAAAGCTACTGCCAACACATGTCTTAAAGGCCTCAGTGTAGCGTCTCTATATGAACTCTGCTAAGGAGCTTGGTAATGTATAAAAAAAACATATTTCTATAGAACAGTGAAATTTTTCTAATGACCAGTGATGTAAAACTTAATCACAAATTTATAACCCTGTGATATTTTTCTTTCAGGTGAGCGTGCAATTTGCAAATCAAGCTTCAAGGCGCTTTGGACCCAGCTACTCCCACACATAAGAAGCTGTAGGCCCCGCACCAACCTCTGCTGGCAGTGCCAACAGAATAATGACCAGCTTATAAGAACTGCGAACCTTCCAGAGGAGAGGAAGACTGCAGCAATCAAGAAGCAACAGGATCATCTTCAGCTTGTTCAAAAAGAGAGGGCCGTCTACAACAAGATGACTGCTGCCTGCAAAAAGACCTGCGACGACTATCAGTTGTCCATCCGCCCCTCCCCACCTAAGAAGATCAGGATGCACTACAGCTTTGACTTTGCACAGCAGGTATTTGTTCCACATTGCACTTTTTTTTCTTATAAAGTATAAACATGAGACTGCTTAAACGATACACAGCTTTTGTTTAATCTAATCCCTGTTTTTTTTGTCCTCTGTCTTCATCAGATGCACTTCCCCTCGAACCCACTGCAGCCTGGGCCAATGTACTTCCTGACACCACGGAAATGTGGACTTTTTGGTGTCTCTTGTGAAGGCCTGCAGAAACAGGTGAATTTCCTTATTGATGAAGACATGTCATCAGGGAAGGGGAGCAATGAAGTCATCAGCTATATGCACCACTTCCTCACTCATTTCGGAGTTGGAGAAACTGATGTGGATCTTCATTGTGACAACTGCACTGGGCAAAACAAAAACAATTTTATGCTGTGGTATGGCGCCTGGCGGGTCGCACACAAACTTCACTCCACACTACATATCCACTTCCTGATTGCTGGCCACACCAAGTTTGCCCTAGACTGTGGCTTTGGGGTTATCAAACAAGCATACAAGAGGACCAGGGTCAGCACATTGGCAGATATCGCCAAAGTAAGTCTATTCCATCTGATAGAAAATCGAAGAAGAAAGTCGTATGCATGAAAACTAAAATACTTATTTCTATTATGGTCCTTCTGTGTACAGGTAGTGGAAAACAGCTCTCCTGAAAGTCGCCTCAAAATCCCACAGCTAGTCAGACTGGAAGAGGGCACGATGTTAGTCAACACGTTTGACTGGCAGGCACACCTGAGTCCCTACTTCCGAAAGCTCCCACAGATCAAGAGTTACCAGCACTTCAGGTATCTATTATGCAGACGTCCACAGTCTGTATTTCCAATAACAAAGAGACATGCAATATTTTAATTGTCTTTTGTGTGCTTTTATTAACAGCTTTGATGCCAAAAGACCTGGTGTGGTCCTAGCTAGGACTCACAATGACGCAGAGCCTGTTAGCTTTCAGCTCCTGTTTGACCCGGGAGTTCTACCCCCTGTCGTCTGTGTTCCTGCCCTGCCTGCACCTGGACTGGCCATGGACAGGCAGACTTATCTTTATTCAAAGATCAGGCCTTTCTGTTCCGATGAAGCGAAGGATATTACATGCCCAGCACCACAAAGCACTACACAGAATAGCACACAGAAGAGGATGATGGTATGACACTGTGACTGTGACAGTTTGTAATGTGTATAAAGTTGTATATAAAAATAAAATTTTTGACATGATCAAAGTCAAGTTATTGCCCATTTTTCTTCCTTGGTCCATTAAAGTCAAGGGGTTTGCAGACATAAAATTTGATGGGGACATACAGATTAAATAGCTGTAGCATCAGCCTCTTCTAGATTAACTCGTATTCAAAAGGTGTAAACTATTAACACATAGCTCTATTCATACCTGCACACATAAAATGAAGACTGATAAACAATATTTCTGCATGCTACAATAATCTTTGGACATTTCATATTACATATTAAGAAGAACACATCCACATTTTTATGATATTTTGCTAATTGCTGTGAGATAGGATTTCAAACTCAGCCTGAGGCAGAACATTTAATAGACTGGAACTTTAAGTGAGACTGATCTAAAATCAAGAGGAAACCAAACCAATCACCAGGATGCAGACATTAGGTTGCAGTCATGATGCAATTTGCAGACATAAATAATATAAAAAATAGATTGGAATGCAGTGTTGTAAATTATCTTTACATAGAAAAATACTACTATGAGTTCAGTGACAGAAGTCTTGCAGTCAGTTGGAGCTTCTGTTGACAAACAGTTAGGGGAGGTGGGCTATTCAAAGTTATTCAAATTAGCAGCTTTTGTCACCGCCCTGCTTTCAGGGAGAGAAAACAACGAATCTTTGAGTGCTGATTTCTCAGAAAAGTAGTCTGGTGAGTGCAGACATTCAGATTGTCATATCTTATTCAATTCTTTTTTGATTTCCACAAGTTTGACATTATTGGAAAGCTGAGACTCCACTCTTTCAGGATCTGTAAATAACTCAAAACGACCCCAGGTAGACTTGTTCCTGGTTTTGCCACGGCCAGTCACAAGGGTGGGAGGTCAGTGCCTTTTATTAAGATTTGTATCAACAGAGAGATGTAAACACTGGAACTGATACGTGGTCTAATATATTTGTTTTCTTGGCATGTTAAGGTATAAGTGATATTTGGTCTGACAAATAATAGTGCCAGACACACACCGTAAACAAACTAACTTCATAAAGAACCCGTTTTGTGTACTTCTGATGCTGCTTCTGCAGCAGTCCTGAGTCGTTGCATAGCAACGGTGCACCCGTGTCATGTGACAATCACGTGATATCCAATCGAGTGATATGTATTAAAGAACTCAACCACGTTAAAGAGTGACATCAGAGCCAGCAATGACTTTGATCCTCCAACCAGAGCCAATCAGAAGCAAGCAACCGCACAGTCTGATGTGGATACAGCCTCTATAAAAGCAGCCCCTCTGCGCTCATTTGTTTACTAACTTTCTCTTCTCTTCTTTGGAGGTACACCTCAAAAATAGTCAAAGCAATATCGGTTTTCTCTAGAGAACCAGCTCTGTCGGCTTGGCTTAGGCCCTGTCTGAGCAACAATATTTATTTGTAACTGACACTAAGTTACAAATAAATGTCTAGAGTTTTGAAAATATAGACCAAATTTGATAACTGTCAATGTGAGAGACGGTGTAGGTACAAGATCTGCGCGTGTGGTCGGATCTGCTCGGGGCCCTACGCCTGCTGATGACGTCACACTAACTGACTGGCTAAACATTGGCACTATGATGTAAAACATTGTGGTTGGTCCAGACAACCTACTGACGTACCTTTTGGGGGGATTGCTGTTTTAACGAAACATGGATGACTTTTAAAATAAATCTCCCATTACCCTTCAACAGGAACTTACCACAGCCTATCCACCACTTCTAAAAGTCCCGAGAGAAGGAAGAATCAGTGTGCAGAACCAATGAAGTGTGGGGTTTGATGTTAAATGTTTGGACTTTAGTGTGGGAGGTCACTGCCTTTTATTAATATTTGTATCAACAGAGAGATGTAAACACTGGAACTGATATGTGGTCTAATATATTAGTTTTTTTGGCATGTTAAGGTATAAGTGATATTTGGTCTAACAAATAATAGTGCCAGACACACACCGTAAACAAACTAACTTCATAAAGAAACAGTTTTGTGTACTTCTGATGCTGCTTCTGCAGCAGTCCTGAGTCGTTGCATAGCAACGGTGCACCCGTGTTATGTTACAGTCACGTGATATCCGATCGAGGAATATGTATTAAAGAACTCAACCACAGTCACAGAGTGACATCAGAGCCAGCAATGACTTTGATCCTCCGACCAGAGCCAATCAGAAGCAAGCAACCGCACAGTCTGATGTGTATACAGCCTCTATAAAAGCAGCCCCTGTGCACTCATTTGTTTATGAAAGATATAATGTTTATTATTAGTGATGGATAAAAAGAATGAAGTGATCTGTCTTAAAGTAAATGTACAAAGCTGAGAATGGAATGTGTGATACTGTGTAAAGTTTAAGACTGAGCAGATTAGGGAGAGAACTGCAGGATGACTAAGAGTGACAAGAGCCAGCTGTATGCTGACAGAGAACCTTTAAAGGACAACGGGAGGAAGGGAGGATGCGACTACAGCAAGCTGCGTGGCTGTTACCGACAGCTCCAAGGCTGAAAAAGCAGGAACCAGTAGGTCACAATGACCATGACTAAAGTATTGGGAATAACCAAGAAGTTGAGCTGAATAGATTGAGCAATAACTGGAAAGCCTAATAAGGAGCTGACTGGTGAAAGCATCAAGCACTATAAAGGCAAAGCTGAAGGAAGGAACGGGGTTGTTTCCTCGCAGAATACCAGTGAACAAGATCGGACCGAGAGAAAGATGCTTAGATGGAAGAAGTACCATCTACCCGAAGGAACAGCCCCATCGGGTGCATGGACGAGCCTCCGTCTTCAAAGCCTCTCCAAACTCACTAGTTTCAGCATCAGGGAAAGACAGGTTGAGTTGATTGATTTATTTCTATCATTGAATTTATTGTGTTGCTGAATTTAAGCTGTTACTGACCCCTGCAAAAGCTTTACTAATTAAAGAAAGCATATAAAATTCTAGTTAAATCATGAACATTCAATTATTTGAGTCACCTTATTTTTGGTTTTTCATTGGTGGTAAAAAGTCTTGTTGCCTGGTTCTAAGAAATTATAGGAGGTTTTTATAGGTTGCCTTAGCCAAGTTTGTTAAAACAAAGCCCTTGGGGCTCGTGCCGAGTCACTAAAATTAACCTAGCCCATATACCAAGTGCCAGTTGTAATATTAGGGAATGAGCAGCCGTTAACAGGAGTGACTGTCGGACTGTGAACGACTGCGGTTGGCTACTCAGTCGTCCAGACCTCCGGTTGAAGAAGGGCGAGACTTCTGGATGTAGGCTGTCAGAGGCAAGGCGAGTCATTTCCCGACACCAGCTTAAATAGAACTTTCAGTGAACCTGCTTAGTAAGACTTTTCAGGTTTAGGGAAGTCCGGACCCGTTGGATGGAGAGCTGGATTGAGCAATCCCCTTAGACATAAGGAAGTAGGTGGGAGGGGTTAGCTCATCGGACAACGAAAATTTGTATCAGAGAGATGTAAACACTGGAAATGATATGTGGTCTAATATATTAGTTTTTTTGGCTTGTTAAGGTATAACTGACATTTGGTCTAAAAAATAATAGTGCCAGACACACACCGTAAACAAACTAACCTCATAAAGAAACAGTTTTGTGAACTTCTGACGCTGCATCTGCAGCAGTCCTGAGTCGTTGCATAGCAATGGTGCACCCATGTCATGTGACAGTCACGTGATATCCGATCCCGTGACATGTATTAAAGAACTCAACCACATGTCACAGAGTGACATCAGAGCCAGCAATAACTTTGATCCTCCGACCAGAGCCAATCAGAAGCAGGCAACCGCATAGTCTGATGTGCATACAGCTTCTATAAAAGCTGCCCTCTGCGCTCATCTGTTTACTAACTTTCACGTCTCTTCTTTGGAGGTACACCTCAAAAATAATCAAAGCAATATCGGTTCTCTCTAGAGAACCAGCTCTGTCGGCTCTGCTTAGGCCCTGTCTGAGCAACAACTTTTATTCGTAACTGACACTAAGTTACAAATAAATGCCTAGAGTTTTGAAAATATAGACCAAATTTGATAATTGTCAATGTGAGAGACGGTGTAGGTAGAACCCGTTTTGTGTACTTCTGACACTGCTTCTGCAGCAGTCCTGAGTCGTTGCATAGCAACGGTGCACCCATGTCATGTGAGAGTCACGTGATATCCGATCCAGTGATATGTATTAAAGAACTCAACCACATGTCACAGAGTGACATCAGAGCCAGCAATGACTTTGATCCTCCGACCAGAGCCAATCAGAAGCAGGCAACCGCACAGTCTGATGTGCATACAGCCTCTATAAAAGCTGCCCATTTATGCTCATTTGTTTACTAACTTTCTCTTCTCTTCTTTGCAGGTACACCTCAAAAATAATCAAAGCAATATCGGTTCTCTCTAGAGAACCAGCTCTTTCGGCTTGGCTTAGGCCCTGTCTGAGCAACAACATTTATTTGTAACTGACACTAAGTTACAAATAAATGTCTAGAGTTTTGAAAATATAGACCAAATTTGATAACTGTTAATGTGAGAGACGGTGTAGGTACAAGATCTGCTCGGGTGGTCGGATCTGCTCGGGGCCCTACGCCTGCTGATGACGTCACACTAACTGACTGGCTAAACATTGGCATGATGACGTAAAACATTGTGGTAGGTCCGGACAACCTACTGACGTACCTTTTGGGGGATTGCTGTTGTAACGAAACATGGATGACTTTTAAAAGAAATCTCCCATTACCCTTCGACAGGAACTTACCACAGCCTATCCACCACTTCTAAAAGTCCCGAGAGAAGGAAGAATCATAGTGCAGAATCAATGAAGTGTGGGGTTTGATGTTAAATGTTTGGACTTTAGGGTGAAGGTCACTGCCTTTTATTAATATTTGTATCAACAGAGAGATGTAAACACTGGAACTGATATGTGGTCTAATATATTTTTTTTTTGGCATGTTAAGGTATAAGTGATATTTGGTCTGACAAATAATAGTGCCAGACACACACCGTAAACAAACTAACTTCATAAAGAACCCGTTTTGTGTACTTCTGACGCTGCTTCTGCAGCAGTCCTGAGTCGTTGCATAGCAACGGTGCACCCATGTCATGTGAAAGTCACGTGATATCCGATCCAGTGATATGTATTAAAGAACTCAACCACATGTCACAGAGTGACATCAGAGCCAGCAATGACTTTGATCCTCCGATCAGAGCCAATCAGAAGCAGGCAACCGCACAGTCTGATGTGCATACGGCCTCTATAAAAGCCGCCCCTCTACGCTCATTTGTTTACTAACTTTGTCTTCTCTTCTTTGCAGGTACACCTAAAAAAAAAACAAAGCAATATCGGTTCTCTCTAGAGAACCAGCTCTGTCGACTTGGCTTAGGCCCTGTCTGAGCAACAACATTTATTTGTAACTCACACTAAGTTGCAAATAAATGTCTAGAGTTTTGAAAATATAGACCAAATTTGATAACTGTCAATGTGAGAGACGGTGTAGGTACAAGATCTGCTCGGGTGGTCGGATCTGCTCGGGGCCCTACGCCTGCTGATGACGTCACACTAACTGACTGGCTAAACATTGGCACTATGATGTAAAACATTGTGGTTGGTCCAGACAACCTACTGACGTACCTTTTGGGGGGATTGCTGTTTTAACGAAACATGGATGACTTTTAAAAGAAATCTCCCATTACCCTTCAACAGGAACTTACCACAGCCTATCCACCACTTCTAAAAGTCCCGAGAGAAGGAAGAATCAGTGTGCAGAACCAATGAAGTGTGGGGTTTGATGTTAAATGTTTGGACTTTAGTGTGGGAGGTCACTGCCTTCTATTAATATTTGTATCAACAGAGAGATGTAAACACTGGAACTGATATGTGGTCTAATATATTTGTTTTCTTGGCATGTTAAGGTATAAGTGATATTTGGTCTGACAAATAATAGTGCCAGACACACACCGTAAACAAACTAACTTCATAAAGAAACAGTTTTGTGTACTTCTGATGCTGCTTCTGCAGCAGTCCTGAGTTGTTGCATAGCAACGGTGCACCCGTGTTATGTTACAGTCACGTGATATCCGATCGAGGAATATGTATTAAAGAACTCAACCACATGTCACAGAGTGACATCAGAGCCAGCAATGACTTTGATCCTCCGACCAGAGGCAATCAGAAGCAGGCAACCGCATACAGCCTCTATAAAAGCAGTCCCTCTGCGCTCATTTGTTTCTTTCTTTTCTTTGCAGGTAAACCTCAGAAATACTCAAAGCAATATCGGTTCTCTCTAGAGAACCAGCTCTGTTGGCTCGGCTTAGGCCCTGTCTAAATAACATTTATTTGTAAAAAGGAAAGGCTTTGTTGCGTTTCTACTTTTCCTCCTCACCACAACTGGTTTCACAGTAAAAGGGCTTGAAAACATTGCGTTTGTGCTGTTGACTTTGTTTGAATTCGTTTTAACAGCAGTTTACAAACAAACCAGGGCATAAAATATCATTACAAAATAACAATTAAGATATTTTACAGGTTGAGTGAATTATATTCAAAAGTAATACAATTAGTATGCATATCAACGAAGAAACATAAAGAAGCCCGAATAAGATACATATTCAATTAAAGTTGTTAATAAAGATTTAAGCAGATTTGCTTTTAACCTATTCAACAGAGTTGCAAAAAAAATTCAGATTACTTCCCCAATGACTTAAATTTGCATTAACTTAAAAAAATTAACATATATGAGCAAAATATTTCCAATTGACACGAAGTTATTATTTAAAAATGTTAGTTTAGAGTTTTGAAAATAAAGAACAAATTTGATAACTGTTAAAGTGAGAGGCGGGAATGCGATTCACTGGGTCTGGAGCCAACCTTACATGCACATAAACTCCACTAATAAACTACTGTATATGATTATTGAAATCCTTGCATTATGTTATTTAATTTAATCTTTATTTAACCAGATCAAATGTTTTGTTTTAGTATTTTAATCACTGAACTAATTTTCATAGCATACCTGTGTACATAACTTATTTTTGCTTGACTTTTGTCGAAATTACATTTATGTCAATTTTATTACATTCAAGTCAAACAGTTAAAGCAATATGTCATTCTACTCCTAGAACTTCACTGGTCTTTATAAAGAACCAGTTTTGTGTACTTCTGACGCGGCTTCTGCAGCAGTCCTGAGTCGTTGCATAGCAACGGTGCACCTGTGTCATGCGACAGTCACGTGATATCCGGTCCAGTGATATGTATTAAAGAACTCAACCATATATCACAGACTGACATCAGAGCCAGCAATGACTTTGATCCACCGACCACAGCCAATCAGAAGAAGGCAACCGCATGTGGCCTCTATAAAAGCAGCCCCTCTGCGCTCATTTGTTAAGTAACTTTCTTTTTTTTCTTTTAAACCGTATCCTGTCTGGCAGAGTACCACTCAGAATTGCTGTCTGAGTGCCAAGAAAAAGCCCAACAGATATACTTTTACAAGTGAAGCATCACAGCTTACGCTTTAAAGCTCTGCTTGATATTCATAAAAAGAAACTTTATTAGAAACTGCTTTGGGATTATTTCAGTTGTTACGGACACAAGAAATGGAAAGGAAAAAGAAGAAGCACGAAAGAGAGAAAGGGGGTAAAAAGGAAAAGGGGAGAGAAGGAGAATAGAACGGAGGAAAGAAAGAAGGATGAAGAGAATACCAGATAACACCCTGCTTGCTTCTACACCTGCAGAAACATTCGTATTGCCACCTTTTTTACCAAAAGGTACACGGTAATTATGAATGCAAGATGTATTTAGTGGTAAATGCTGCTCAATATAGAACATTTGTGTATCTGTTAACACCTGAATCTAAACACCTGTGGGTCTGAGTGTGAGCACGTATGTGCATACAAGGTTTCTCCATAAAAATATGCAATAGTGAGTGTGAGGAGCCACAGACCCGCCCCCCTGGACCGGGGACAGATACGGAGGAGATCCGAGGCACAGACATCCAAAGGCCCCCCAGTGCACAGGAACCCCAGGAGAACCACCACCGGGACTACCGTAACCCCCCCAGATAGGAGCAGGGGAGAATCCCAGGGGAACCACCCAGCAGCCACAATGCAGAAGCCCCAGGGAGCTGCAGTGACGAGCCCACATGCCCCGCCGGCAGCCGTCTACACCCGAGCAGATCCAGCCATGGATCCAGAGACCCGAGACCCAGGGACACATCACTCCCCAAGCCGAGGCCCGACCGAGCCCAGGGGTCCAGGCCCCGGCAAGCAGCCACCGGGAGTGAGCCAGCACACACCAAAGCACCCATCCCCGGATACCGAGAACCACAAATACACCGACGGGCAGAGACACCAACCACCGGCAGGTTGTGTGGCGGGGAGGGAATAGGTCCCACATTTGATGAGGGCCTAAACTGATCCAGGAGAGGGAGCAGCCCAAGACCCTAAACTGACACAAAAAAACAGGCACAGACAACCACAATCACACATTCCCACCCTCATGCGTACACGTAAAAACACTCACAACCACGCACCCAACGTAAAGACAAACAACAATAGATGTCGTACACTCACTCACACTCCCCATACATACTCTATACTCCCAGGTCCAGGTGCGGATACCCCATAGGGACAACCAGCCCCTGGACCCAGTAGGTGGTCCCCTTCCCTCCGGGAACGAAGGCATAAAATATCATTACAAAGTAAAAATTAAGTTTCTTTTCTCTTCTTTGCAGGTACATGAAAGGGATGAAGGGAAGAAACTCAGCGCCTGCTGGTGATGCTCTGCCAGGCCTCAACTGAAAATGGCTTTAGTTGCTGCTTGTTCTTAGGCCATTTTCTCGTCAGTTTTGTTTCAAGTAAGTGAAATACATGCTCAATAAGATCCAGGCCAGTCGATTGACTTGGCCATTGAATAACATTCCACTTCTATGCTTTAAAAAGCTCTTTGGTGGCTTTTGCGGGAATGCTACAGGTTGTTGTCCATCTGCACTGTGAAGCGGCGTCCAATGAGTTTGGAGGCATTTGGCTGAATATGAGCAGATAATATTGCCCGGAACACTTCAGAATTCATCCTGCTGCTTTTGTCAACGGTCACGTCAATAAATACAAGGGAACCAGTTCCACTGGCAGCCATACAAGCCCATGCCATGACGTTACCACCATGCTTCACTGATGAGGTGGTATGTTTTGACTCATGATCAGTTCCTTTCTTTTTCCATACTCTTCTCTTCCCATCACTCTGGTACAAGTTAATCTTTGTCTCATCTGTCCATAGAATGTTGTTATAGAACTGTAAAGGCTGTTTTAGATGTTTTTTTGGCAAACTCTAATCTGGGCTTCCTGTTTTTAAAGGCTCACCAATGGTTTACATCTTGTGGCGAATCCTCTGTATTCCCTCTGGTGAAGTCTTCTCTTGATTGTTGACTTTTGGTGTTGTTGAACTAATGGGTATGTTCTTTTTTTTATTTGGGCACGTCTAATATTTTTGCTATCTCTCTGACTGGTTTGTTTTGATTTCTCAGCCTAATGATGGCTTACTTCACTGATGGTGATAGCTCTTTGGATCTTATATTGGGAATTAACAGCAACAGCATGCAAAATGCAAATATCACTCTTGAAATAAACTCTGGACATTTCATCTGCTCCTTATGAATGGAACAATGAGGGAAGAACACACACCTGGCCATGGAACAGCTGAGCAGCCAATTGTCCCATTACTTTTGGTCCCTTTAAAAGTGGGAGGCCCCCATTAAAATGGTTGTAATTCCCACACCATTCACCTGACTTGGAAGTAAATACCCTCAAATTAAAGCTGATAGTCTGCAGTTTAAGCCCATCTTGGTTGTTTCATTTCAAATCTATTGTGGTGGTTTATGGAGCCAAAAAGATGAGAATTGAGTCGATGTCCTAATATTTATTGACCTGACTGTAGAAATGTATATATACATATGGCAAGCCAACAGTGCCACAAAATGCCACTTTTACCACTCATATTGTCAAAATGTCACATCATGACGACACAAAATCCGCCAAAATCCAATTAAAGCACCGTTTAATGCGGTGTTTTAAGAGCACCCACTGAACGGTGAAAAAACTGCGTTTTTCTGGTCTGGTTTTTTTCACCGTTTTTTCAAATTAAGCAGGGCCCAGCCCACACTCTTTTTATCCAATTAATTCAAACTCCAGCCACCCAATAAGAGAAGTAGAACTGCAGACCCCACTAATTCATAACATATCAACTGTGCTGAAAAGACATCTGATGTTTTTTTCTGATGGATTTCATATATTCTGCAGCACTCAGTGTCAGTGTTTGCTTCTATAATCATCTCAATAATAATTTTAATGCATTTAAAGTCAAAAGCAGAGAAAAAAATACACAATAGAAACGAGTGAAGAACGACATGAAATTTGTTGTAGTTGTAATACTTCTCTCCTCCACCAGATGGTGGAGCTAGTCCACAGAAACGCTATCTGTGGGCATTTTGGTGGTTGTAATGTTATCAAATACAGAAAAATAAATGTATGCTGTGTTTGCTGTTATTTTTCTATGAACAACTTTACATTAGATAACGTTTTTGGTTTTGGTTCTTTGTTTATTTCCCAGTGTTTATTACTATGGTTTATTCATGTATTTCAGAATCTACCACTGCACAACGAAAAAAATAACAATCAAATTAGACAAGCATGTTGGGATTGAAAAATTTGATGTCAAATATAAAGTGCACTAAATGTTTGTTTACTTGTAGTTATTATTATTATTATGAAAAGACCTAGCATGGGTGTTAAGGAGAGCACAGGGGATTGTGGGATGTCGTCTACCGGATCTAAACTTGGGTTATGCTGCACTAATCCAGAAAAGGGCCAGACACATTGCTACAGACCACACCCACCCGGGAAATGCACTTTTTGTCCCTCTTCCATCAGGAAAACTATTTAGCAACATCACATCAAAAACCAAGATACTCAGAAACAGTGAAGACGATTGTCCCCCTGCAGGCAGACACTAAACATCCCTGCTGATGATCAAACAAACCACCAGCCCATCTCAGACTATTTCTGCACAAGCTGGACTTTATGTAAATACTAAATACTACATGACGCATTCCATGTACATATGTTCTCTTTTTCTATAAGTGTTTTTAAATTCTGCAAGTGTTTTTAAATTTTGTAAGTGTTTTTAATTTCTGTCTGTGCAATACATTTGTAGCTTTGGATCCGGGTCTTAGCAAAATGTCATTATGGTGACACAATGACAATAAAGAAACTTGCAAAAAAAAAGTGATCAAACTGATACATCTTCTATGGCTTTACAATGACACAATTTTACTGTCAATAAAGCATTTTGGATTTTTATGGTAAGAAAATTACACCATAAAAAGTATTTTTCACCACATGGAATACCTTAAAATGGTTTTTTTTGTCCCTGCCAAACACTGATTAGTCTCCAGTTTGCCTATGAAGGATTGAGTCTGTCTTAAAATGACTTTATTTCTTGTCTAATAATTGCAATTTGTTACTTTACATTTCACTGGGTACTTTGCTTCATGTTAGAGACTCCCAAAATGGCTAAAATAGGACAGTTTTACTTGAAAAAGTGACAACCACTCCTAAAACATCTAGTATCTGTTTCAAGGTACCTGAAAGTAGTGTACTTACTGTAACAATATGGCAGTACCATGACGATACCAACATTTCTATTGAAAATAAAGTAAGCAAAGATATACCATAACTTATCCTATGAATCACTTTAAAATCTATTAACATCTATGCACATATACAGGGGTTGGACAATGAAACTGAAACACCTGTCATTTTAGTGTGGGAGGTTTCATGGCTAAATTAGACCAGCCTGGTCTAATTTAGCCATCCAATTAGCAGGGTAAGAGCACAGTTTTGCTCAAAATATTGAAATGCACACAACATTACGGGTGACATACCAGAGTTGAAAAGAGGACAAATTGTTGGTGCACGTCTTGCTGGCGCATCTGTGACCAAGACAGCAAGTCTTTGTGATGCATCAAGAGCCACGGTATCCAGGGTAATGTCAGCATACCACCAAGAAGGACGAACCACATCCAACAGGATTAACTGTGGATGCAAGAGGAAGCTGTCTGAAAGGGATGTTCGGGTGCTAACCCGGATTGTATCCAAAAAACATAAAACCACAGCTGCCCAAATCATGGCAGAATTAAATGTGCACCTCAACTCTCCTGTTTCCACCAGAACTGTCCGTCGGGAGCTCCACAGGGTCAATATACACGGCCGGGCTGCTATAGCCAAACCTTTGGTCACTCATGCCAATGCCAAACGTCGGTTTCAATGGTGCAAGGAGCGCATATCTTGGGCTGTGGACAATGTGAAACATGTATTGTTCTCTGATGAGTCCACCTTTACTGTTTTCCCCACATCCGGGGGAGTTACGGTGTGGAGAAGACCCAAAGAAGTGTACCACCCAGACTGTTGCATGCCCAGAGTGAAGCATGGGGGTGGATCAGTGATGGTTTGGGCTGCCATATCATGGCATTCCCTTGGCTCAATACTTGTGCTAGATCAGGATCAGAATCAGAATCAGAATCAGCTTTATTGCCAAGTTTCTACATACAAACAAGGAATTTGACTCCGGTACACTTTGCTCTTTATAAATAAATATATACATATTTACAATGTACAAATATACACATATATAAATAAATAAAAAGGTGCATTTGCAACATCTGTATGCTGTTGTTTTGTACTCTATTGAATGTTCAACAGAGAAACAGCCTGGGGGAAGAAACTGTCTCTGTGGCGGCTGGTTTTAGTTAACAGCGCTCTGTAGGCCTGAAGGCAGAACTCTAAACAGTTTGTGTGCAGGGTGTGTGGGGTCTGCAGAGATTTTAACAGCTCTTTTGCTGACCCTAGACCTGTATAAGTCCTGGATGGAGGGAAGATCAGCCCTGATGATTCTCTCGGCAGTCCTGATTATTCATTGCAGTCTGGACCTGTCCTGTTTTGTGGATGAACCAAACCACACTGAGATGGATGAAGACAGGACAGACTGAATGATGGCAGTGTAGAAGATGACCAGCAGCTCCTGTGGAAGGTTGAACTTCTTGAGTTGCCTCAGGAAGTACAGTCTCTGCTGGGCCTTCTTTCGAACAGTGTCTATGTGTGAAGACCATCTCAGGTCCTCAGAGATGGTGGTTCCTAGGAACCTGAAGTGGTCCACAGCCGATACGGTGTTGTTGAGGATGGTGAGGGGGGTGTATGGGGGTGGTGTTTTCCGAAAGTCCACCACCATCTCCACAGTCTTGAGTGGGTTTAGTTCCAGGCAGTTCTGACTACACCAGCGTATCAGGCGATCCACCTCCTGTCTGTATGCGGACTCATCACCGTCCTGGATCAGTCCAATGACAGTGGTGTCGTCTGCAAACTTAAGGAGTTTCACGGACGAGTCCGCTGAGGTGCAGTCATTTGTGTACAGGGAGAAGAGGAGTGGGGAAAGTACACACCCCTGGGGGCACCAGTACTTCTGGTTCGGGAGAAGATGCTCCCCAGTCTCACCTGCTGCTGTCGGTCCGTCAGGAAGCTGTTGATCCACTGACAGGTGGAGGCTGGGACGTTGAGCTGGGTGAGCTTCTGGTGGAGGATGTCTGGTATGATAGTGTTGAAGGCTGAGCTGAAGTCTACAAACAGGATCCTGGCGTAGGTCCCTGGGTGGTCGAGGTGTTGCAGGATGAAGTGTAGCCCTAAGTTAACAGCATTATCTGCCGACCTGTTTGCTCGGTAAGCAAACTGCAGGGCGTCCAGTAGAGGGCCTGTGATGTCTTTCAGGTGCTTCAACACCAGCCGCTCAAAGGATTTCATGACCACAGATGTCAGGGACGTCAGATAGGCGCGTCACTGCCAAGGACTACCGAACCATTCTTGAGGACCATGAGCATCCAATGGTTCAAACATTGTATCCTGAAGGCGGTGCCGTGTAACAGGATGACAATGCACCAATACACACAGCAAGACTGGTGAAAGATTGGTTTGATGAACATGAAAGTGAAGTTGAACATCTCCCATGGCCTGCACAGTCACCAGATCTAAATATTATTGAGCCACTTTGGGGTGTTTTGGAGGAGCGAGTCAGGAAACGTTTTCCTCCACCAGGATCACGTAGTGACCTGGCCACTATCCTGCAAGAAGAATGGCTTAAAATCCCTCTGACCACTGTGCAGGACTTGTATATGTCATTCCCAAGATGAACTGACGCTGTATTGGCCGCAAAAGGAGGCCCTACACCATACTAATAAATTATTGTGGTCTAAAACCAGGTGTTTCAGTTTCATTGTCCAACCCCTGTATATCTCTTAGTCTTAGTCAAAAAGTAAAAAATAAATGTTAATATTCAACTACAATTCCAAATGAACAAATATTTTGTCTAAACTACTTTTTCCCATCAAAAATCCAAAGAAAAAATAATAATTATCAGATTATCCTTTTGAAATTATTACATATAAATTAACAAGAATTAATATGCAATTTACCCCTTTGGGTACATTAACCCAACAATGTATTTTTCAATGACTTTCTTCATAGATGTATGTTCACGCAGTTTTGGTGGTACCATCTTGGGCACCCATCACATAAAAAATCTGTATTGGACAAAGAGAGACAAAAAACCCCAATGAGAACAGTTGGCAACATTTATTGAATAACCTTGTTATCCTGAAGTGTATTACATCTTATGTGAAGTTTCACTTTTAAATAATTTTATTTTCATAATACTTCATCTTCCTAATACTTTAGTTAGTGTCACTATCCATTGGCCCAAAGAAATGACAAAGGTTTGTCAAGTCATCTACATAACATTAAAAAAAGCAAATTATTAAAGAAAACTCTTGAATAGTCATTCATGTAAATACAAATTTTTGATGATCTGATTTGGATTCAATAAAATATGTCGATTATCAGGACCAATTGTGTAAGGACAGTGCATGTGTATAATATTTCAGTAATATACCTGTGTTTTCCGGGAACACACAGCAAACTGCACTCTCATAGCATTGACACTCCTTACTGAGTTGTCAAATGCCACCGGAGAGCCACTGAGGATGCACTTAACAAACTGTTAAAGCAAAAGTGAACCAATGAATTGAATGTGAAGAAAAGGTGGATTAAAGGATGGTTTTATGATTTCTTTATTTCACAATTCTTACAAGTCCACTTTAAATTTGTTTTCTTGACTTAAAATCTTTAAATGGCACTGAAAGTAAAAAGTCATTATTCTATGTCACACACAAGCATTTCATGCACACCAACCTTTAGGAATTATATCAAACCGCCATAACCAAATCTTGAATTTGTCTTTATACATTCTTCAGAAATAAAAAAAAAGAATTCCTGCAGTTACTGTGTAATGAATGCTACTTTTCCTCCTACTGTGCCCAATACTCACACAATCTGCCAATCAGTCTTCTACTTCCTCAATATGCCTTCCTCATCTTAGCATCAATGCAGCATATTAGGGTTTTGTGCATAACAAATCAGGAACACATACCTTTAATGCATAGATGACACATGAAGTGGCATCTTGTTGACTGGATGACTGATTGTGCCACAGGCCCATCTCCATACATTTATCCCCTTGAGTCTCATGAATGATTTAAAATAAAGCTTTATAAGTAAGCTGAAATTAAAGACGTCCACACATCCTACTGGATTTGCTTTCCCATTTTAAATTAAGAAAAAACATGTGTACCTGGAAATGTCTCCACAGTGATTTATTTTCATTTTGCTCTCACCCAATGGGCCAAAGAAAAGACTCCTCTTCTCTCCTGGTATTATAAACTATATATTTGATGACTAAATAAACATTGAAAATGAAGTTCGGGTCATATATAGTCATGGTTATGCAATTTGAAGGGATCCTGAATAAAAAGCTGAGTCGATGACAAAGGCTCTGTGAGTGTTTTCTTTACTGAATTTTTTCACCAGCAGGCACAGGTATGCATTGATAACCTGTTATTTAAATACAGTTTAAGTTTCAGTTATAAAAACTGTGAAGTTACTGGTTCTGAATATTTTACATAGTTTTTTTCCCCTCCCTTGCATCTTTGACCTCTGTCATGCATTATTGACGTGTTTTTTTTTTTCAGTAAAGTTTATTAAATCTGCTTTGAATCTAACTATGTATAAAATGAACCAGTAATATTTCAAGACTCTTTTAAGTCAGATTTTGGCTTCTCCATGTTTTAATGTTCAACTGAGTGACAACAATTCCTTATAAACGTGCTATTGTCATGAATAATTTCTAAAGTAAAAAGAAAGTTTACATGTTTGGCCAAGATGTTTACCTACCATGACAGCACAATCATGCTGACTTTTATTTTTCCTTGTGTACAAATAGCACGCTACACAAATGAGCACCAATCTTCAGATCATAATATTTAGAATAAATCTGTGAAATAATTTTGTTAAGGATGTACTCCCTACTGTTGACATGAGGTTGAAGATCTGAAATTTCACTGACCTAAATGTGATAGAAATTTTAAAAAACATAGAATTGTTTTTTATTTCTGCTTGGTACTCTTACTTTGGATAACTGAGAGATCTGCTGAGGGAACCGTAGACTCAGGAGTGGTGAGTGGACCTGTGGTGAGAGGAACCGTGGATTTTGGAGTGAAAAGTGGAACTTCGTTACACTTCCAAAAATCCTGAGTTTCTCTTCTGTGTAGCACATTAAATGATCCATGTTTAGTTTTTGCTTGATCACACCTTGGCTATCTTGGAGAGCCATGCTTTATCCAGCGATCGCTACTATAGTGTACGGCCCCAGGTAGTTTGGGTCCAACTTTTCTCCTTTTCCTGTTGGCTCCTCACATTCCGTCGCCATACTTTCATCCCTACATGGAAGTTTGTGGTGGGTTTCCCTTTGCTTTTTTTAATAATGTTTGGAGGATAACACATTCTGAATGGCTTCATCCTGTTTCAAAATGTTTTCTGTGGCCTCCTCTACAGACAAATTGTCCTCCACGCTGTTGTCAACCTTTGACAAACAAAACAAAACAACAAACAAAAAACAAACAAAAAACAGTCGTATAGCATTAACATATTAGGAAAAATAAAAGAAAATCGATTAAATCGTTGGAAAATAACTTATTTTCAGGAACATAAATTTTCAGTTTACATTCAGGACAGTTATAATTACGTTATGCTTTTAACATTAGCAAGGCTATAGCATACTGAGAACACACTTTTGATGCTTCTAATATTATGTTTAGGCGTAAATATTGTAGCAATTTATAGCCTCCAAAGGCGTCAAACACTCAAATAAAAAAAATATCACACCGAGGCTCTTAAAAGAATAAAAATTTAAAGGGAGACAAACCTCTACTGAAGTCCTTGATAGAGAAATTTGTGGTTTTCCTTGTCAATATTGTTTGATTGAACGAATTTCAAACCGTTGTGAGTAACGCCGAGCAACAAAGTGAACTGTGCGCGCTCCCGCGGCGGATGATCAGTCTTAGCAGACAGTCACTTTAAGGCACAACACCGGCTTCGTACACTTCAAGGAGCCGACTCTCAGAGCCGTTTCATTTGCGGCCGACACATGAGTTGGTGTTATCTCCGGACGGCGGTGAGGCGTAGTACCGGGACGGAATCCCTGACAGAGCAGCTGGGTGCCGGGTGGAGGAGGCGGTGAGGCCGTGACAAGGCCTCTGAAAGGCGGACACTAACCGGGGGACCGAACCCTGCTGGAGGCAGCAGCAGCAGCTGCAGGATGCGCAACTTCCACTGTTGGATACAAACATCACCTGGCAGCAGGTTGTCCTCTATACGTGTCTGGTTGAGCGCTGGGGGGGTTCCTGCAGGTCTGTGCTCTTACTTTAACATAGCATATTCACTGCTAATTACCTCTTCTGTCTCAGTTTAATTGGGCCCATAATGCAGACGCTGCAGTTCGTTAATTACACACTCATTTGTGGCGGCTTTTGTCACGTGGTTACCACAACAAAGCAGCTGACCGGTGGAGGGTTCATAAATCTGCCTCACCTACAGCTGCAGATGGCTGCTGCATATCTGTTACGGACACAGAGGGAATGTAAAGGAGAGATATTTCAAAGCATCTTTGTGACTCTGAGGTTTTTGTGTGTAACTTTGAATGTTTTACTTTAGTGGTTGAGGAGTTTTTGGTCATAATGGTGCTCTGTGGTTTCTGTGTCTGTGGTCGACAACGTTTGCTACTTTGCACATTAAACAGTGGCTCGAACAACAGTAAGCAGTTAAAAGTCAACCAGAGAACAAAACAAATCTGGGGAAAAATGTAAAAGATAAAAAACAACAATAACAGTAAGAATATGCTGTTTGCATGTGTGTGAAAAGCCCCAAACTATTCCATTTTGATTCAGTTTTAGCATTCAGTTTTCCTGAGTTCACACCTGCCAGCTTTTCCAGTGAATCTGATGAACCTGAAATAAAGCTGAGCTGTTCTTACAGGATCCAGTAGAACTCATTGTGCAAATGTATCAGTCAGGAGAAGAGTTTGAAATATTCCACAGCATTGTATACATGCAATCCATGGCACAGTCAGGGCAGTTGGGTGACTGTGGCTCAGGTGGTAGGGGTTCGTCTTGTATCCGGTGGGTTGCAGGGTTGAACCCCGGCTCCCTCTGTCTCAGTCGTTGTGTCCTTGTAAAAGAAACTTCACCCGCCTTGCCTGCTGATGGTGGTCAGTGGGCTCAGTGGTGCTATTGTATGGCAGCCCCGCTTCTGTCAGTCTGTTCCAGGGCAGCAGTGGCTACAATGTAGCCTACCACTGTCAGTGTGTGAATGTGTGGATGAATGGGTTGATGGTTGGTTGTAGTGTAAAGCACTTGGAGTCCTCGGACTTCATAAAGCGCTATACAAGTGCAGGTGATTTACCACAGTCATCAGTTTATCACTATGGATGTTAGGAGAAAACATAGGCTCTGAGTAAGGATGCAGGACATAAGAAAAAACCTGTAATGTCAATATTATTGGTGAATATGGTAAGGATGATAAATATTGAGATAAATCCAGATTTATATATTTTTTCTTTATCTCCCTTAGAATTTTAGTACCCTGGGCAATATAAATATCAATTTATCAGGGTCATCTATTGCAGTGAGACTCCATCTGGCAGACTGAATATTACATGCATGCAAAGTGTGACCTGATGACTTAGGATAAACATATAGCATTCTGAGCAGTCAATTATGATATTTTTAGCTGCACGTATTAATATATTTGCAATTTAATGTGCAGGTCTAGGTCTTAGTGACAAAAAAGAGATGTTTTTCCATTACTAATAGAACACCCAAGAGACACGCTGGTCTAGGAGGCTGCAAAGAGGTTTGTAAAGCAAAAGCTTGTTCTCACCAAGAAATCATCCAGAAATTATTCCACAAACTTTGTGGAACAAATTGTTATGTTGTGAAGGAGCCAAACAGGAATGTTTGGGCCACAGTTCTGTCTCAGATACAGTGCCACGCATCAACAAAAAAACACCATAGTGAAAGATGACGGTGCCAGCATTATGTTCTAAGTGTTGCAATTATGAATGTGAATATGTTATTTAATATTTAATATTAATACTTTAATATTTTGCCCTGCGATGGACTGGCGACCTGTCCAGGGTGTACCCTGCCTCTCGCCCATAGGCTGCTGGAGATAGGCGCCAGCTCCCCCGCGACCCACTATGGAATAAGCGGTAGAAAATGACTGACTGACTGACTTTAATATTTTATTAAATCATATTTCGGTCTGTTAAGGGTTGGCCTGTTAGGACAAAATTGAAAGGGATGAGCCAAGCTCTGACATTGTTGAACAGCAAAACTCTGCACTCACGGAATGAATTCACACAATTTCTTAAAATACAAGAATTTATTAACATTAAAAGGTCAACTTAAAGTCAAACATATTTCAATCATCAAACTCTTTACTATGCTAAAACAATCCAACTAAGCAAGACTAATGGGCTATGTACAATATAAACAAGCTGATCAAAGATGGTTGAAAACCATGACCAAAAGAGTGATGCAACATTACCATGCAATGTTTATGTTTGAGAACCAAGGATTATCTTGAAGATCTGGAATTGAAGTTAAGTTAGTCTTGGAACTAACTTAGACAATAATTGGTATACCTTTAGACAACCATTCACAATGCAAGATCAGATCAGATGATTGCTGAAAAAAAAACAATCTTCTGGATGACTAATTCTCAACTGTGTTTAATTAGCTGCCTTTATTCATAAAAATAATATTTAAAGAAATATTATTTTGAGTAAAAACCAAATATTTGAGAAATGGGCTTAATTGTGTTACTTAGTTATCATGTTTAGTAAAATAATATTTAGGGAAATATTATTTTACTAGATTGAAAACTAACAACCTTTTTGGGTAAATGATCTTTAGCAGGCAAGCATGTGTTCTTAAATGTTAGCGGTTGGAGCTAACAAAAGAAGCTTATAGCTTATCATCAGAATCAAACACATACATTTAAAATACCATTAACAAAAGGGTTAAAATGCATAAGCGTGGACGGCGTGTTATGGCCGATCTTCTGTGTTTAAAATCACCCTTTAAATAAAGTTTGTCTTAACTTAAAAAACAAACAAACACAGAACACACAAACTGAGCACATGTGCTGAGCAGCTAATCTGCTAGCACTAAGATGGCTGAGTTTTCAACATAAACAAAACCAAACGTCATAAAACGAAAAATGTTTAGATTATTTCATTCTAAACTACTTCTCTCTGCCCAAAACACAACCTCTTACGTGAACCGTGCTGAGGGAAAGTTGTCCAGGGCGATGAAGTTTGAAGAAAGCTTCCACAGTGATCAAAGGGTTAACTTGCAAACCTGCGTAGCTATGGGGTGGGGCGGCTCGCTCTGTCGGGCCGGCCAAACTGCACGTTACTGCTGTAGCCACTTTGATGCGGTCCCGTTGTCCTTCCTTCAGACCTGGAAAACTGCTCCACTCGGCGTCGTAGAGGCGGTCTCTGCTGGGAACTCTCTAGAACAGAGTTTGCAGTTAAAGCTAACAAAAGAAGCTGATAGATTCGTACCAGAATCAAACACAAACCTTTAAAAATACCGTCAATAAAAGGGTTAAAATGCATAACCGTGGACGGCGCGTTATGATCAATCTTCTGTGTTTAAAATCACCCTTCAAGTAAAGTTTGTCTTAACTTTAAAAACACACAAACACAGAACACAAAACTGAGCACGTGTGCTGCAGATAATCTGCTAGCACTAAGATAGCTGAGTTTCACACAAACAAAAAACCAAACTTCATAAAATGAAAAACGTTTAGATCATTTCATTCTAAATCTTTCTCTGCCCAAACCCTAACCTCGTTTGAATTGTGTTGAGTAGGAGTTGTCCGGGCGACGACAACGTTTGAAGAAAGCTCTGTGAACAAAGGGTTAGCTTCCAGCTAACCTCCGGAGCAGTGACTGGGGGGGCCGCTCTGTCGGGCTGACCAAACTGCACGTTACCACGGTGATGCGGCTACTCTTGTCCTTCTTTCAGACTGGAAAACCGCTCCACTCAGCTTTGTAGAGACCGCGTCTCTGCAGGGAATTCTCTGGAACACAGTTTGCTTCTGCAGGCCTCAGAAAGAAAGTCAAGCAATGCTTATACCTTAATTTCCCCTTTTTATGAATGAATACCGGGTACACAAACAGTGATTCACTCGTACTTAACTCATATGATCGCGTGATCTCATGACACCCTTGGATCCAGTTTGAAAAGTTTATGTCTGTTTGCCAGCAAAGAGACATTAGCGCGCTGTCTCCCCGGCCAGCCTCGCACTGATGTCTGGGTGGAAGAGATCGGACCATTGGGAAGGTGGGGGTTTTATACAGGCAGTGGCATCATGGGAAGTCCGCTGTTACCCCCCTTCCCCTTCTGAAGTTGTGCTGGAAGTCGGTTAAATGCAATTTATTTTGAAAGTTCCAGAAAAGTTTGTACCGGAGTTTTGATGTTGAAATCCATGGCTGTGGGTCCCAACAATTGCAACACTGCATACTTTTTCGACCATGGATAAGTATCTAGAGTCGTTACAGCCTACTGATGAGGCCATGCACCTCAAGAAAATTGTGGTCATCAACAAGTTGGATCCATATGTCTGTTTGTTTAGCGCAAATCCGGACGATTGGCCGCACAACTATTTTTTCATAGCCACAACATAGGGAAAAATCCATGGTAAGTTCAATATTGACTTTGATAGGATAATTACATATCAGTTACATTACTAGATAATACATTTACAGTATAACAATACAGGTAAACTGCAGCCTACATCCAGCTGGTCAAGGCGTGAGAGCGCAGCTTATTGAAGTAGGTCACAGCACTGAGTGCTGCCACCCAGCTCAGAATCACTTGATCAGCTAAGGGTCTTGACAGAATACTTTCCAGAATATTTTTACAATTAATGTAGACAAACATTATTTATTTACCTGTCGCAAAATGTGCACTGCACACTCGGGTGTGAGTGAGGTTCAAACCGTCCAAATCCACCCTGGATATCCGATTCAGCCACAGTAGCCGACTTTGTCTACTCTTTTCTCGCACTAATTTTCTATCATGGCTGACAGACGATTAAATGAACATTGGTCTTGACCAGCATGAGTAGCACAACCCATAATTAAGCCAGTTTTCCCAATAGTTAAATCGGATGGTCTGAAGTTTTTCTTCACTGATCTTGCTAAAACAGCGAGAACAGGCTGCAGCTGTCACCCAAGATGGCGATCGTGAAGTGCGGTCACGTGACCGCAACGTCATTTGAAAACCCCCCCACTGTGAGTAATTTCAAATACAAATCAGTTTTTAACCTAAAGCCTTCAGCTTCTAGAATGCTAAAGATAAAGAGAGGTTTCATTTTTCAGCACCACTGTGAATCCAAAGAAAGCAAAAGACGAAAAAGAAATGTTTGGAATGGACTAATCAGAAGCCCAGAGTTGTCCTCACAATCAGAGTAATTTGACTTATTTAAGGCGGAGTAGGCAAATATTCCCACGTCCGGTTCTTGGATGCTAATAGACTACAAAGAGCACTGAATGCTGAAATTAAAGAATGGATTTCAGCACTTGTTTTTTAGCTGAATTGTGCAGGATATATGCAACATTAAAGGTGGTAAAAGTTTTGAAATGCTTTAATATGGCTTAATTTTTTTATTTATTTTTAGAAACTCAAATTCTAACAAGGGTGTGTTCATTTTTGAGAGTCACTGCATAAATCATTTTGATATGTTTACATGTAGATAATTTAGTTTTTCTGTGGTTGAATGTAGTTGGATGGTCAGTATCATTAGACAGTCAGTTTTAGGTTATTTCAGGGATGATCAATTGAATTTAAGTCTGGCATCTGATTGGACCACTGAAGGACATTCACAGACTGCTCCTTTCTGTGTGTTTTGCCACATTGTTGTGTTGTGGAGAATGAATCATCACCTTATTCTTAGATCCAGAGCATTCTCCATCATCTCATCAATCTCTCTATATTTGGCTACTGTCATCTTACCCTCTGTGCAGTCTAGTTGCTTAAATACTGCTGCAGGTAAACATCCCCACAGCATGACACTACCAACACCGTGCTTAACAGCAGGGATGGTGTCAGCCAGGTGATGAACTGTGCTGTTTTTTCTCTCCAGAGTGACTCTTGGGGCCAGAACGTCTGATTTTGTTTCTTCTAACCAAAAATGTATTTTTCTGACAATCTCGAAGGCAAGAGTTTTCTAACTCCAGTGCTCGAGAGCTTTTAGATGGTAACTAATCTTTCAGATTAGTGTTTCAACAAACCTAAATCAAAAGAAAAGCTCATTACCAGGCCTTTGAGTTTAATGAGATGCTGAGGAGGTAACTCAGCCATTTGATTTAGGATTTGTTGGAGCAGGGATCCAGATAAAGGTTGCAAGACAAGAGCTCTCAAGGACAGGAGTTGGAGTGTCAGAACCGGACATTTTTGGACTCATTTTGTGGTTTTGTGTTTTTACTTTTGTTTCGTTGCTTCTAGTTTGGTTTTGGGCTTCATGTTTATTGTTTCCTTTTCCTTCGTCTACCATCTCCTAGTGTGTATTGTATTCCTCTAACTCTTAGTTCCTTTTGATGTTGCTTTCTTATTATTTTTTTTGTAGTATTATTATTATTATTATTATTATTCATCCTTGGATTCTTATTTAGTATCTCTGTGTTTATTTATGGTTAGATATTTATTCTTAGTCCAGCTTTAGTTATTGTTTACGTTTGGTTTGTCTATTTTGTAAATTAGGTTCTTCTTATGGGCTCTTTGTTTATTCTTAGGTTGTTGTTATTGTTTCTATGTTTCCCTCTAGTTTCTCTGTTTGCTTGAGTTCATAGTTATTCTAGTTCTTTATTCCTCCTCTGATTTATTATCTTGCTTAGTTTGTGTTTTCTGTTTATTGTTTATTAGTCCTTCACTCTTCCTCAGCCTTTGTATTTGTTTCACCTGTTCCTTCTGCTTCCCTGCCTCCTTGTCGCACCTGTTCCCTGCTCTGTTGTTTACCTGCCTTTGTTATCTCACAGTATATTAGTTGGTTTGGTGTCTTTGTTCGTTGCTGGTTCCTTGTGTTTGTCACAACCCCGTTCCCTACTATGTCTATGCTTTGTCTATGCTTCGTTTGGAAAACCTATGCTACGTTTTTGCCTAGGCTACGTTTTGTCCATGAGTACCTGCAGTGTTGGTAAGTTTTTGTATTTGGACTCTGGTTTATACCTGCAGTGTTTTGTTGCATTTTTGACTTTGTGAATAAACCGAAGAATTATAAAGATGATCCTGCCGAGCTCTTGTCTGCAATTTGGTCCGACACTAAACCACACCGTGACATGGAGATCTTCCTTTTAAGAACGTTTCTGTAAAAATTTGAGCTTGCTCTCATGTCCATCTGGCCACTCTACCAAAATAGTCTAACACTTTGTCACCTTTCTGGCCAAGGCCCTTCTTCCCTGATCACAAAATTTGGTCAGGCAGTAAGATCTATAAGGTTTCAAACTTTTTTTATTTATAAATATTGGAGACCATGGTTCTTTTTGGGATGTTCAATGCTGCATATTTGTTTTGTTTTGTATCCCCAAGTTTGGTACATGACACGATCCGATCTATAAAATCTTCCTTTGACTTTATTGTTTAGTGGAAACAGGATCCACCTGAGCTCAATTGAGCATCATACCAAAAGGTTTGAAAAGTTTGAGGAAAAAAGGAAATAATCCATTTTGAAATGTATCTCTAACACAAAAAAGAAAAAGTGAAGCGCTGTGGTTGCATTTCATTATGCAACTACTTTATATAACACACACTTATTATTAGTAATAAGACAAAACAGTTGAAAAACGATGTCTCTGTTAAAACATGTACAAATATTCCTGTTTTCCTGTTTTTCTTAAGTTACAAACACCTCCATTCATCAGACTCCTGCACAGTCCTGCCATTAGAGCTACTAGAACCTGAAGGTGAAAATACAGCAGAAGCTGTTTGTGTAATCTGAAACTGCCTTTTAAGTTATTCAGGGAGACGCTCCAGTGATGCCAACATTTTTCTAGGAAACACATGCTATGCTTGGAAAGCACTAACTGTCTGTGAATTCATGAGTTCTGCTGCAGTAGATAACTTTGCTGTAAATATTAAAACAGAACAGCTGATGGATGCGGATGACAGAAGGACAGAACCATTCCTCCATAAAGTACGAGTGGTTGTGATAAACTGTTTTATTTTAAAAACTACCGACAGGAGGCAACTTCTTTTTGTTCTAAATTGCTCTGAAGCTGGTTGTATGGTGGAGTTTAAGTGTCCAAACGCAAGAAACATTAATGGCAAACCCACAACACAGCATTTCAAACATTTGGACATAGAAGTGAATGATATCTACTGCTTAATGCACCACAACACAGCAGAACACAGTTTATACCAAACTGTAGTTCAAGTTTTTTGTATTAACCAAATATTTTAATTTCTTTTCTGTAATGTCCTGTTGGTTATCTTTGGAAGGAACATGGGTGCGTGGTGATGTTACCTCGACATGTCCATTCAGATGGACTCCTAAATACCATTCACCATCAGATTCTGTTCATGAACCTGCAGCAGACTGTCACATTTCTCACCACTTGTATGCTTATACAGGTGAATCTCCTCAATGATTCTAGACTATATATAGTATGAACCACACGATTTTCTTGCTCATCTTCTGTAGTTGTAATACCAAGCTGACAGCCTGGGAGAATCCCATTCAAGCTACCACTGGAAAACCGAGATACTTTCTCTCCCAGAAGTGCTGATTGCATAGTATTTAAAGCACTGGAGACATAAAAAAACATAATCCACATACAGGGGTTGGACAATGAAACTGAAACACCTGGTTTTAGACCACAATAATTTATTAGTATGGTGTAGGGCCTCCTTTTGCGGCCAATACAGCGTCAGTTCATCTTGGGAATGACATATACAAGTCCTGCACAGTGGTCAGAGGGATTTTAAGCCATTCTTCTTGCAGGATAGTGGCCAGGTCACTAAGTGATACTGGTGGAGGAAAACGTTTCCTGACTCGCTCCTCCAAAACACCCCAAAGTGGCTCAATAATATTTAGATCTGGTGACTGTGCAGGCCATGGGAGATGTTCAACTTCACTTTCATGTTCATCAAACCAATCTTTCACCAGTCCTGCTGTGTGTATTGGTGCATTGTCATCCTGATACACGGCACCGCCTTCAGGATACAATGTTTGAACCATTGGATGCATATGGTCCTCAAGAATGGTTCGGTAGTCCTTGGCAGTGCTTCGGTAGTCCTAGCACAAGTATTGGGCCAAGGGAATGCCATGATATGGCAGCCCAAACCATCACTGAATCACCCCCATGCTTCACTCTGGGCATGCAACAGTCTGGGTGGTACGCTTCTTTGGGGCTTCTCCACACCGTAACTCTCCCGGATGTGGGGAAAACAGTAAAGGTGGACTCATCAGAGAACAATACATGTTTCACATTGTCCACAGCACAAGATTTTCGCTCCTTGCACCATTGAAACCGACGTTTGGCATTGGCATGAGTGACCAAAGGTTTGGCTATAGCAGCCCGGCCGTGTACATTGACCCTGTGGAGCTCCCGACGGACAGTTCTGGTGGAAACAGGAGAGTTGAGGTGCACATTTAATTCTGCCGTGATTTGGGCAGCCGTGGTTTTCTGTTTTTTTGGATACAATCCGGGTTAGCGCCCGAACATCCCTTTCAGACAGCTTCCTCTTGCGTCCACAGTTAATCCTGTTGGATGTGGTTCCTCCTTCTTGGTGGTATGCTGACATTACCCTGGATACCGTGGCTCTTGATACATCACAAAGACTTGCTGTCTTGGTCGCAGATGTGCCAGCAAGACGTGCACCAACAGTTTGTCCTCTTTTGAACTGTGGTATGTCACCCATAATGTTGTGTGCATTTCAATATTTTGAGCAAAACTGTGCTCTTACCCTGCTAATTGAACCTTTACACTCTGCTCTTACTGGTGCAATGTGCAATCAATGAAGACTGGCTACCAGGCTGGTCCAATTTAGCCATGAAACCTCCCACACTAAAATGACAGGTGTTTCAGTTTCATTGTCCAACCCCTGTAGTACTTCAAAGATTCTTCAGGTGAGAGAGTGCTCGGTGTTGGAGGTACTCACAGCATCGTCCACTCCGATGCCAGGCTGGTAGGCAAACTGAGACAGGTCCATCTCTGGGATCACCAGAAAGCCAAGATGGACCAGGAACAACCTTTCCAGGGCCTTCATTAGGTTTCTTGGTGGACTTGGTCCTTTTCCTATTAGAACTGCCAGTAGTATACAGCCTGGTTTGCAGGATGAGTTATCGGTACTTTTTCTCATTTTTGGCCCTGATGCTGGTGTACACAATGTACTGCTAGACAAATACAAATATCTGAACAACAAATGTAACCTGGTGGGGGTGTTATTTATTTAGGTTTATTATTTTGTTTAATCAAAGGGTTTTAAAAGTGATGTATTGCAGACCTCTCCTCTTTTGTATGAAGGAGTCGTATTTATTCTTTTTTCAGATTGTGTGTGATCTGATTTATGTGTGTAAGGGAGAGTGAAAGAAGATGGAGCTTCAGTGGATCTAATAATTGAGCCAAAATGATTAGGTTTGCCTTAATGAATGGTGTTAGGAAGTGACCACCACAGAGAGAATGAGTCATAGTATTGATCAACCTTCCTCTTATATCCATCCATCCATCCATCCATCCATCCGTCCATTTCCCTCCCCTAATCGCTAAGGATTTGAGGAGTGTTTGCATGCAGGCGGTGCTGAGAGCTGCACAGAGGGGGCGGGGGTGAGGGGGGTGGGGGGTACCTCATCACGAGAAGCCACGTCATCTCAGTGTGTGAAATCTATTTTTAGCAGCGTAAACAGAGGGATTCCAGCCCACTGGAATGTGTCTTCACAGTCAGGATTGAGTGGGGGTGGGGGGCTGTTGGAGTGTGTCATGCTGGATGTGAATGAGCGACTCTGCCTGTTTTTGTCTCTCGGCCTGCTGCTGCGATCGCCTCCATTTCCACCAACTTGCGCCTGCAAATAACCCAGCAATCTGCCTTTTTATGTCAAACCCTGTTAGGATGCAAATTGATGGTCTCTCCTGTGGAATAACAAGCTAGTACTTTGACCTAGGTGTATTTTCCTTGTTTAGTAGTAAGGATAAACCCTATTGGATGCAAAATGAAGAATGTAATTCCTCAGCACACAGACCTGAGCTTTTTGAGCCAAGATTTTAGTTAACTTAAAGCTGTGTGCCAAACGTATCTGTAAAATACGTTTATGTACGTATGTATGAGTCATCAATCAGACTCACTTACAGTTTGTCTCTCAAAGACAACATGTCATTGTAATTGTTGCTAGTTGTTTAGCTATTTAAATTAAAAAACATATTTTAAGAAGATCAAATCTAGCCTCCAAAAACAAGCTTCGATGTGCTCGTAATCATCTGATGACATCACACAATGCACATAAACAGAGTTCCTTTGAGTACATCCTTTGTATTTCTCTTTAATCACATGATTAAAATCCTTCAAAAGGTGTTTACTTGATTTGGGTTTTGTTGATCATTTTATGCAGCTTTTAGTAGCATTTAATGTCACATCACCGACTTCTTTTCTCATTTTTTAAACTTCTGACTGTCCATTCTGTGTCTTTTGAGTCTGCTTTGATTCCAAGTTGCTTTCTGTTGGACTTCTTTTTGGTTGGAGTGTGCTACAAGGTGTGGTAGTTAAAGACACATTTAGGAATTAGAGATTGAAGTCAAAACTAATTTAGGCAGGTTAAGATGTGTTAAAGTCTTTTGATAGTTGAGTTTTTAGAAGGTTGCATACATTTTACATGATCATGTACACAGAATTGATAGTGTATAACTTTTTGGTGAACGGGGGGTGGTTGTTAAGGTGCGTTCCAACCGAATGCAAATAAGAATGAGCGATTTACATGTTGACCCTATGTTAACCCTGATTTCTGGGTCGCTAATCAGCCGTTATTACATAATTATTAAATACTAATGGCTACCATGCTACATCCTGTTGTCATATCAGCTCTTGCCTGGTATGTTTTGCCGGTCCTCGTCCATATGTTTAGGCACAAAAATGTTTATTATATTTTAGAAGATTTGGCCAGTACAAATTAGCTGTTTTTCTATTTATCTGAGATTTATTTACAGATGATCATGTGTTCTGCAGCGCCTGTAGTTGGTGTCCCGGAGGCTGATTCGCGGGGCAGCAGGTACTCAAACTGGTTCCTGGATAGACGGAATTACCGCTGAAAGCGACCGTTATCCAGGCGCTGCTCCTGGAGTAGGTGGTACTCTCCAAACTGGTTCCGTCTCTGGTGAACCCTGGGCCGTGGACGCCGTCAGCGTTGTTCGGCTTTCCATAAATAAAGCACTGTGACTCGCTCCATATTAAGTTGAAACCAGCAAGCAGCAGATAGAAGCTCCTCCTATTTGATGACACGGTGGAGCGAGTTGAGCGTTGTCACCCGTTGGCCACACGAATCGCTGGCGAAATGTCAGGTAAGCGACAGCACGCAAAGGAGGCTAAAAATTTGCTGAAATTGCGTTCGGTTGGAACGCACCTTTAGGAATGAGAGATCCTGACAAGTTGAGAGGTCATGGCCAGGTAGGTCTGATTGTCTGAAACAGAGTTTTAGGAAGTAATAATATATAGGTCGACTGAACTAACTGATGACAGTGTGTGAAAGACGTGTTGGCATGAGGAGATGGTAGGAGCTGCGTGAGCCCGAGACATGCAGAAAGGTAGGCAAGCAGAGCGGCTGGGGGGTTAGGGTTGCTCTGTGAGCTGAAAGCTGTCCCTGGCAACATTTGTAGCATATGGCCTTAGCACTTACTCTAATTAAAAGTCTAACAGCTTTGTTTGGATGCAACTAGGCGTGGTCTCATTATTAGATAGTCCGTTGATCACAGATTTGAGTGGAACGAACAAGGCAGAGCTTTCACAGCACAACACAAACATCTCCACAAGGCATTCAGGTGGAATGAACAAAAACTAAATAACGATATAAAATAGGATTCACTCAGAATCAGACACATGAATCTAATAGGGTTAAACTAGTAAACCTGATTTTCATTTGCATTGTTCATTAAAACCCTCTGTATCTGTTTCCTTAAAAGGTAAACTCATAGGCCTAAAGCCTAAAGAGTAGAACTGCCGGTGCCTGGGTTCGAGTCCCGGACCCGGCGACTTTTGGCGAATATCTACCCCCCTCTCTTTGCCCCTCATTCCTGTTTAGTCTAGAACATGCAAAGTGCGGCCATTGTTATTCCTTAATGGCTTCATACAGTATGATACTGCACTGAAGTTATGTAGCACGTTGAGGTTGTTTCACTATTTGGGAGTGTAGGGAAAATAAATTTTAACCTTTTATTCTCTCCTCAGATCATCCAGATCATAAAGAAGAAAATGATTTGGTTTCAGAGGTTCAGCCACAATTTTAAAAAATGTAGATAATTCTACATTATTTTGCATTTCAATTATTGATAATGAATTTGTAACACACTGAAATGAGCACACTATTTCCTGCAATGATTATGAATTTAATGGAAATAACTTGCCCTTTAAAGGCACATGCCTAATATAATGGGAGGGGAAACATAGGGCTGTCACTCAAAGGTTAATTTGTGTTTCTTCCTCATTGTAGCAACATCTCAGATGTGGCAGGAACTTTTGGAGTAAAAGGACATTTTGATATTTGGACATCTGACAATACGTCTCAGTGTAGGCGTTACCTCTGTGCAAACCTACCGTCCTCATGGTCCAACTTTATCATCTGGGCATAATATGACTGTTTGGAAAATCCTTTGCGCTTATTTCATCAACATTTCTTGTTTGTCTGCTTGCAAATGAGAAGAAACTTGTCTGTCTGTACCTGAGAAATTGTGTTGGACCTCTGGGGAACTTTCCTTAGATAAAGCTGAGTAATCCACTCTGATCTTCAAGGTCATAGTCCGAAGGCTCATTTGACAGAGAGGTAAGGAGCTAGACTTCTGCTTGTTGCCTGAGAGCCTTGAGATCTGGAATTGTCAGGCTCTCAGCTATGAAACAATTAATCTGAAGGCCGTTTCCAAAACCAAATAATCCTATTTGTATACAGTCATATTATTCCAGTCATACAGAGAGAATCAACTTCAGTTTCTGTACATACTTTCCAATTTAAACCTTTTAATAATGCAATGCAGTTATCTTTACTTTGTACTTCCTATTGCTAAAAAGTAGTGGTTGTACACAATTAAGAAAAATGTATTACATTTTTTAGAGTTGTAGTAAATGATGATAGATTGCGTTTTTAATAAATACTAATATTTGATACAGAAGACAAAGTTTTTCACTTACAATACATTTTGATTAACGACTTTATCAGTAAATAGACATCACATTTGGATTATGATGATGTACAGCGATTTCTGTGTTGATTTACTGGAAACTGGAATGTTGTGCCTTTGCTTTCATGCGGTGGTTCATCCAAACATGCAGACATTGATGCAGTTATATTCAGGATGTGTTATGGCAAGAAAACCAGCAGCTTTACATTCCATGAACATCTAAATCCTGCAACTATGTTGGGAGAAAAAAGTTAAAAACTTCTACACTTTTAAAAAAAAGGTTTCTGTCATTTAGCTCTATATTCAGAAGTGTTCAATCTCTTTTTGTGTCACTCTTTACAGTCACTCCATTTTAGTGGAGATGTGATTCTGAAATTGTCTACACCAGATTAGTTTTCTCAACACCTCAACCTACAGTCTGAACCGAAAGGCAGCAAAGTATAAACAAAAAACTTTCTGGATGCAACACTGAGGTGTTCAGGTTTTTTTTTCTCTCACCTTGTCAGGATGTCTATCTTCACCACAGATATCCTCTGGCTTTTGGGGGCTCTTTGGGGCTCATCGTTCAACAGGATTTTTACTCCTGTTATTTAGCGCTTATTGATGTCATATGCTGACCATTAAACGTCGGGGGGGGGGGGGTGCTTGCTTCCCTCCAGTGGGGAAACACAATGGCCTCTCCATTTATGCATTTATACACTAGTTGAGATGACATGAGTTTACATTCCAAGGTGTAATTAAATACATACATCATTTTATTGTATATATATATATATATACTATTGTATATACATATTATGTATTCAAATGAAAAATAAAGCAAAACAAAAAATGATTATTTGAGTGAATGCTAAAAATGTTGTGAAGGATTTGATTATGCCTTCTAGTTTAGGTGTTTTCTGATACACTGTCCACCTAAAGATACTCAGTTTTTATGGCCAGACTTGTAAGATATGCTCGTGCTGTCCAAATACATGGTAATCTTTGTGCTAAGTGAATGCGACTGAAGGGAGGTGGTGACGGTGCTTTGTCTCTCCCAAACCACTCTGGCTGAGAAAAGTTATATATTAGCCAGGCTTTGAGGTCTGGACCCAGGCCAAACACTAATGCTGCTGGGGGAAGGGGTGCAACTGCTTTATCTCTGGGATTTCAAATCTCTATGCCCAATTAACAGCAGCATCATCCCACTGGCCTCCTGTTTCTGGCTCAATATTTCATTATCCGCAACATTCAATTCGCTCTTCTTTAGTATTTCTAGTCCTTCCTGTGACTTTTCTTTGCTCTTTTCATTTTTACTTGTTATTTTTTTGGTCTATTGGTAGTTTTGCCTGTTTTGGTCAGGTTTAAACGATAGCATTTGACAACTTGTTGTTTTTAATGAAGAAAATGCTGCAATAAAATCTCATGCATTATGCAGCTCAGACTTTAAATCAGAAAACATTTTTTATAATACAATCAATAAAAATAAATGAGCTCATTAGGTTTACCTCTAAAATTGTGATTTTAACTCCCTGCACTAATTGTTTTGAATGAATTACCTCCTTTGTTCTTTACATGTTCTACTTTGCATCCTGCTCGCCTCACTCCTTTGAGCCTTTTGATCTTGTTTTTGTTTGCTTCCACCTACATTAATTTTTCATGATCTCATTTATTGTTGCTACAGTGGCTCATCTAAGCTGTTTGTCCTATGCTGGTGCATGAAATTAACTAAGTATACTAATTTTTGTGTTAGCCTGGCATACAGATTTATGTTGCTACAGATTCATGGGAAGAGCTCTGAAGAAAAGGATAAATCAGAGGTCAGGTTGCAGGATATCAGGAGAATATGTAATTGCAATACTATTGCCGAAGAATGACCATGCTGTTTACAATAAACATTTCCCAGATGTTTTTTCTTTCTTTTCTTAAAAAACATAGTCTCTATCATTTGTTTTTAGCTAAAAATGTGCATTAGATATGGTGCTAGAGGTCATTATAGGTCTAGTAAACAGGGCAAAATTATAATCGACACGCAGAATTTGCCTGCATGGCACTTGAAATATATTATCTTATCCTATCTTATCCTTCTGTTGTGAAAAGTTCATTTACACTGGATATTAATGGGATAGAGTTCACAGTTTGCTGCTGCGTTATGACCGGGTACTTTACTTTTCTGTGACGCTGCTGACTTTTTATGTATTTTTCTTAATAGGAATCAACTGACCACCTGGGCATGGCACTTCAGTTGTCCATGAGCGCCCCCAGGTGGCCGAAAAAGTAATGAATGAAGGTTTACCTAGTGTCAGATTAAGTGTTATTTTCATTGCTCTGACTTTGATTGCACTACATGGTTTCTGTAGCAGTACTGCATGTGTGGGGTTTAAATTTCATGTGAGAGCTGTGATGCACATGTGGCAGAATTTTTCAACGTGTCCAAAAAAATCTGGGGAAGGCAAATTTTTTAGGTTATTATATTGCGTATGCTACAAGTTTTTTGTGTCTACCTGCTTTACTACTCAGACAAAAACGATTACCTATCAATCTTTGCAAATTAGCTCAGTCTGTTAGATTGGATGGACATTATCAGTAAATTTCATATTTTGTATATACTTTGATTAGGGCTATCTAACACAAGAATATGCTTTGATCTAAATCATTCAACTATATGTGTAGAGTTGTTGTCCTGCAGGAAGTTGAATCTCTGCCCCAAACATTGAAACAGGTTTTTTTTCCAGGATTGACTTGAATTTACAGTAGCTAAATCCATCTTGTAGTCCACTAACTGAACAACAAAAAATGACAGTCTTTAATTTTTACGCAAAAGAACAACATCACTAATTCTACGTCTAGTCGGTTGCGACCGAGGCGAAGTCAACTAGATCCGCTCTTCCTGACCAGCTTCTTACGCAGGGAAAACAAGCAAGGGTAACAAATGCCGGCGATACTTGCCTTGACACAACATCGGGACCAAATGTGGAAAAGGTAAAGGGGTTTGAATACTGACATTGCATTTGTTGGGGTGTCAGTGTATGCAGATCCATTAAAAATCTATGTATTATGCCTAAAAGCCAGATTTATGTCATGAAACCAAGAAATTTTTAATAAACTCCATTAATTTGGCCAAAAAAATATCTAGTCAAAAGTGAAGGGGCATTTAGTAAAACATTGATGGAGATAGTATTAGATATTTGACATTGTAACAATCAGAAATTACCATTAAATTAAAACTTTTTTTAAACTTTTTTTTCCTGATTTTAAAATTCATTGAAGGTGTTTATTGTGTTTTTGTATTGTTTTTTAATTTCACATTTCCCAAAAATAAAGAACCCTAATTTTATTGCTATAGAGCGACAAGTGTAGAATTATTTTCTTAGATGGAGTTACCACTATATTTATTTATGAAGATAAGAAAAATTCGTTTTGCTTAATTCTTGTTGCAGGTTTGCTAATTGGTAGCACATCAGTTAGCACTTTGCGGTTAGCATAAAAATGCGTTAAAGATCCCACACAGTTATCCTATGTCATGGCAGACATTTTGACTTAAATAGGGAAAACACAGGTTTGCTGTGCTGGTCTACATTCTCCTTCTGCATCTGAACATGTTGCTTGTTTCCTTAGGCTGTGTGTAAAACCAAAATTTAAACTAAATGTGATGCAGCCCTTGATAACACACATGTATTTTCTTTATTCCTTAAAGTCAAAATACCCACCATAACATAGCCTGACCTGAGAAACTCCACTAACAAGCCTAGACTTTAACAGCAGGTGCAGTCAGTAACACAGCTGTGTCCCAGTTCTGATGATTTAAAACTGGACCTCACACTAAGACTCTCCTTGGTACAAACACATAAGAAAACAAAAATGCAACTTTTGAAATCTGCCCTTTCTACTCTGTGAAGTAGCTGTGGACTGTTTGGTATTGCCTTTTGTAAACCGCTGTGTCCCCATCATCACACAATGTCGCTCATTTATCAAACGCATACTGTGGATAATGGCTGTCATTTTCACGCTTAATTTGGGATGCATCAGTTTGGGTGTGGGTTGTATACTCTAAAATATTTAATCAGATCTTAGATCACAGCTTAAATCAGAGTTTTCCAGCTGAGAAAATAAGGCTGTCAAAAAATTATTAGTCGGACATGGTGAAACATGATAAGCAGAGCAAGATTTCAATTGCTCTGTTTATTGTGGCTTTTAAATGATCTGTTTATTTTCATGACTATTTAAATTATAAATTCTCACCAAAGGCATCCAAGCAATGAATGAACACACATGGGATTATATAACCAAAGGTTAATATTTCAGTCATCACAGCACTTTAAGGAATCTAAAATATAACACATTTAAAGTTTTTTCAAAATTGTTTGTTTGCTACATAATTGCATATGTGTTCAATCACAGTTTTGATGCCTTCAGTGAGAATCTATGTACAGTATAAATAGTCATACACATAAAGAAAACCATTAAATGAGAAAGGTGTTCTAAAACTTTTGACCGGTAGTGTATATCAATTTATATTGAAGATTAGAAAGGTTGATTACAAAATGTTCCATCATGTGCCTGGAGTTGTGATCATTACAGTGGCCTCGATAATATGGGAGACTTAAGCAGAGATCAATAAAAGTGTACACTGCCCTACCTTTTTTACAGAAAGGAGAAACAAATGAGAAATATCTTGGAGAACGGCTAGGCTCATGATTACTGGGGAGGATGGATGTTGTGTTTAAAAAAATATTACTGTATGAATCTGCACTGTGTGTAGAATGTTAAAGGCCTGTAACAAGATCATGACACCTAATATGTATAGCCATTCAAACATTTTGTGTTGGATCCCTTTTAATTAGAGATCAAGGATTAAGGGTAGATGAGTCTACCATGCTTTATCTGGAGGAACTCTGCTTTTTACTCTCCAGTAAGTGTGTGAATATCATTTTGGCCTGTGCAGTTCTGTAAAGTCCGGTTTAAAATGGTTCTCTGCGATGACGGACTGATAGGAGTCTGACAGAGACTGAACCTCATCCAGCACTTCTAAATGACAATTATTTTCAATTGCTCGATTCAAAAACTCTGGACAGCATAGACATGGTTTTATACATGGACATGCTATGTGCTTTACTGTCCCTAAACCTACAGCACACTTTGATAAATGTGACCTATAGTGTGAAAAGCCTGAAAAAAGACATGAAAATATGAAAAATAGATCCAGCTGCCACCATCATTTCCTAGTGGGGGTTGTTGCTGCTGAAGGGAGGTTCCCCATCCATTTTGTACTGCAAAAGTTTTGAGACTGATGTTGTTATTTTCCTTAACACTATAGTACCTTATAATTGGGATTTTTGTTGAGAATATGTTACTGTTACTTGTTAAATGTATTACTATTATTGTGTAACGGCTTACAGAAAAATCAGTTTGGTACGTAACATTTTTAGGATTTTCCACCACGTGAAACAAAAATTATTTTTTTTACTTTATTCAACAGTTAACAAAAAAAAGACGGAATACATTTCTTACCAAAAAACAGCATCTTTCACAATAAGTATTTGCTGAGGTTTGTTTATAGAATAAAAACTTACAGATGTTTAAGTTATACCTGATTGTTCAGTACAGTTCTTGCGTTCAGAGCAGCTTTAGCATCAAAACTGAGGGCAGCGGCAGCAGCTTTGGGCGCCTCGTGGACAAAGGTAGCTTGTACTAACCTGCATGAAATTTGTTGGCCAAAATAAAATTCTGGCGAAAGGGAACTTTGTAACATGACCTTATTTCTTCAGCGTCCGGTGTTTTGTGCAACTGGGTACAGTTGTTGAAGAAATGATACAGACAGCTCAGTTTGCAGTTCAGCTTTATTTTTTCAAGGTAGTGCTTTCTGCACACACACGTTCTGAATGTGCACACATGTAAAACAACCCATGCATACCAAACCAAAAGGAATGCAAATGCTATGGTTGTATGTAGGCAGCAACTGACACAGGCTGGAGAAAAACAGAATGAATGGGCAAAATTTCTGCACCAACACTTCCGACAGTCTGCACATTCTCACATTCGGCTGCATCTTACATGGATAACGACAGTCTCCTCCTGACAAACTAATCTCCTTCAGTGTCTTGATGCCATTCTGCATCATCTCCATTTAGGTTTGAAATATTTTTAGATGCAAAGTTAGCACCAGAGTTTGTATGAGTCATCAACATTTGCAGACAGTTTCCTGGAATCTAAAACTCTTAAGAGGAAGTTTTCGCTGATGGGCTAGATAGTGAATATAAACTCAACGCAGGCTGTATAAAAACTTAGAAACACACTTGACTTCATTTGAGCTTTAACTGGTCATTAAGTCTCAAGGATTTAGGCTATTTGGCCATAAAACTGTTGAGGATATTAATGCACATTTACATTCAGGCTGCTACAAATGTAGACATGGTGAAATATTTCATTTATAAAAGATTCATGAAGTATAAACCTTTTAAATTAAACCCAAAAGCTAAAAATATTTACATTTTAAGTAAAGAAAAGGCACATCTTCTGTTTAGCCATTAGACTTTTACACCACACAGTTATTTGCTTTGTGTACAAATTTAATTTATAATCAGCCTCAAAAAGATTTAAGATGTGCATGTTGTGATCTACAGTATATTAGGTGTAAGAAAATATAGCTGAACTTCATTGTGGCGTTAACTAGGGGTTTTTTGATTTATAGCTATACATATAGCTAGAAGTACAATGGAGGGGTGTAAATCAAAGCATATTTATGTGTGAGAATGGTCCAGTCAAAGTCAGACCCTAAATCTAAGTAAGAATTTGTAGCAATTCAAGATGGCCGATGATCAGATGCTCTCCAAGTAGCAAAAAAGCAAAAAGATGTTTGTTCACTGTTTGTGTGGCTGCATCTGTCTCCTGTTGTTTCAATTCCAGTGACTTTCAGACATTAGGAACAATATAACATAACTGCAGGCCCGAGTGAGCAATGAGAACACTGATTAGCTCCCCCTCCCTCTGCCGACATTGATGCATCACAGTCATTTGCCAAAATACAGAAAGGCAAACAATCCCTGAAACGTCACAACTAGCTTCCACTCCAGCAGCCCCTCGGTCGTCACTCTGCTCCCTTCCCCCGCCTCACCACCCCACCGCGCTCACCCCCACCTCACCGAGCTAAAAATAGCCCTTGCTCTCTCATCACTAAGCCATCACGTCAGAACCACATTCCTCATTTGCTGCGCACGCCTTTTTTTTCCTTCTACCTATGTTGTGACGTTTTGACAGAGTCAGATGATCACATTGGCTGTAGATGAACATCCATGGCATGCTCCCAGTTAGTTTAAGACAGAAATAACAATATGGACCCTAATATATGGTGACTTATACCATCTGGTCTTTACAAGCTATATTATTGGCTCTTTTGAAACTGAATATAGGAAGGAAGTGGTTTCAAACTGACTTATGTTTTTTTGACAGCTCTTTAAAAACAAAGTCACATGTTCCTCCTTCTGCTCTGAAATCATATAACTGCTTTTATAATTTGCTAAAATAGAAAAAAGCGTGACGGGTCACAACTTGGCTGCTTCACAGGCTCAAGGATGGAGATCGTTGCAGGAGGTCAGTGGGATCATCTCATACCCATACCTATAAATATTTTCCACTAGGTGAGCAATAGCTCAGAATAAATAGTCGTTGCTGTATTAAAAGCTAACGTAACAACAGTGAGACAACCTTCAACCTACAAAACTACTCTCCCTGAGGTGATATTGGACTATGTTGTAGTTGCAGCTGCTCCACTCAAAGCTATTTTTACATCTTAATTATTTAGTTTAGGCCAGCTGTTCCAAACCCCGGGGCTGGTCACAGGATGTATGCGATCAGTCATGACTTCAACTCTAGCTGGGATCAATGTTTGGAAAGTTAAACAGTATTTGGGAAATGATTTTTTTTTTTTTAAATCTTACACTTTACACTTTCTAAACACAACGCATTGTCAAAAAAGTTAAAGGAAAAAGTTCAGCCTTGCATACCTTCTGTGTTGTAAAACAGTACTGACCCACTATAGACTGCTATTAAAAAAAATATGGCCCACATCACCATTAAGGAACTTTTTTTTAAACGATTTTTTGTTAATTCAGCCGCGTTGCAGAGTTTTCAAGCAACTGTCTGTTTAAGGTCACCTGACAGCCTCTCAATTCGATTCAAGTCCTGACTTTGACTAGACCACTCCATAACCTTAATTATGTTTGAGTCAATTAGGAGTAGGATTGCTAATGTGATTCGGGTCATTCTCCTGCATAGCTAAAGTGCACTTGGGTTATGCATGAACTAATGGCTGACATTCTTCAGGATTTGGATTTTCTGCTAGAGAGCAGAAATCATGGTTCTATAAATTACAGCAAGTCATCCAGGAAGCAAAGCATTCCCAGACCATGATAATACAGCTACTATCCTTGATTTTGACATATTTTTCTAAAATGTTGTGTTAGTTTTTCACCAGATGTAACAGGACACCACCCCCTCAAAATTAAGTTCTGCTTTTGTCTAATCAGTCCAAATAATATTTTCTCAAAGGTCTTAGAGATCATAAATTTTTTTTGGCAATGTCTTTTTGTTAAATTATGAACTATAACCTTAACTGAGGCAGATGAAGTCTGCAGTGCTTTAGATGTTCTGTTTATTTTTTTGTGTTTTTTTACCTTTTGGATGAGTTGCTCTTGTAGTAATTTTGATAGTCCTGGAAAGGTTTACCACTGTCCATGTTTTCTCCACTGGGAATAATTGCTTTGTAACTCTTCACAGATTGATAGATACCAATGACTTTGTTTCTCATTTGTTTAGGAATTTCTTTAGATGATGTTTTGCTTCTTGAGATCTTTTAGCTTTCTTTATGCTGTCATACAGGTTCTATTTAAGGGAAAACTAGTTTTTCACATAGGTCCATGTTGTTTTGGAAATCTTTTTTTCCCTATAAATGAAATCATTATTGTTAACAGCTCTTTGTTGTTTTGCTCCTTTCCTTTTCACACACTAATATGGCCTTTGTTACAGATGGCACATCAACACTTTTACTATTTTATTGTCCAAACAGCACTGAAAAATGTAAGCCATTTCCAGAAAACTCTTTTACAGGCACTTGGTAGCATGATATTCCAAAACAGGAATATGTGGTTCAACATTAACTTTGCATTCATTAATATGCCAGTTAAGTGCACTAAATCACCTTTTGACACACAAGAAGTTTGTTGCCAAGTCATAGTAGTTCTTTCCTCTCAGCCTTTTGAATTCAGCATCCATCTTACGTGAGCTACACTCTGATTGGTCAAAGCATGAGACAATTTCACAGTTAATGTCAGTCCATTTTAAACCAGCGAGGGTACGGGCAAATTCAATTAATCCCCCAGAAGGAATGGTCTGATTTGGATGAACAGTGCCTTGCAAATGTGTTTATGATCCTTGATCGTCTGTGGATTTTATGTTACATTTTATAACTATGTTATTCAGACATTATGTAAAAGACCAACACAAAGTAGTTCATTATTTGGAAGCGATTTTGAAACTTTTTCAACAGTAAACATCTATGAAATGTGCCGTAAATTTGTATTCAAACCCCCTGAGTCAGTACTGTTTGGATCCAGCGTTCAATGCAATTCCAGCTGCAGGTCCTATGGGATACATCTTTACCAGCTTCAAACATCTATAGACTACGCTGCATTTTGCAAGTTTTGGGCATATTCTTAATTGGATTTAGGCCTGGACTTTGACCGGGCCATTCTAACACATACATATGTTTTGATCTAAACCATTATATTGTAGTTCTGATTGTATGTTTAGGGTTTTTGTCCTGTTGAAAGTCTCAAGTCTTTTGCGGCTTCGTAAAGGGTTTCTTCCAGGATTTCCCTGTTGTAGCGCCATCCATCTCCACAATAACTCTGACCCCGCTGAAGAAAAGTCTCCCCGTAGCATTATACAGACACCACCATGGTTCCCCATGGGAATGGTGCCTGAAAAGGTAAACTATGATTGCCTCTAACCATTTTTGCAGCTCCTCCAGAGTTCCCAAGGGCCTCTTGGCTGAGAGCTAAATGCCTATTTTTAAAACGCTTTGTAAATCATATATCATGTTCCTTTCATCTAATTTATGTGGTGCTTTGTGTTGGTCTATCACAGAAAATCCCAATAAATTGCATTGAAGTTTGTGGTTGTAACATGACAAAGTGTGAAAAAAGTTCCGCGGGGTTGAATACTTTTTGCAAGGCTCTGTATATTTAGAAAATGTAACCTTGCATGGATGTCTTTTTTTACACACACTGGTTAGTGATCCAATTCAATTTTAGCATTTTCAACCTTGTTTAGACCTCACTCAAACTATACATCTATATTCAAAACGTTTTATTGCTCTTAAATTTAAAAGGCCTTATTTGATTTCAATTCATACCTACAGTATGTACAGTGTCACATTCGTTTACTTTAACTAATACCTCAAAGTTGTGTCAAGGCGCAGTAGGTACACAGGAAGTGTACTTTCCAGCACTGCAGCTGAGATTACATCGACCCCTGGAACCTGTCATGCTGTGTAATAAGGAATTGATTTACTATATATAAATACAGCCTTCCAGTGAGGACATAATTGAACACATGCTGCAGTGAAGCATCAATAAATGCTGTTAGTTACATCACAGGGGCAGAGAGCATCCAGCAGGCCAGGACAGAGTGGGCTCATGTGAATGCTGAGTAACAGCAGGGTCTGGTGAGGAAAGGTGTGCTTGACAAGATCACAAATTAACAGCAGACGCTGTTGCAGTGGAGCTGCATGCAGGACTATGGCGTTTTGAGTGCAGGGGCTGATTCTGTTAGCGCTGATCTGCTGATGCTCAGATAAAACGGGTATGCGCTAAGTGGAGTACCCATCAACAAGTCATTTTAGGCTGAGAATGCTTGCCTCAGTTGCTCGCAGATAAACCGGGAGGGTGAGAGGGATCAACGTGCTGATGCTGCTGCTCAGCAAACCTTGCAGCTCATTGCTAGTGCCGTTTGCTGGTGTGGCAGCAGTCCAGGTGTGTGTTTACACTCCTGAGATGTGCTGCAGCAACATGTCCTCGGGTCTCTTCTTATTCTAGCTACAGTGTTTAAAACTGTGTTAAAGGCAAAGTGACAGCTGCACAATCCCCTATGGAACCAGTTTGGCTGCAGGTGGGATATTTTTAACCAAAAGCCCACCGAGGCCTGTGGGTTGGGTGTAATTAACGACACATTCATAAGACACAGAAATGTTAGTCATAGAGCTTATCCACTGGTTGCAGCCCTTGCTCAGCTCACATCAGCAGGCTTCATGTAAAGACTGATTGGAGAGCAGAGTATCAGGAATATGACAGCATATCGTCATAATTAGAAATAATTCCAGTTGTTATATCTTTATGCAAGAGAGAAACATTATGCAAAATCCCATCTATGCAATGTCTATACATGCTTGTCCTCGCAGGGTTTGCAGGGGGCTACTGCCCATCTTCAGTGTTAACATTATCTAATATCCCTGTTTTTTATTTAAGTCTTCAAAGATTTATGCAGGAAGCTGGATTCATAAAACTGTTACCACAAGCCTTTGTCAAAAGCATGGGATTCATTTCACTTAAGTTGTTAAAGTTAAAGTTTAATGAAAGAATCCAATGCAGAACTCTAAACTGTATGAGTTTCAGACTAGCACAAGAGAAAGTACCGTTAACCTTTTCTAGCTCCTCTTGCCACAACTTGTCCGAAAAGTTTTTTTTCTTAAATATCTTATGACTAAAAGTTTTGAAGACAGTACGGACAATGTCAGTGACATGATTAACTGCACTATCTTTGAAATCATTTCATTGATTTTGGGAAAAGATAGAATTATCTCAATGGGGAATCAGGAGGTTCATCAGGAAAGTTAGAAAACGTTTTGCAAGCAAACCTACTGATTTCAAAATATCTAAAGAGATGTGAATCGGGTAGGTAAAATTTAGTTTTAGTAGATTCAAACGATGCAAAAGTTTTATTGATTTAAAGTTGACTTAAATTGACCAAGCCTCTGTCCTTCCACAGAGAGTAGGCTGGGTAAAAAATTGGAGGTAGAAACATGATTTTGAGGAAAAGACATTGGTGGGGATGTATAAGTAAGCCCAAAATGACACCTGATTTGTTTCCAAATCTCTACAGTGTTTTACTTGTCTTTATCCTCTACCCTCTATGTCCTTCCCTTCTTACCTCCTTCCTTCTTTGAGGTCTTCCTTCTCTCCTTGCTTACTTCTTTGTGCCTGTACTTATTTCCCTCCTGTGTCTTCTCTTTTGTCAATCTATCCATCCATCCATACATACATACATACATACATACATACATACATACATACATACATATAAATATTTGTTATAAATTTAGGGTGCACTTTATCATTTGTACATTTTAGTGTTAAAAACCTCAATTTGGATTCTGTTTCATCAAGAGGCTGCAAGATATCCCACAGTATCTTTAATATTTCGTTTTATGAATCCTGTATTATAATATAGATCTTTATTGTTAGTTTTGTATTTCGTTCATTTTTATTCATTTTTAAATAAGTCTTCAATCATTACCAGCAGGTTTATTTAAAAAACAATCATTATTTCTTGTTTTGTTTTTATACACTTATTCAGATTTTTTTGAATACTTCAGCACACTGACAATTTAAATAATTAGTTTCTAAAAAGAGTTCCTGAATGCAGTTGAACATCAAGTCCGATGTCTCACTGTTTCTGGTGTCAACACCAGAAACAGTTTCTAAGCAAAAGCACCTCCTGACAGAGACCTTTTAATACCTGCACACCCTGACAGTCATTGAACATTGAGCGCTGCATTTAGAATATTCTCTCTGTTTCACAGTGAAATATTGAGTGTGTAAAGATCAGAATATTGTTCAACTTAATGTGTGAGCCCCGCAGCCTCATTCGATTTCTGTGGCTGAGAATCGCAGCAGGAAAGGCAGTCCAGTCACGACGGCGTGCAAAATGTGCATAAATAATCATGCCGGCGATGTGACTTGGTTGCATGTCGCTTAGAGGCAACACGACTTTGCTGTCGCACCTAAAAATGATCGCATGTTGACAGAAGGCGTCCAGGGTTTGTGCGGTGGTGTAAAATGAGGATGCAAGCATCTGAATGGGTTTGGTGCCCAGTGAGCTCACATTTTAACTAGTTTAAAAAGATTTTCTATGACAGCTCTATGTTAGTGCTTCTAATGTGCTTTATGAAAAAGAGCAAGAGCCATAACCACATTTATGTTCTTAGAGTAAAAGGCAGCAATATATTTCTTTAATTTAAAATATATTTTTTTCACTGTAAAGTGTTAATATTGACAAGGATGGGTCTTATACTGATTAATAATTAATATTGACATTAATCAGCAAGATGAGTCCAGGCAGTTTCAGTCATTACTCTAAAACAAGTGTGTGTCATAGTTTTTTCTTTTTAACGTTTTATGAAAAGTCAGCTCTATAACTTTCTTTTCTCATTTTATGTAGGAACTTTGTTAAAAATTCACTACAACCAGCCTATTAGATGTGAACAATTTTTGAGCAATTTAAAATGAATGTATTTGTTATTTTCTTCACTGTAGACTCTGGATCTTCAAGTTTACCTCTATCCATCCATTGTCTACACCTACTTATCCTCCTTGCAAGGGGGCTGGTGTTCACCTCCACAGAGACACACAGGACCGACATCCAGTCACACAGTCACTTTACGGCCAGCTCAGAGACACCAGTTAACCTAACAGTCATGTATTCAGACTGTGGGACGAAGTTGGAGTACCCCTTACTTGTTCTAACTGAGCTATTTTAATGATATTAGAGTCATAAATAAGTGACACTGAAGTCTGCGCTGTTGTTGCGTTTCAGTATTTTAGCCAATTACTACAAGGTCTAGGCAGCCACTGATCCCTCCTTTTTTCTGTTCTTACCCCCCATTTTGTGCCCATGTGTTGCCATTAAAGCCCTTAATACTACCAATGTGTACCCATGTACTCTAATCATTGCATATTAGTTTAGTTTTTATGTTGTAATAAATGTTCATTATTTATGGAGTCACAAAAATTTTCAAATCTAGTGTATAATTTAATTTGACTGTATATTATTTTTTGAAAGTGTCGGATTATTCCCCTTTTGCTTTAAGTTGGTTCTCATAACCATTTAAACCCGTCGATTGTTATGAAATGTAGCGATTATGACCCCAATCAAAAAACATCTGAAGCAACCATCTGCAGGCAGATAATATTTATTTCAATCATATTACCACATTGCCTTATAGTAGACTCTCACTAAGCTATGGAGAATTTCTTTAAATTATTGGTTGTCAAAGAATGAACAAAGGCTGCTCCCAGCGGGCAGTTATTGACGCAAGATCAGAGCAGAACATCCCATGGCAGGCAGCTTCACCCCGTACTGGATTGAGTCTGGTACAAAACAATCAAAACCACAAATGTATATAATGGCAAGGGTGTGAAATGACCAGGACCCACCCATTTCACCTCTGGTGTTGTGTTCATTTCTGTTTCCTCATGTAGATCTAGCTCCTCAGCTTTAGACTGAAATGTCTATCATGATTTATAACATAAAAGCAGGATCAGGATCTAAAAGGATCAGATCTTTTCACTAATTAACTTTAGAGCTGTGATTTACAGTTTTTATTCTCAGCCTCACTAAGAATAAATTCCATCATATCTGCTGATTCTGGCTCGGTGTTACAACACCATCCCCACTGAAAAGGCAATCAATCTGGTGGGCCGCGCCACCAGACCCGCTGCATCACAACAACTATCACCAATCAGGCTCCAGCCTCATGCGTCTCCATGGTAACTAAACTTGCTCTCTGATGAGGAAGTGGAAACAGCGAATGCTGGAGAACAGAAGAGAGAGATGGATGAGGGTAGAAGAGAGGTGGAGGAGAGACAGAATCTATAGCTTCTCTTGTTTCCTGGCGAGGATTTCAGAAGCTCCTTCCTGAGCAGAGGGGCTTTGAGCCGGCGTCTGGTTACCGATCGCTGGGCTGGGAGGGCTGGGATGTGGCGGGGGGCTGCTTGAACTGGGAGACTCGCTGGAATTGGGATCTGCAATGGCCCCTAAAAGCCTGCGCTCTGTGGATCTGTCCAGTAGCTGCGAGGTAAACATTTCTTTCCCCTGTACGCCTAAAAGAGCCCCAACCAGAGCGTTCATTGCTTCTTCCTTCTCAGCTGTACAGATATGAAAATGAGAAACGCTCTGCTGCCTGTTGGATTCACTGCTCTGAATAGATGACCTGCAGGTGATGGCGGTTTAGTCATTTTTTCCTGAGTTGTGGCAGGTGTGAAAAAAGCAGCATACTCACATTTGTCAGGACTGAAACATCTAGCCACTGCGTTTGTGTGTAGAGTAACAGCTGTTGTTGATGGTACTGGCAGATTCCTCAGACATCCTAACACCAGCCATCTGAACTGAAAGCTGTAGCCTCTTTTGTGATTCGGGAAGGAAAAAAAAAAGTTCCCTTTGGCAGGTTCTGTGTTAATATGCATTTTGGATTATTTTAATTAGCTGGGATTATTTTGGGGTTCAAATATTTAGAATGGGATTCATTTCTTTTTGAAACAAATATCATCAGCTATGGCTTTATTTTAATGCATCTGTCAAGTAATAAGCTTCATTGTGACAATCTGCCTTTTGGGGAGGTTATGATGTGCTGCACACTCAGCTCAGCCTTTATGCCAAGCAGTGATTATAAATGATCAAATATTATCTGTTCATTACTGCACCGAACAGTGAGAGGACTTATGCTAAATGTAACATTTTGAGGTTTGGGAAATCTGCATTCGCAGCTCAGTTTAGCGGAAACTGGGTACATGAGATCTGGATGTATTTAGTAAAACTAAGCAAAAAAACAATCCCTGTCTGTTTGTGTACTTGTTGCATATGTTGTCTGAGTCATTCAGCCTGCTGGCTTGTGTGTTGTGATTCACAAATGCAGACACGAATCCAGTCAGGGGATCTTGTTAGAGCAGCACGACTCCTCCATATGCTGAACAAGTCGACCAGATGCATCCTGGTGCATCGAGCTGTGAGATCCTCTCCAGTGGGTCCTGCTGTAATGTTTGAGAAAAATGAATCCAATAGAATCTGTGTGTAAATAAATAGGTTGTTCCTTCATGCTTCTCAAGTGGCTTGAACATTTTTTTCATACGACTTTAACTTTTTCACATTTTTTCTCATTGCAACCACAAACTTTGATGTATTTAATTGGGATTTAATGTGAGTGGCCTGCAGATAGTGCATAATGGTAAAAAGAAAGCAAAATGATACATGGTTTTCACATTTTTTTTAAATATAAAAATTGTGAAAAATAATGGTTAAAAAATAGCCTCCTTCACTCTGATACCCGTACATAAAACCCAATGCAACCAAATGCCCCTAGAAATAATCTATCAAATAAATCCAAACTATGTGTAATATAACCTTGCAATAAATCCAGCTGCTCTTTGAAGGCCTCAAACATGGTTAGTGAACAAACAGCATCATGAAGACAAAGGAACGCAGACAGATCAGGGGAGAGGGTTGTGGAGAAGTTTAAAGCAGATTTAGGTTGGAAAACAAAATCCCAAGCTTTGAACATATCAAAGAGCTCTTGAACACCATGAACATATCATCCCTATTGGGTTGGCATACAGCCGGACATAGCTACAATGGAATGGTTTATATCAAAGCATATTCGTGTCCAGAGCTAGATCTTATTGAAAATCTGTTGCAAGATTTGATTGTTGATGTTCACATATTCTGTCCAATCCAATCTGAGTGAGCTAGAGCTGTTTTGCAAAGAAGAATAAGCAAAAATCCCAGTATGGAGATTAGTAAAGCTGATAGAGATAGAAGGCTTGGAGCACTGATTTCAGCACAGCTTTTCATAAAATAAGCAGCAGGATAAATTTTCCCATGATGAAGCTAATTGCATGTTTATTAGTATTATGCACAACTACATTTGTTGAAATGTCCTTGAAGTTTCCACTTTGTAGCAAACAGTTGATAAAAGCAACTTTCTTTTATTTTAACCTTGATTTGCATTCTTCTAAGAAGAGCTTCTTGAATTTTTTTCAGCACAGATCAGTATTTTTCATCAGAAAACCTTGAGATGAACAAATTATCTAAATGTTTGTAGTGTTTCGTGCCACGCTGATGTTACAAACACCTTTTAGTTTGTTTAAAAGAAGCGAAAGCTTCTGATGCATGGGTTGAAATCTCCACTGTATCTAAATTATTCTAGAACCTTATTTATTAGTTTAATTTTTGTACCTGTACCTTTACCTGTACCTGTTTTTGTACCTGTAGTAAGTGCGGACACACAGATCTGACCTACAAGGATTGCAGTCCTCCAAGTTTCTTCAAAATATCGGTAACTGACCATTTAGATTTAGTCCTAACAACCTATTATCCCACACAAATGGCATCTGAGTCTTTAAAATATTAATACTTTTAAGTGTTACGCTTAATAGAGGTGTTATCTGGCTGCACATCAGTACGTGTCAAAGTATCTCTTATAAATTATCCTATTTTGCTAATTTCTAAGTCCATTAAGCTTTTAGAAAAATATATATATAATACTTGATCAAACTTGAAACTTGATATAGCGATTACTATTAAACTCACTAAAGATAGTTTTATTTATAAGGATAGTTTTTTTATATTCATAGTCATTGACTGTGTAGCTCAAAGTGGCTCACATGTTTCCCAAAGTCCATCTCTCATTGGCTGATCAGGCTGTCATGATGACTCCTTACCCAGCTGCTGGGAGGCTAGCAAACCAATTATGTGGTTCATTTAAGAGAAATGAAAAGCATTAGAACTAGCGTAAAGCTTAGCCCAATAGGTCAGTTCAACATAACAGATTGTGTTGTGATAAATGTAGCATTAAGGAACCTCAAATTTTATGTGTAAAATTCCAGCAAGATTTCCCTGTATACTGTATATATATATAAACACACAACTCTTGGTGTTCAGGGGCATCTACATTTAGAGCCCCCTCAGCTAGGAGGGGCTTGGAGTAGACCCGCTGCTCCTCTAGATTGAAAAAAGTCAGCCCAGTATAGTATTTTGTAAAGTGTACAATGTTAAAAACCAAACCACTAAATCTATAAATCTCCATAGTTTTCAGAATGGCCATCCAAAAATATGGATATGAATATGTTACAATACTCACAAAAAGTTAGGATATTTGGCTTTCACCACTGAGGCCCACTGGTTCGTCGGCCAGCATAAGTGCTCTCTGGTCAATGCAAGATGATGACATCTGTGTCTGGTGGTGTGGTCAGGTACCCTTGCATGTCATCTAGCATGCAGACCAGGCTGATGCAAACGGTTTTGAATGGTCTGACGTAACACTTATCATCTCCCTTAAATGTGCTTAAAGTTGAGTGGCATTCATCATCTGATTCTGCAGGAGGCTGTTCACAATGAAGCGGTGATCAGTGTGGACGTCTACCTCTACGCCTTTCTGTGACTCTTCCAGTCTCTCTGTATCTCGGTTGCAACCTGCTGATGACACTGTGACTCTCTAAGCTCAGTGGCCACTTCCTTCTGAGAACATCCTGTTTGAAGCCTCGTAAAGACAAAGTACTGTTGATCAGTTGTAAGGTGTCGTCCTGGTCTCATGATGTTAAAATTTTAACAGCATGATGAGGAGGGCTGTTTAAATACCAATTCTGTTGAACCAGGGAATATATTGGTCGATTCATGGATCAAACACCTGTTGTGAGATCAGCAAGTTTTGCGAATTACTGAGACATTGAACAGTCGGACATGTGCATTTCAAAATTTAGAGAAGGTCACATTAGGTTCATCTGTAAAGTTTATAGTGAATTTTAGGTTCATCATGAAAGATGAATATTCCTAACTTCTTGTGAGTAGTGTACATATAACTCCATAATGTCATTTTGAAAAGAAATCTCTGCTTTTTCTGCAATCTTTGAATGCAGCTACTGCTTTATTCATCATTTGAACCGTAGACCATGCCAGACTATCGGTTTCATCTGTTCCATGACATCTGATCTCCTATTCAAACAATTTAAAAAGAGATAAACCTCTGCATTTTAGATGGATCACTGCACCCTCAGTCAGCCTTCTTTTGTGGTTCACACATCACTTGGTCCTGCTAAGTTGATGGAGGCCGCCGTGTTTGATGTGCTGACTCACCGCTCATTGAGCTGATGGAGTCAATAAAACATTAAAGTCAGTTTGCATAAAAAACAGACTGTTGGACACGACTCTGTGTGTGTTGATCTGCGTACGTGTCAGTTGTCCGGTTTTCCAGTCCAGCATGTTCGTTTATGTGGGTGGAGGGCTTAGTTTTTTTCCAGGATTCAGTGGGAAATATTTTCTCTGAGTATTGATGAGAACTCAGCCTCCCTTTGCACGGTAAACCTGGTTGGACATTAGGATTTTTTGGAGTTTGGAGCTTGCTTCAAGATCTATACCTTTTGCTGAGTACATAAAGCTCTTTAAATGTAGTAAAATTGTTTTGTGATTTAATATGAACAATTAATATAATTCAGAACAGGACTCATAGATAATGTGGTCTTTTTTGGCTCGTTTTAGGACTTTTTAATCAAAGTCAAGTACATACATTCTAATTTAATCCTAGCCATCAAACAGTGCACTTCATTTTATTATATAAATTGGAAAAAAGTTCTCTATCTAAGGAAACCCAGCAGACTGGATTAAGACACTGACTTGTAGCAGTTCCTCGTCCTGAATTAGCAGGGTATATTTTGTTAGTTTCTTTATTTTGTACAAATGCACTGCATTTCCTCACTTCCTACTTCCATTTTGTACCACTAAATAAACCATTTCGGATTCTTATGAAATTTTACTCTAATTACTTCAATCAATCAATCTGCTGCTGGTAGATGATATTTAGGGAGGTCAGATAACCACCTTCCTAACTGTAGATTAAGAGTGAAATGCAGAAAATAATGTTTACCGATATGTTAGCATGGCAGGTATGAATCGTCCCATGGCTGACGGCTGCATATTGTAAAAACCTAAGGTATAAAACGTGAAAAACTACAAAGGCAGAAAATGTCTTAGAAGCAAGATAACCAGCATGTTATTATTTAGTCTCCTTCCATGTGTTTTTTTATTTTATTTTGCTTGTTCTGTTCATTTCTCTGGTTGTTTTGTGATTCTGCGTAGTTGTTTAGTTTTCCTCCTCATTTTCAGTTTCTTTCAGATTCATGTGGCACTCTGTGGTCCTTTGTCTTATGTTGATATGATTACTTTATGTCTCTTTAAAGTAACAGTTCTCAGTTACTTTGTGTCATCTCTTAATTACTTTGGTTCCTGCCACGTCAGTTTGCTTGACTTCCTTACTCTTCTTTGTAGTTTTGGTGCTTAGGTTTAACTCTTAACGTGGTTAATAGTGGTTTGTGTTAAATTTTTCTTTTACTTCCCTTTTTGATCAGGTTTAGATTTCTGTTTCTGATTATTTTACTACACGTATCTCTGTTAAGCGGTTCTCTTCTTGCACCATAAAGGTTGAGATCTGGAAATGCATAGATCAGGCTTTTTCTGGCCAGTATCAGTTTTCTTTTTTTTCTTTGAGATCCGATCTACCGATTTGGGTTTATTCAGAATGGGCGGGTCATGAATATACCACAAATGCATCAAAACGTATATGCAAAACCTTAAACTCATAAAAAGTTAATAAAAGTACATGCTGTTGTTTGTTGAATTATTTACAGAAATGATGGGCTGATTCTGATGTCTGACTGATTGGTGTATCTGTATTTAGATCTAATCCATAACGTTTTAATGAAAGCAACAGGCTATTTGTTATACACTGTGCTCAGTGGAGTATCTCTAATAGAGTGTTGTATTTTTGTTTCTTAAAAAAATACATCTAAAACCAAATAACCACACATCTGAGCATCAATATGCTGCTAAAGCAGTACAATTAATAACTGGTTATAGCCAATTGAAACCTTGTCTTTAAATAAATAGCTAATGAAGTCCCACTCTGCTTTCTGACCTTTACGCGTCACCTGCCACAGCACCATCACCCAACACACGCTGCCTAATCATGCACAGATGAAGACACAGACTTCTCATTAGACTCCAGCTTCGAAGTCCTTCCCCTCTCAGATTTACAGCCTGCTATCATCTGCTGAAGATTAAGCTGGCACTGCCATGTGACCCCTCCCCCTAAGTCTGTGATTGGCTGACCTGGTTCACAAGGCAACAGGTGGATCCACGCAGCTCAGAAAGATGGGTGTAGGAAGAAGGAGAAGGTGGCAGAGCTGAGAAGGTAGGAGACCTTTAGACAAGCAGTTGGAGTCATTAAAGCCCTCTTTCTGGACACAAAAGGAAATCTGAGGAACACACAGATCAGTGGACTGACTCTGCAAAGTGAGAAAGCCTCTAGCAAGTATTTGAAATTAGGGCATGGTTCTTTTAATTAACAATGTATCTTTAATGATGGGTTTGATAATGTTCCATTGATTTTTGAAATCAAATGTTTTTATCCAACATATAGTTTTTTATAGGCTTAACCTTACTACAAATAAATAAAAATCTCCCCATTTAAAACTAAAATGATTAAAAGCTTGAAATTATCTTTTTAAACTCTTACAATTAAAACAGTGTAATCCACAACACAAACAAGTACCTTTAGGTTTTATTTCTTTTCAGATTTCAGCTGTATTTGCCTTTTTCCACACATAAATGTTTTTTGTTTCATCAAAACAATTTTACAGTAAATCCAAAATGTGGTTTACAGTGTAGATATCGAACACTTTTTTATTGCTGTGGAGTAATTTTGGCTTACTCTTACAGAATTGCCTTAATACAGTCACTTGGGAAAGTTTTCTATCATCAATAGCCTGTTTAAAGACACGTCACATCTAGTGTCACATATTTGTCAACTCCAGACTTTGACTTGGACACTTTCAAAACCTTCATTCAGTTCTTGGTTTTTTTAACCATTCAGATGTTGACTTGCTGGTGTGACTGGTGCTATTGAGCTTAAGGCCACAAAGTGATGCTCAGACATTCTGCTTCAGGATTTTCTGCTAGAGAGGAGAAATCATGGTTCCAACAATTACAGCAAGTCATCCAGGTCCTGAAGCAGCAATGCAGTCCCAGATCATCACCCTCCCACCACCTTGTTTGGCTGTCCTTTGTATGAAATGCTATGTTAGATTTACACCAGATATAATGGGTCAGTCAGTGTTTTTTTGGCAAATGTGAGATGGGCCTTTGGGTTGATTTTGTTCAGCAGGGGTTTTGGCTCAGAGCTCTCCCATGGAGGCCATTTTTGCCCAATCTCTTATTGTTGAATCACTTGTTGAACACTATTCTTAACTGATGCAAGTGAGACCTGCAGTGTATTAGATACTGATTTGTAATCTCCTGAATGAGTCATGAGTAGGTTTTGTGGGCCGGCCACTCCTGGGAAAGTTTACCACTGTTCCGTGTTTTCTCCATTTGTGGATGTTACTGTCCCTGTTGTTCACTGGAATCCCAAATCTTTACAAATGACTTTGTAACCCATTTCAGACTGGTTGATGTTAACTACTTTGTTTCTCGTTTGTAGATCAGGTAAAGATTTGTTGCTTTTGGTCTACTTCATGTGGTTGGACAGGTCCTATTAAAGGGATTTTATGATTCTAAAGGTAAAACAATAACAAGATCTTGCTGTGGCTAGCAAAATTAAACCATAAACATGTAGTAAATCAGTTCATTCATGATTTAACAAAGAGGTTGGGTATATTTTCACGTGTGGCTGGGTGAGTTTAGCTTTTCTTTCTTAATAAGTGACATCATCATTAAAAAAAACCATTGTGGTTTTATTTGGGTTATTTTTCTCTAATATTACAATTTGTCTGCCAAAAGCAAAAAAATAAAGAACTCTGTAAGGGGCAAATCATTTTTACCAACTTGTACAGTATATTCATCAAAAATCACATAAATCTGAGAAAATGCTTCCAAAGTTTCGGTACACACCATGAATGTAAAACTGTTGATGTTTTATGTTGAAAAGCCTCATACTGTTTGCATCGATGAGTTTTGTGCTTTCAAATGATGCAATATTCTATTCAAAGTGCCAGCATTTCAGTAGGGCGGCGTAGGGAGTGCTGGCTGTGGTTGTGTAAACAAAACATGTAATTGGATCACTGGGAGGGAAGAAGAGAACACATCCTGTTAAAGACATGATTAGTGATACACTCACTGACTGCAATCAGAGTTTGACAGTCTGTTTTCTATCATTTCATGTATGTTAGTTACATTTCAACACCTAAGGGTAATGACTGAACAATATGTAAGTGTACGAAATCCCTCCCAGTTTAGTTTGTAGCAACATACAATACGTTGTTTGGCTTCCACATTGCAGAAACCATTTACCAAAATAAAAAACAGGAACATAAAATAAAACCCAGAGGTTAACATGGTCTGTTTTGGAGTGGATGAATGAATTAATGAACGAATGAATGAATGAAAAGTATTTGTATGTTAGATTTGGACTGAACTCATATGCCTGTTAATTTTTAGGAAAAGAACAAAAAACAACATTAAATAAAATCAACATAAATAACACCGGCATATGGGTGCATTTCATTAATTGAAATAGCATTGCACAGTTAATTGATTTAAGTAATTGAGACACCAGAGGTAATATTGCAGATGAGCTGAAGGGAACTATTAAAGCACCCTGGGCTTTCATTACACCTCAGCAGAGACACAGTCTGAACACATGGAGGAGATCAGGCTGTGGCTGTGCTGAGCTGTGTTCAGGGTGATGTAGAGTCTTAGTTTCACAGTGTATCATCCTGAACACTCTGTGCGCGTCATGGATCTATATAATGCATTAGTTTTACATTTTGAATTGAATTATTATTTTTTTCAGGGATTACTGCTTTATTGAGATACACCTTTAAATCCCATCATGATAGCCTAGTGGCACTGTTTTAATGGGCCTGTCAAAGCCTTGTGCAGTCATATTTGCATCAGTGTTTTTATGTGAATTTTCAATTTTGCACTTACAAAGTAGATAAAAGTGTCAGTCAATGATAAAACTACCAAGTAAAAACTGAAAAAAACTCTGGAGTTTAATATTTTCTTATGAGCTAAAAATGTTTTTTGGCAGATAGACATGTCTGTTACATTATCAGTAATATGCATACCATAAAACTTATATGCAGATTTGTGCTCCTCTCACTCAAGTTCCAGGTGATCTCTCAGTTTTTCTCCAGTACATTTAAGGCAACTTGTTTGTCTACAGAACCAACGTTTTGGTTTTGCTTCATGGTCACCAGCTCCAGGGCTTGGATGTAAATGTACTTTAGACACATGACAATAAGCTACAAATAGAGCCATGACTTGGATGGAAACAAGCATTTAGTCAGATTTATCTGTGAACAGACAGCGGAAACCAAGGACAGCTTTAATAGAGAACAGGAGTTAGAGCTGGACTGTAACATGACTCCAGAGGGTTTATTATTAAATGACTTGCAAAAACATTCATACCTCCTTCATTGTGTTTTGGTGTATTTTATTGAGATTTTATGTGATATAGAGCAAAAAAGGTATTGGTTGTGAAGTGGAATGAAATTGATACTTGGTATAATTAATCTTTATGAGCTAAAGTGTGGCATGCATTTGTAATCAGCCCCCTTTACTCTGAAATTCCTTATTAAAATCCAGTGCAGCCTATTGCCTTTAGGGGTCATCTATTTAGCAAACAAAGTTCACCTGTTTTAAAGGTAATCTCAGTTTAACAGCAGCTGTTCTCTGCTGGCCTCAGAGTTTTATTAAAAAACATTAGTGAACAAGCAGCATCATAAACAGGTCAGGGAGAAAGTCATAGGGATATTTAAAGGTGGGTTGTGTTATAAAACAATATACCAAGCTTTCAAAATCTTACAGATCGCTGATCAATCCATCATCTGAAAACGGATAGAGTATGGCACAGATGTAAATCTACCAAGACAGGGACATCCACCTAGACTTGCTGGCTGGGCAAGGGGAGCATTAGCTGTTTGAGCTATGTGTAGAAATAAGTGTGTTTATGTTAAATGAGTGAATGTGACTGCTGGTTTGTCACCTGGAAGTGTACATTTGTAAATGTGAGATCAGTTGAAGGCCTGCAATCCACAGCACCTCAGAGCAACAAAGGACAGGTAGACCCGGCTCCGGAAGACTGTAGCAGTTCCAGGCAGCCAGAGACAAGGCATCATCCTGGGCAGCCATACGCCTTGCCCCGCTCAGAAGTAGGTCACCAGCAAGGAACAGGAGCACCAGCCTGTAGGCCAAAGAGGCACAAGCGAGACAAACAAGGGCACTGAGTCCCCCTGACCCAGCCAATCCAATACCCCCAGCTGCACAGGCGAAGCTCGGGACCACCGGCAGCAAGACGCCCCCCCAGTACGGGGGCAAGCATAGCAGAGGGGGGACCCTGCATGGTGCTCTCCCAATGCGCACAAGGCACCTCGTCCCACACCCCAAGACCCTAGTGCTGTGTGGTGTTGCATATGTGAGTGAGGAGGGGGTGGGCACCAAGGCACCAGCGTGAATCACCCATTAGGGGCCAGCTCCCTTTCAGCAGAATAACCTTTAAAGGGAACATATCATGCTTTTAAATCCTTCCTTTTCAAACTTAAATCATTTAGTTGTGGTCTATATAAAGTGGGACTGCAATGCTTTGGTCTGAATTCCTTGTTATTGTAGCACCTAAGGCCCCTCTTTTACTTCTGTTCTGAGGTGCATCTGAGAGCAACTCATTTTGGTGCGGTCTCTTTGGATGCTACTGATGTGCGTCAAACCCCGCCCCTTTTGAGGTCAAGGGTCGCTGCACTTTAACCCATTCTACCATTTTTGTATTTTGATAATTATCTAGCAGCGCAAAAACGGCAAAAAAAATGCAAAGCTGCTTTGTAATAATACTATTCAAAGCACGCAGTACGGTTATGTCCTCAAGGAGCTAAAAGCAGCACACAGCTCTAACATAAATGGAAGGCACGATGCTACTGCTATCAAAACAGTGGCCAGGACGTAAAGCAACACACAATAAATTCATGTCTAAAATAAAGTTTGTTGTCATTTTAGCAGCTTACGGCTTAACTGTGTCCGTTGTTTCCATAGATAGAAGGAACTGACCCCTTAATCAGATAAAGTCTTTCAGCAATTCCTTTTTGATACTGTCAGAGGTTGCTGAGGGCAATAGAAATTTCACCACTGATGTGGGAACATTTCCATGAAAAATAAAATTTAACCAGGCACTTTGAAGAGGTTCTGATGCTGGTGGGCAGTGTAATGAATTGTGTGGGTTAATACACCCAAAAACTGAACCAAACTTATCCTCTATCAGCTTCGGCATACTTGAGCTTCATCCAGTCTGGCTGAGCTTGATTATTTTTGCTAAGAAACATTCTTTACATTCGGAAGGCGAGTTGAGAGATACCCCAAGAGACTTGCAGTTGCAACTGCAGCAAAATGTGGTTCTACAGAGTATTGACTCAAGGGGGGCTGTCAACAGAGGCACAGTACACTTTTCAAAATTGAATTTGTTTAAAATTTTGAAAAACGTGCATCTTTTTCCTTTTACTTGACAATTATTCACAACTTTGTGTTTGTCCATCACATAAAATCCCTCTAAAATACATCTTTGTGTAATTCAAGTTTTGTAACTTGACATAATGTGGACAAGTTCAAAGGCTATAAATGCTCTGCCGAAGACTTTTTTTCCATTTTTATATTCATTCACTTTCTATAGACCTTCTTACATCTAAAATATTAACATATCTGATGTCAAACATAAATAAAGTAAAGTATCTTCCTCCTAACATGTAGGAGTAGACCCAATGTAAGGTAGTTCGTACAAACTGTCTGGTTCGTCTGTCTGGTTTGTACAGACTCATTTGATCAATGTCCTCTTTTTTTTTGTTCCTGTGCTTCCCGTCTCTGGCCACTTTCCCTATTAATCAAAGCCGTCAAAAGATATACAAATAATATGTTTCAGCAAAGAGCTGTTAAATAAAAGGTAAATCAAATAGACAAATACATTAATGTTGCACTGGTAGAGAGTCTGGAAAGGTCATACCAAAGATTAGTCATTCAGAGGCAACATTGCTGCATTTTTGATGCCACAGAATTGGGATTTAGGTTGCAGAGGGATTTCAGTGCTGCTGCTGGGTCAGTGGATTACCTTGTAATATATCTGCTGGAGCACACACACAGCATGTGTTGCCTTGTATATGGAGGGCTTTAATCCCTCAGACAAGCATGCTAACTCCTCCTATGGGTTGTAAGTAAGCCAAAGGCTGAAGAGACATGTTTTTTTTTTTTCCACACTGAAATCCATTTGTTTTTCTGTCTCAGGTGGGAAAAATGACAAACCCCTTCCTCCTCGCTGTTTGAGCATGCTGTTTGGCTAGCAAAGCTGACCGAGAGGAGCCTTACCCCTCTTGCACGGCCTCCCCCCTGGACACGCAAACGCAGGCACGCAGAGACGGCTCTGTTCAAGCACGGCCATGCTGATCAAGGAGTACCGGATCCCCATGCCAATGAGTGTGGAGGAATACCGCATTGCTCAGCTCTACATGATCCAGGTGAGCAGTTTTCTTCAGACATCAAACGCCACACTTTGAACCTTCAAGCTATGGAGTATTTTTGGCTTTTGACTGTTTCTGTTATGAAAACAAAGCTAAAAAAAAATGTGTAATCATTCTACTTGCCAGATGCATTTATGGTTATGGTAGGATGACCATATTTTGATTTCCAAAATGGAGAATGTTTTGTCCAGTCGCTAAGCACTAATGATACTCTGTTTACTTGAAGATGACTTATTATTTTATCATATTCAAAATATCCCCACTCAGCGTGGTTAAAAATAATAATTAAATACCACATTTCAGATAGGCTTTCATTAGTCAACAAGTACAAATATTACTTTAAAATCTCTGGATTTAAATTATGATAGAAATAAGTTTTCTTCTGTGTTAGAAAATTAACCTGTAAGAAAATAATAGCTCTCCTTTCAAGTCATATTGGACAAATAAAATAAACAAAAATCTGAAATAAGTAAATATATATCCTAGTTTTTTCTTGTCAATGTAATAATAAAAATAAAAAGCAGAGGTCTTAGAAAGACACTTATTTAACAAACAAAAATGTGTATACTGCAGTCTTATGTTTTCTTCTTCATCCTACTTGTTTTTTACATCCTCCTTGTCGGCGATCCATATTTAGCTGTATAGCTGATCTGTCTCAGCAGGTTTTGGTTCCTCAGCATGAAAGTCTTTACAAGAAGTGTTTGTGAAATTATTGCTCATATTACCCTTCAGTGACTCAACAGAAAGCTGGTTCCTCTCCTTTATCCACTGGCTCTGCATCAGTGAGAAAACCCTCTGAACATGTGCACTGAATAAGGCAATTGCAGAGACAAACTGTGCAGTCTTTGGTAATTCCCGTTCTCATATTTGGTCCACTTCTGGTGCACCCTAACCCTTTTCCCGGTTTTAACAGCGAACTCAGTCAACTTAGTAGATGACCTTACACAGCCTTTTTATATTTTTCTGGTTCCATGTGGCCTGCGAGATCTGTAGCATCTTTGTCATACACAGATACACATATGCCAGCTCTGCACACTGTGCACTCCACCACCCATTTGTACCAACCAGGACTACAGGAGGGAAATTTATTTTGCAGTTCATCTTTTAAGCTACACTTTCGCTTTGACATCTTGTAGCATCGTACAGCAGCAGCAGCAGCCTGACTAGCACTGCCCTGCTGTCTGTTCCACCTGGGAGCGAAGTAAAACCCCCAACAAGGCAGCAGCTCCGGGATGTTGTCACACGAAAGAAAGGCTGTCTTGTTCTATTCATCGTGCCAGTCAGTTTAACCACATGCCTATTGGCCCCATGAAAAACAATTTTATTATTCTATGGATCCCCTGCTGTGTTTACCCTGCATGTGTTGTCTGCGCATGCCTGGTGTTTTTGTTGACCGGTTTGTTTGTGTTTCTGTGGAAGTGTCACAGCGCCACCTATGGACCTACATACATACTACAGGGTTTTCAGTGTTCCTGCGTGCTCTCATGTTGACGCACATTTTTTCTAATATGGTTTCGTCTGTATGGAAATCGTTTTTGAAACAATACCGTTTTCGTCTTTGTGTGGACAAGGCATCACTGTCATTCTGTCGTGGAAATCCAATGCAATTATTCCACAAAAAACAGAAAAACTTCTGAAACCTGCATTTATTAATACATCTATATTTAGAAACATTAGTTGGTTCTTAATTATTTTTAGCCAATGTTATTAAGAGCCATTGTGGAAGTTCCAAAGAGCGAGTTGGAGACCCCTGCCCAAGGTTTATGATTTTCCAAAAAGCACTACTAAAAATATATGGCGTGATTTTTGTGCCACCAGGTTGAGCGTGCAGTGACACTGATTTGAGGGCACAGATCTAGCTGAAGGAACAATTATTCTAAGCGTGTGCCTATAAATCTCACACACCCTTGCTTATAGGTGCTCGGACATGCGCTCAACTCTGAAAAACTGCTCCCTCTCACGGCTCATTCTGCTCACGCTCAGCTCTGTCTCTCTGCTCGCTCGAGGCTCAGTGTCTGTTATTTGTATGTAAATGAGCAACGCCACCAGCCAATCACAGACTGGCCTTTTTCATCCAATCAAAGCATGCCTTGCAAGTAAGAGGCGGAAGTTTCAAAACGTAAAGAGTAATGTAAGACACAAGAGAAGAAGGTAAATTTTCGAATTTTATAGCTTAAGAATATTTATTTCAGTATACGAATGTATGTCATTACTTACTGTGATTACTTATTGTCATTTTTACTTTAGGCTATATTTTTACACGATCAACACTGACTTCTTTTTCTTGTATTTTTGAGGGCAGTTGGTAAATAATTTTAAGGTGCAATACCGCCACCTTCTAGATTGGAATATGGATCAGACGCTACAATGCCATTACGTTCTTTTCAAAATACCTATTCTTTTAAAGAAACTAGAAATGTTAACAATAATAATCTAATAATAATCTTAGTATCTAATTTAACTATACTTTTAACCTCAGTTTTACCTATTTTCACATTTAAATCCACAATGTTTTGTTTCAGCAAAACTGTCAATCAACACTGACTCAACTATCTCAACTATAAGTCGAAACCCACCATCACTCCAGCTATTTCGTCTGCATCACGGGCACATGTACGTTTTTTTTACATATATTTTTATAGCTTTTACAAATTTGTTTTTCTCCTCAGGTAATGCATTCTTTACTGAAGGCTGCTATTATTTTCTGGCCTTAAGTTGTTAATGTAACAACAGTTTGTCAAAGATCAATCATAAGATCTATGATTTGTTGGTTTTGATATCATTCGTAGCTATTAAAATTCTGTTTGTCAAGAGTTCGTCTTCTTTGCTAATATCAGTTCTTTCTCTTACTACCAGGATATACTGAGACGACAGCTTATGGAGGGACTTCTTGCAAGACTGCAATCAGCATTAAGTCAACAGCCACTTAATTTAGATTATTTGGTATTTAGATTATTCTCCGCCTCTTATTCGCAAGGGTTAAAAATATAGCCTAAAATAAAAATGACAATAAGTAATCACAGTAAGTAATGACATACATTCGTATACTGAAATAAATATTCTTAAGCTATAAAATTCGAAAATTTACCTTCTTCTCTTGTGTCTTACATTACTCTTTACGTTTTGAAACTTCCGCCTCTTACTTGCAAGGCATGCTTTGATTGGATGAAAAAGGCCAGTCTGTGATTGGCTGGTGGCGTTGCTCATTTACATACAAATAACAGACACTGAGCCTCGAGCGAGCAGAGAGACAGAGCTGAGCGTGAGCAGAATGAGCCGTGAGAGGGAGCAGTTTTTCAGAGTTGAGCGCATGTCCGAGCACCTATAAGCAAGGGTGTGTGAGATTTATAGGCACACGCTTAGAATAATTGTTCCTTCAGCTAGATCTGTGCCCTCAAATCAGTGTCACTGCACGCTCAACCTGGTGGCACAAAAATCACGCCATAAAAATATTATATGTCAGTTCAGTCATTTTTTAGACTGTATGTATCAAAGTGAACTAAAATGACAGCATCTTTCATTTCTTGTAGGAGGAACATTTGTTAGCAAATTCACACTATACAAGTGTCCATTAATGTCAGTTCTGGGGTAGTAATTTTGTGTAGAAGAGTGTTTGTTTGATAAAGCAGTTATCACAATCTACGAATAATAAATTGTGTAAAAACTTTACCATGTATTCATTGAACCTATAGTTTATTTAATGGAGTGAAACTGAAATAAACATGTTCTCCAGTATATTAGGGTTAAGCCACTTCTTTTTTATTATGTAGGCAACAATGAACCTACATTGAACAGTACACTGTCATACGGTCAGACGTTGAGCATCAGTATCCAAGTGAGCATTTTTGCTCTTGAAAATACATAACAAGAGACATAATTTCTATATGGCCCCTAGATATCTAGGCTAAAATCGGTATATATTGGTCATAAAGTGAAAGTTTCTTGGACGTTTATTAGAAGTCGAAATGCAGACCTATTTTAGCCTAGACTGACAATCATAAGAAAAAGAGGAAAATAAGCTTAAACCCAGGACCTCTTGATTACCTTAACAGCATCTTTACAAGATGAGCTGCACAGTCACACACCTTAAATCATGCATAGAATTTTATATTCCGTATTTTACAGCTATTGTATGTCTGTTGCTGGTCAATTTCTTCATATTTTTTACAAATAACAACTAAACTCCTTTCCTCATCTCCCTTTGAGTTATTCTCTCAGCTCTGTGTAGTCTTTGTGTTTTAGGCAACATGGTCACACACTCGCTGCTGCTGTATGAGAGTGTATTGTTCTGTTTGGAAATTATGCTTCATGCTGAACAAGAGACATTTTTCATTTTATTGAAACAAGCTGAACTTTATCTCTGGTGATGTTCAGAAAATGTCATGTTGTCCATGCACAGCCTGAATAATTGTTGTAACTTTAGATAATAATGTGGGATGTTTCCATCCACTGTATGGACATATGTCATTATAATTACCACGCCTCTGTAAATAAAAAAAAAATTAGCTCTAAAAAAACCCCAATTTTTTTCATGAGGGAGTTAGACTTTTTGTGTGGACCTTACCGTTATTTATTCCTGAGTCTAAGTTTAGACCACTTTTAAACCAGGCTGGTTGTTTAAACGTAGAGAAAAAGACAAATATAGACAGGTCTAAATCAGGACAATGTTTAGACGTTACATTGATTCATGCCTTCATGAGGTGTGGCCTCAAAATGCTGAACATTAACATCATTACACAGCATAGATCATAGATTATATTTACAATACAGTTATGTTAGCAATTTGAATGGTCAGTGCGGTTAGCATTGCTTACTGTAAAGATCAGTCTCTGTGTATATAGAAGATATACTGTACCCTTGCCTTAACTCTGAGATGTCGAAAAAGCTGCCAACACCTTCCAGCCTAGCATGTTCCATGACAGACAGAGGTTTAAAGGATGCAACAGCAGTTTTGCAGCTCAGCCTTCCGCATTTTTGCATTTTTACCGATACTGAAAATTGATAATCGAGTCCTCTTCACTCAGTGAGCACTTCCTCACAAAAAACACCAATGGAAAGTGTGATCAAGCCTTTTTAGTTTAATATGGAATACATTTCTCATGAAGGTCATAGGTTGTCTCTTTTTCCAATTCTTACTCACTAAACTTACTACAGAAGCTGAATCGTCCACTGGAGGAGTTGTCTCATGAAACCCGATCATTCACTCATAAACAGACTTTGGTGTAACTGCAGCAACCAGCTGTTATGAATATTATATTACTGATTAGGGACTTCCTGTATGGCACCTGGGTGACAGAACTGCAGCTGCTGGGCATCAACAATGATCCTTTCACAATAATGGTGGCTTTTATTAAAACAATTCAAAATAAAACAACAGAATTTGGGAATGTCAGAAAAACACCCGTTATTTGGGTCTTTCTGACCAGCTGAAGTGGTCATGAGAGCAAAGAAACTTTTGTAAGTAAAAGGTCAAATTTCAAATATTGGTTCAGACTACAAGTGTTATTTCCTTTTTGTTTCTAAGTCTTCAAAATACAAATGACAAAAACAAACATGGTGTTGTAGGATTTTTACACTAACAGCTTATTCCTGGATGTCTTAATCCCAAACTGGAGAAATGATGAACTTCAAGTGAGAAAACAAGTTGTGTGCAATAGACACATTTGATCTAAAATCCTGCATTTACATATAAATAATTTTCTATTAAGAAAAACAAACTGTGAAGACTATGTTAAAACTATCACAGTTTAAAAGGCTGGATCAGGGGTTATGATGATATTACTGGAACAAAGACTGCCTTGTTTCAGTGAATAGCTTAGGAGTACATGTGGTGGAGGGCAGGGGTTTAAGGTGTCTTTGTTTCTTCCTGTAGAACAGGATCAGAGAGGAAGCATTGCTGAGAGGTCACAGTGTAGCTCTACAGACCAGATGGTGCTCCATATGCCTGTGCTTTATGTTTCCTTTCATAACTTTGTGCAAACACAGAGAAACAATTTCAATTTCATTAAAACTAGAACATCTCAGTATGAATGCAGCCTATATTTACTCATGAGCCGTAAATCAAGGCAAATTAAACAACAAATCTGATTTGCATCTTGTGACCATGAAGCTCATTACAGGCAAAACAGGAATGAAGCAACAACTGTGTAGATTTCTCATTGAACTTCCTCCTTTTTACTTTAATGTAGTTTTCACATGTTTATGCTATTCTGCAACCTACTATTTGGACTCGTTTTAGATTTGATCAGATGAAGTTACTAAGGAAAATGCTAAATCTGTGTTAAAACCACTCCTACTGCTCAGCGTCACAGTTGGGTGCCTGTCACCAGGGTAACTAGTGACATCACCTGCAGCGAGGCAGCTGCTGCCATCATTTGGTTTTGTGGCGTAAACGAGATGGAGAGGGAGACATGGTGGTGCAGTCGCCATGACAACCTGGTGTCCAAAGCTCATTGCTGGTATGGGTAACATAAGATTTAAACATATGTGACATTACCAAATAAAAAACACTCAATGATTTCCTCACCATTGTGTTAAGTAACATGTACATTTCAAATATTGTGTATTATTTTCCAGTAAAAAAAAATATAATACCTAGAGTAGATGATCCCAAGTATTTTCTGATGCTTAATACATGCAATTCTTGTAATTAACAGCACCACTAATTTTGCCATCAACATATTGCCATGTCGACTTGGGTGCTTTAGCTCAGACGAAAACATCCCTTTATTAACACAAAGCCCCTTTACTTACTGTTGACTTAGTCCCACATAAACATCCAACTACTTTGAATAGACACAAAAGGCTTGTATTAATCTACTATTTAAAGTATTCCTTAACAAAAGTACCATCTCCTGCTACTTGGACATTTGATGCTAGAAACTGTGGTAACTGCCTGTTTTCTTTTCATTTTCACTTAAAGGTTTATTTTATGCCAGACACAGTGCTTTGCCAAACTTTTTATAGCTTTTTCACTTTTTTCACAACACCACCAATTACTGGGATTTCATTTGATAGACAAACATAGAGTAGTGCAAAATATTCCCTCACTTGAAAAGGAAAGAGTAGTGCACAGCTTCAAAACTTACCAAGACATAGTGATCCACCTAAACTGACAGGGCAGGCAAGAAGACCATTAATTAGAGAAGCAGCCAAGGAGCAGCAGAGATCCACAGCTCAGGTGGGACAATCTGTTGAGAGGTCAAATTTTAGTCTTGAACTCCACACATCTGGCAATTATGGAAGAGTGACAAGAATAAATCTATTGTTGAAAGAGAACAGTTTGTCACAATGTACGGGACAAGGCAAACATGTTGAAGAAGGTGCTCTGGTCAGAGGAGACCAAAGGGAAACGTTTTGGCCTACATGCATAACGCTATGTCTAGCTAAATATTAACACTGCACATCATTTTGAACACAGCATCTCCACAGGGAAACATGGTGGTGACGGCATTATGCTGTGGAGATGCTTTTCATCAGCAGGGACAGGGAAGAGAAGATGGTCAGGGAAGATGAATGGACCTAAAGACAGGGCAATTCTGCCAGAAAACCTTCTAGAGGCTTTAAGAAACTTGAAACTGGGATGGAGGTTCACTTCTAGCTGGACAACAACCCTATGCAGCAGGAGCTTCAATGAAATGGTTTAGATCAAAGCATATTTGTGTCACATTCCAATAAAACACTACTGGAGAGGATCAGTAGAAGACTGTAAACTCTTCAGAATCTTTTTACCAGATCTATGAGAGATGGCAAAGCAGTTTATGAGCTCTTGTCTTGGTGAACTGATGACACTATCTTGGTTTACAGAGATAACTCTAACTGGACCTATAACTAAAAAGAAGTGATATAAATGAATTTCAAGCATTTAAAAATTAGGTTAAACGAAGTAATGTTTCTTTATAAAACACCAGTGTTTTCTGTTTAGAAGAGCCAATCAACAATTCAGGTGTGCAAACAGTGCTTTGTTTTGCTCAGGTATTCAGTAACTCAAGTCTAGTTGGTTTAGTTGTGTACTTTAGTTTAGTTACTTTCAGTCAAAGAGCCAAATTACTTTTAATAGCAAGTGACTTTTATATACAGTCCAACCCTCCTCTCTTTTTGTCCTCAGGGTTGCATATGTATACTCGTACACATTAATCACTGTAGGGGAAAGCATGTGAACCTCCAGGATTTTCTCCAGGATTATGGAGTACTCTAGGTATCCCTGGTTCACGTTAAACTTGTGCTTTCCCATAAATTATTCAGGATGAAGTCAGCCTGGCAGAAACAAGATCCTAAGCAAAGTTGCGTCTTGTTATAATTCATCACACATGCTCAACAGATTGGCTGCCCAAGCTTTGGGAGCACTTCTCAAGTTAGACTTGCTGCTTTTTCTTCATCTTTTTTTTCCCTGAGTAGTTCATCTGAAACTGTTCTCACATCTTCTATATCATAGCTGTATCTATGTTACGTCATTTATTTAAAATTCCCTAGAGCCTTTCAATCTTTTGATACACTACAACCACAGGGATCTAAATATTGTATTGTGATAAGCCAACACAGAGTAGTGCAGAATTGTGAAATGAAAGGAAAAAGATACATAGTTTCAAATAGAAATCAGATGATTTTGGCTTTCCTTTGTTATTTATACCCCTTCATGTGATACCCCTAAATATAGTTCAGTACAACCAATTACTTTCAGATGTTTAATAAGAACTAAGATTAGCCAGCAAGACATTTAAACTGATGAGGCGAGCATGGAAAGCATTAATCAGAGATGCAGTCAAGATAGCAATGGTATCTCTGGAGGACATGCAGAGATCCACTGCTCAGGTGGAAAATTCTCTTGACAGGAGAACTATTAGTTGTGCAATCCAGACATCTAAGCTTTTAGAGAAAAGTAGCAAGAAGAAAGCAATTGTTGAAAGAAAGTCCCAGAAATACCAGGTCCTATATTTAGTGTCAGGTTCAAACAACCTAAAATACTTATAACATCACAAAAAGAAGAGAAAGACAAAGAATTAGTTTCTTACTCGCTTGCGAGGAGAACGGACACAGATGTGCTTTCATTTACAAATCTATCGCTCTGAAAACCATCTGTCCGCACCTCTCTTTTTATTATCTTTGGGGGTTCCCTAGTTACAATAAACGTTGCTGCTCTGAAGGGTGGGATAAACAGCTACAACGTAAACAGGTCATATACACTATTATCTTGTAAAAGCACATCACATCACATCAGGCTGTAAAGCACTTCCCCTGGCGGAGTTTTCAACTGAAATGACCTTTTTACAATGTGTAAGGTGAATCCAGGTTGACCTCTCAGCTATTTTTACTGCTGTAGGAGTGGTTAGTAATACCTGATATGGGCCCTCCCACTTAGGTGAATACCAATGTTTCTTCTTTACACTCCTTATTAACACCCAGTCTCCTGGTTTCACTAGTTGGTTTTCCTGCTGGGAAATAGAACATTCCTTATTCGTTTGATTTTGTTTCTGTTGCTTTTCTAACATACTCCTCATATAATCAGCTAGGTTGGCTTCTTCATCTATTTCCCACTGATTTTTGAACTGTGGTAATCTGTATGGTCATCTAAATAACGTTTCATAAGGTGTTAGACCTGAGGTGCTTGTAATGTTTATATATAGTTTTACTAGATCCAGTCCATGGTCTTCCTGTCTCTTCAATACACTTTTTCAGGCGGTTCTTTATAGTCCCATTCATTCTTTCCACTAATCCAGCGCTTTGAGGGTGGTGAGCACAATGGTTTCTTAGATCTGTGAAACATAATTCCTATTTTCTTTATTATTTGATTTACAAAAATGGGCTCCATTATCACTATATATTTTCTCAGGAATCCCATATCTGGGAATGATATCTTTACACAGTGCTTTTGCTACAGTTAAGGCATCTGGATGTTTAGTTGGAAATAGTTCTATCCATTTAGAAAAGGCATCTATAATGACTAAACAGAACTTTTTCCCTTCACTGTGGTTTAGCTCAATAAAATCCATATGGATAGTTTGGAAAGGGTATTTTGGTTTTGGAAATTGTCCCCTTCGTGGTCTTAAATTGTGGATTATGTTTTGCACATTAAACATGTTCTACAAAAATTTTTTGAATAAAAATGAGATCCATATCTTGTATAATATTTATGTAATAATATTGATGTAATCTGTCCTACCATTCCTCCCGGTTGAGACATGTGAAACACCATGGCTCAATATTGCTGCCCATTTGTATAGGTTCTTTGGTTGGACAGGTTTATTATCTGGTCAAATATAGATTTCATCTTTCAATGCAGCTCCATTTTTTTTCCACATTTCTATCTCCATGTTGATGAACCAGAACTGAAGTCATAAAATGTCTCTTGCAATTTACCATCTGAACAAATGGTTTACTATAGTCTGGTAATGCTAAAGCAGTACTGGAAACTAGAACTTGTTTTATGTTGGTAAATGCTTCTTCAGCTTCTACAATCTATTTCAGTTCAGACGTCATTTTCAGCTCTTCCTCATACATTAGTTTGTTTAATGGAGCTACTATTTCTGCATAATTTGGCACCCAGTTTCTACAATAATTAGTTAGTCCGAGGAAGGACATCATTTGCTTTTTTGTTACTGGTTTTGGAACTTGTAATATTGCAGTCTCTCTTTCTTCTACAATTGTGCGTCCCCCCTGCACTAAGATTGTGGCCTAGGTATTTAACCTAATTTTTGCGCAGCTGTAGTTTCTTTGTACTGACTTTGTGTCCCTCTTCTGCTAAATGTTTCAATAATGCTATTGTGTCATTTTTACAAGTCTCCTCATCAGGACACGCTAATAGCACGTCATCAACATATAGTAAAACCTGACTTCCTCCTAGAGGGTCAAACTTGGCCATGCTTGCACTCATTACCTGAGAGTATATAGTTGGAGTTTCACAGTAGCCTTGAGGTAGTCTGGTATAAGTATATATTTTTCCCTCAAAAGTGAATGCAAACCAGAACTGACTATCTTTATCTATAGGTACAGAGAAAAATGCATTGCTAATATAAACTACAGTAAATATTCTAGCATCTGTTCTTAGGGAATTTAATAATGTATAAAGATCAGGAACACACGGTGCTCTCTAAACAACTGCATTGTTAACTGCCTGTAGGTCTTGTACCATGCGCCATCCTGTTGATGGAGCTTGTTTTTTAACTGAAAAAATGGGGGTGTTACATGGAGAGTCTTCGCATTTTATTATCACCCCTGCAGTTATTAAATCCTCTATTACTGGTTTTATTTCTTCACGTGCATAATTTTATATTCTGAAATCTCCAGTATTTGTGCTGCTGTTAAAAAGAGTAAAATATTTTCTAAGGTTACACAGAAAAAACTTGTCATGCCATGAACCTCCGTTACAAGCTGTATCAACAGCCTTCAGCGTCTCAAATAATAAAAAAACTAAACACAAAATAAGACATACACGAGGTACAGCCATGGTGGGGATGGATTTATTCACCAAAGGGGAAATCCCAAGCCAAAGGGACTCATTTTAGCCCATCCAATCCTGTCAAACCTCATCAGATCTTTGGTACAAAACAAAAACTTTCCACCTACTCGTTTTACTCACTTTCTTTTGTCCTGCTGTTCTACTTTACAAATCCATCAAAAATTACTTCTTAGCACTCTGACCTTTCCTGCTTTCCACAAAAACGTTCATTCTTATCTCCTACATCACATCTCTCTCATTTACACACTTTTCTTCTGCCTGCAGTTATACAGGGGTTGGACAATGAAACTGAAACACCTGTCATTTTAGTGTGGGAGGTTTCATGGCTAAATTGGACCAGCCTGGTAGCCAGTCTTCATTGATTGCGCATTGCACCAGTAAGAGCAGAGTGTGAAGGTTCAATTAGCAGGGTAACAGCACAGTTTTGCTCAAAATATTGAAATGCACACAACATTATGGGTGACATACCAGAGTTCAAAAGAGGACAAATTGTTGGTGCACGTCCTGCTGGCGCATCTGTGACCAAGACAGCAAGTCTTTGTGATGTATCAAGAGCCACGGTATCCAGGGTACTGTCAGCATACCACCAAGAAGGACGAACCACATCCAACAGGATTAACTGTGGACGCAAGAGGAAGCTGTCTGAAAGGGATGTTCGGGTGCTAACCTGGATTGTATCCAAAAAACATAAAACCACGGCTGCCCAAATCACGGCAGAATTTAATGTGCACCTCAACTCCTGTTTCCACCAGAACTGTCCGTCGGGAGCTCCACAGGGTCAATATACACGGCCGGGCTGCTATAGCCAAACCTTTGGTCACTCATGCCAATGCCAAACGTCGGTTTCAATGGTGCAAGGAGTGCAAATCTTGGGCTGTGGACAATGTGAAACATGAATTGTTCTCTGATGAGTCCACCTTTACCGTTTTCCCCACATCCAGGAGAGTTACGGTGTGGAGAAGCCCCAAAGAAGCGTACCACCCAGACTGTTGCATGCCCAGAGTGAAGCATGGGGGTGGATCAGTGATGGTTTGGGCTGCCATATCATGGCATTCCCTTGGCCCAATACTTGTGCTAGATGGGCGCGTCACTGCCAAGGACTACCGTACCATTCTTGAGGACCATGTGCATCCAATGGTTCAAACATTGTATCCTGAAGGCGGTGCTGTGTATCAGGATGACAATGCACCAATACACACAGCAAGACTGGTGTAAGATTGGTTTGATGAACATGAAAGTGAAGTTGAACATCTCCCATGGCCTGCACAGTCACCAGATCTAAATATTATTGAGCCACTTTGGGGTGTTTTGGAGGAGCGAGTCAGGAAACGTTTTCCTCCACCAGTATCACGTAGTGACCTGGCCACAATCCTGCAAGAAGAATGGCTTAAAATCCTTCTGACCACTGTGCAGGACTTGTATATGTCATCCCCATGACGAATTGACGCTGTATTGGCCGCAAAAGGAGGCCCTACACCATACTAATAAATTATTGTGGTCTAAAACCAGGTGTTTCAGTTTCATTGTCCAACCCCTGTAATTCTCAATGCACTGCCTCCCTCTCACGCTCAAATAAAAACCATGTTGGGCTAATTGTGCTCAGTTGACACAATGAACAAGCATACACAGCTGGGAGGCTGAATCAGACCACAGATTTCACCTGTGCTGAGTCAGGTTTAGGGTGGGGTAATAAGAGATCTCTAGAACAACCACATCTCCAGCATTTTGTCTGGGGAATTTGCTGTTTCATCGACAAGCAAAAACAAAAAAAAAATGCTTGACTTAGCTCTTTCTAAAATCTGCATTTCCTGGTTGTCTCCGTCGAGCCCCGAGGCACCCAGTCTCATTATCTTCTGCTCTATGAAACATTAATTGTTTCCTATGATTTTCTTCTTCCTTTTTACGCTTCTTTACTCCTTCCTCTCTCCTTTTAACCAATAATCTACATCCTCATAACCTTCTTTTTCCATTTTTCTTGAATCATGTTTTGTGCTTTTAATTATTGCATCCTGTAGATGAACTAATTTTTTAGAGTTTAATCGACCATCATAATTATATGTGGTTATCCATTTATCTAAATATTTTAATTTATTTGAATCCTGCGCTTCTATAAATTTCCAATCTTTGCATTGTAATTCGTTTTTTAGTTTATTTTTACACGCCCCTTTTCCCTTTTTTTTTTTTTTTTATTTGGTCCAGTTTCTCAATACCTAGGGTATTCTAAATGCTGGATTATTCTGCTCAGTAGGGTGACAGGAAAAATCTCCTTTTGTGGTAATTCTCACTTCAACTCTTTCGAGTGGAGAATTCTTGCCTTTGCATCCACAAAAGTTAGTCACTTACAATCCTACTGCTTTGGTATTCATTTCATTTCTCACATTCACACTTTTTTTTTTAAATGCGGAATTTTCTTAGTATTTTTGTTTAAATACTTAAACACGGAATTTTTTAGTATTAACTCTTAATACGTCTTAGGACTCCGCCGTCCTTGAAACACGGAATTTTCAGTATTTCTTCTTAATACTTTTCCAGGACTCCGCCGTCCTACTTTACCTGTTAGGGCCTAGGATACACAGGGTTTTATTCACGCAATGACCCCCAGTCATTTGTCAACTTTTTAATCCAAACTCAACTCACCACTTTGTCTTTCCCCTCTCTCTCGGAGTTCCGTCAGCCGTCAGACCCCAGCGGGCGGGCCGAGGTCCAGTCCCCGAAAGGGTCTGTGAGTCTCCCTGATGAAGCCTGCCGTATGCTCGGTCTTTACTGGATTCCACCAACCCGCTGGGATCCTCAGGCATAATTAGACTCCGGCTCGAAGGACCAAAAAATGTCAGGTTCAAACAACCTAAAATACTTATAACATCACAAAAAGAAGAGAAAGACAAAAATGTGTTTCTTACTCGCTTGCGAGGAGAACGGACAGAGATGTGCTTTCAGTTACAAATCTCCTACCACTCTGAAAACCATCTGTCTGCACCTCTCTTTTTATTATCTTTGGGGGTTCCCTAGTTACAATAAACGTTGCTGCTCTGAAGGGTGGGATAAACAGCTGCAACGTAAACAGGTCATATACACCATTATCTTGTAAAAGCACACTTCCACAGTCTCCCCCATCTTAAGATTAGTGTGTCCTCTGTTCAGCACAATCAGCCACCATCTTTATGACATCCTCAACTGTGACTGTATCCTTCCCGGCTCCACCTTTGATCCTCGCCTGCAAACAACTCATCACATGCTTACTCACACATAAAACATGAAAGGTTATAAAGATCAAATAGTAAACTTAAAGAAAAGGAAAATTATAAGATAAAACTATATACAATTATTCCAACATTTAGTTTACCCCAAACCATGTGTAACCACAGCAAATATGCGGAAGAAGGTGCTCTGGTCAAATAAGACAATAATTGAGCTTTTTTCGCCTACATGCAAAATGGTTTGTGTGGTGGATAATAACACTACTCATCGCCCTAATCACACCCCTCCCCACAGTGAAACACGGTGGTGGCAGCATCATGTTGCGATGGATGCTTTTCCTCAGCAGGGACAGGGAAACTGGTCAGAGTTGAAGAGAGCCAGCTTATTATTATGATTTTGATTGGAAATAAATTTGCAACCGATATATCATTTTCCTTCCACTTTACTAATATGTGGTACTTTTGTCCTATCATAAAATCCCTATAAATTATATCAACATTTGTATTTGCATGGTAAACTTCCAGTGGTATGAAGATTGTTACAAGGCACTGTAACTTAAACTTTGCTCTAATTACAGGAACAACAGCTCGAAGTCTTTAGCATTCACCTTTTTACGTTTGTATGAACTATTTAAACAGTTATTCTATCCTATAATTGTCTTTACATAGGCTTTCAGAAAAATGCCATTCTTTACATTTAGCGTCATGTGAGGCATTTCTTTCTGGGAGACTTTTCAAGCACAAATATGTATTTTAAATGAGTTATTTCTAAAACCTTCTTCTGATGAAGTGTGATGCGACTAGAGTCAGAATATACAGGGGTTGGACAATGAAACTGAAACACCTGGTTTTAGACCACAATAATTTATTAGTATGGTGTAGTGCCTCCTTTTGCAGCCAATACAGCGTCAATTCATCTTGGGAATGACATTTACAAGTCCTGCACAGTGGTCAGAGGGATTTTAAGCCATTCTTCTTGCAGGATTGTGGCCAGGTCACTACGTGATACTGGTGGAGGAAAACGTTTCCTGACTTGCTCCTCCAAAACACCCCAAAGTGGCTCAATAATATTTAGATCTGGTAACTGTGCAGGCCATGGGAGATGTTCAACTTCACTTTCATGTTCATCAAACCAATCTTACACCAGTCTTGCTGTGTGTATTGGTGCATTGTCATCCTGATACACAGCACCGCCTTCAGGATACAATGTTTGAACCATTGGATGCACATGGTCCTCAAGAATGGTTTGGTAGTTTTTGGCAGTGATGCGCCCATCTAGCACAAGTATTGGGCCAAGGGAATGCCATGATATGGCAGCCCAAACCATCACTGATCCACCCCCATGCTTCACTCTGGGCATGCAACAGTCTGGGTGGTACGCTTCTTTGGGGCTTCTTCACACCGTAACTCTCCCGGATGTGGGGAAAACAGTAAAGGTGGACTCATCAGAGAACAATACATGTTTCACATTGTCTGCAGCCCAAGATTTGCGCTCCTTGCACCATTGAAACCGACGTTTGGCATTGGCATGAGTGACCAAAGGTTTGGCTATAGCAGACCGGCCGTGTATATTGACCCTGTGGAGCTCCCGACGGACAGTTCTGGTGGAAACAGGAGTTGAGGTGCACATTAAATTCTGCCGTGATTTGGGCAGCCGTGGTTTTATGTTTTTTGGATACAATCCGGGTTAGCACCCGAACATCCCTTTCAGACAGCTTCCTCTTGCGTCCACAGTTAATCCTGTTGGATGTGGTTCGTCCTTCTTGGTGGTATGCTGACATTACCCTGGATACCGTGGCTCTTGATACATCACAAAGACTTGCTGTCTTGGTCACAGATGCGCCCGCAAGACGTGCACCAACAATTTGTCCTCTTTTGAACTCTGGTATGTCACCCATAATGTTGTGTGCATTTCAATATTTTGAGCAAAACTGTGCTCTTACCCTGCTAATTGAACCTTCACACTCTGTCTTACTGGTGCAATGTGCAATCAATGAAGACTGGCCACCAGGCTGGTCCAATTTAGCCATGAAACCTCCCACACTAAAATGACAGGTGTTTCAGTTTCATTGTCTAACCCCTGTATATATACATATATATCTTTCTTTTTCATTGCTGTAGCAGGCATGGCAGTTCTATCATTTTAGGGTTATGGTTGTTCCTGGGTCTGAGCTGTTTACCTGCTCTTTGATAACAGAATCATTTCAAGGTGTGATTTTAATCACTGAGCCAAGCTCCTCTTCATTCTTCTCGCATTTAAGATGGGAAGATTTGGTTGACGAAGAACTACAAAAATCCTTCATAAATTTAATGTACCATCTAATACCAGTAGCAGGTTTGGCTATGACCAATGTGGCGCCTTTACATTAGCTTGCAGCATGAGCGGCTGACAATGGGGAGGGGGGCATTGAAATAGTCAGCTGCACCAGAAACCAAGTTTTTTGCAAGTCCAATGTATGGGGTGTGGCTGCATTATCCTTGGGTTTATTTTATTGTTTTTCTGTTTGTTCTCTGCTTAAAGATATGTTGATTTAATCAGCCCATTTAAAGGGTTTGCCATTAGGTAACAGTAGAAAATATTCACTAGGAGGCTGTTTCAAGGAATGGGAGCAACAGACACACACTCCCTTACATCTGTCTGTGTTCACATTTTGCTGCAGTACACTGTAAGCTCCGAACAGCCTTCACTTGAATAGTCATTGCAAAATTTCTGCTGTACTTTATTTATTTAAGATGAGTAAGAGAGATGCAGGACTGTAACAATTCTAAGCTAAGTTAGATTTATTTACTTCCCCTCACCACAGCTGTCTGACAGAGCAGATCACCTTTATTTCCAAGTCAGACTGTGGGGCACAGGGTAAGTTGGACTGAACAAACTCAGACATCATGTACGGTGAAAATGAAATTTTACAAATTTTACGAATGTCTGTTTTCTTTTTATTTTTTGAGATGGCAATTTAAATAAAAATGATAAAGAGTTAGTGGAGACCTTTATACAGTGATTTTGAAATTCTGCTCAACCTATATGCAACCGAATACACTTCAAAGACAAGATATTTAATGTTCAAACTGATAAACTTTATAGTTATTTTGCAAATATTCATTCATTGTGAATTTCATGTTTGCAACACTTTCCAAAACAGATGGGACAGGGGTAACAAGAGAATGGTAAAGGTGAGGAATGCTCAAAAAACATCTGTTTGGAACATTCCACAGGTAAACATGTTAACTGGAAACAGATGAGTGTCATGACTGGGTATAAAAAGAGCATCCCTGAAAGGCTTAGTGGTTCATAAGCAAGGATGGGTCGAAGGTCACCACTTGGTGAACAACTCCATATTATTATCAAAAGATTCAGAGAATCTGGAAAAATTTCTGAAAACCAACATAAAATCCCTTTGACCTTCGATCCCTCAGGAGGGACTGCATTAAATCTGACATTAGTCTGTCACAGATATCACCACATGGGCTCAGGAAACCACTGTCAGTTAACACAGTTCATCGCTACGTCTACATGTGCAAGTTAAAATTCTACCATGCAAAGTAAAGCAATATATCAACAACACCCAGAAACGCTGCCAGCTTCTCTGGGGCCCAAGGTCATCTAACATGGACTGATGCAAAGTATAAAAGTGTGCTGTGGTCTGATGAGTGCACATTTCAAATTGTTTTTGGAAATCATGGAATTCGTGTCTTCAGGGATGAAGAGGAAAAGGACGATATGGATTGTTAACAGCGCAAAGTTTAAAGCCAGCATCTGTGAAGGTATGGCGGTGAATTTGGGTGCACATGTTTGTGTGTTATGTTTAATGAATCAAACATAAAGCTTAATTATGCTAGAGGGTCTGAAGTATAATCCCAGTTGCAGTAGAAATGTGAATACAGCAAATAGGGAATGTTTATTTATCATAACACTGAATAATGTAAACATTAAAGGCACCATGCCTTCAATTTATGGTAATGCTATAAATTCATCTGCATTGCACAACAAGGTTGGGGTGCTAGTGTTTCTATAAGAGAGGCTATAACGAACGGCAGATGCAATAACATGGATGGGTAAAGCTTTTACTGTTGCTGCACCAGATAATTGTTTGTGTGTAACAGTGCACAGTGTAAACTGATGGTTGATGGTTGTGTGAACTGCTGCTGCTGTAGGACAGTCCGATCATTTGTTTGATACCTTGGGCTCAGTGGCGGGTGCTGGTCTTTCAAGGAGGGGAAGCTCAATTTCAAGATCGCTGATTCGCTCATTTCGTTGTCAATCAAAAAGAGATTCAGCCTCAGACAGATCATCCAATCATCATGCAGAAGCTGAGCGTCCGGGCCATCCGAGGCCAGCCCACTGCCCCACAGACCCCCAGAGATGCTGAGCGTTCAATGGGACAAAGCCCAGCATTTTTGCTTCGCTATTGAACTCACTGTTTAAAGCACTGTGAAGCTGCGGGAATGAGTGAGAGGAAAGCCGCGTCGTTACCAGTGATAAGAAGCTGATTCTGAACAAAAGTTGAGCGCGTTGTAGCGCATATTTAGTCAATGACATGTACACACAACAGTATATATTTGATCACTTATTTTTTGACATTTTAGGGGAAGCTGAGCTTCCCTTGCAGTCTTAGAGCAATCGCTACTGCTTGGGCTGTATCTGGATATGCGAGGCTGAACATCAGACACTGTAACTCTTTGCTCTGGCTCTGAGAATGGTGTGTTATTAATGCTGATCATCAGTGCTCTCTGCACAGAAGGACTACAGTCAGATGGATGATAATTTAAGACCCTTGGCTCTTCACCTAAATTACATTACCTGCTCGATTACAGTTTTTCAGCTGTTCGCCTCCCTTGACCTTCATTACTGCATCGCTTCCCCAAAGTCTTCTGAAGAGGGAGCTACATATTCAGTCTAAGCTCTCATTCTTGACCCTTAGCACCCCACTCTTGCTGTTAATAATGATCATGATGATTTGTATTCACGTAGTGTTATTCCTCATCTTGTTACACTGAACATTACGATAGATTTAATAAAATAACTTCTCAATCATCTGTGGGAAATAAACTTTCTCTGCGGTCATTTACTCTGACTCAACAGTTACATGTGAACTTTGTGGAATAATTTACTCATCAAAGCCACAATCCACTATGCTCTCTGGCTAATTATGTGTCTGGTTGTGCAGAACCATTTCTTTGTGGATTAGCATTGTTTTTTTGTTTAATTTTATTTGGAAAATGACAGATTTACATTAATCCACATATTCCATTTTACAAACATTTTTCCATTTTCCAGTTATCTATACATTATGTTTTCATCATTGTTCTGCTAAAAGAACGACTGATGATTCATTTTAACCTCACTAGTTGAGTTTACAAGATTTTGCCTAAAATCTCCTTGTATATCAAAGATATCATGATGTCATACACTCTATCAATGTTTCCATAATCTTTAGAAGAGAAACAGGCCCACAGCATCACAGATCCTCCACCAAACTTAACTGTGGGCATTTCGTGCTTTTAGATATATTCATCTTTAGTTTCACTCAAACCCACCTGGGGTGTTAAAAAAGTCTAATCTGATCAAAGCACACAATTCCAGTTAAAGTCCCTATGGAGTGTAGTACGTTTCTTGTTTGTGATGTTAGAACACAAAAGCTTTTCCTGGCATGCCTCCTAGACAGCCAGTTAACATGGACATAGTAGATAATGGTTGTTGTGGAGAATTGGTGGCCCTCAGGTGAGACACTTTCGCTCCAGTTCTCTAACTGTGATCTTTGAAGGTTTAGTTATGACTCTTACCATCCTGCGTGGTGGTAAAAGATGTGTCCTTGTCAAGCCTCGTGGCCAGTGGCTAAAAGAAATGGGTCCCTATCTCATGTTAAATTTAATTAGAGGTTCTTAGAACCTCTGTTCATCTTAGAAAAGTTAAATAAAATCATTGTATGTATATATGACTGTATATCATTGTATGTATATATATATATATATATATATATATATATATATATATAATATATATATATATATGTTTTGTTTTTTTTTTTTTTTTTTAAGGATTTAATAGGTGTACCAATATCTGTGGCGCAGGTAATTATGTTAAAAAACACTGATGTACTCAAATTAAAGTTTGCACGTAAAACGTCTGAGAGATTTTTATAATGTCTCAATAAAAGACTGATTTATTTTATAGCTTTTACACATATTTACAAGGGTGGGGGGGTCAATAAATGTGAAGAGCACTGTATGTGTAAGCAAAGGCCTGACTGTGCAGCATGCACAGCAGACTGGTCTCATGCATACATTGATTGCTTGTTTTGTGCAACATACTAAATAGTTGGAGTGGGGGAGAATCTGCTGTCAACAAGTAGTGGAGTCTTGAACATCCCAAGTTTCATCTATTCTGCTAGAGAGATGAGGTAATTTAAAGAAATGGGAACAAAAGATGTGAAGGACTAAAAACACTGTGGATTAGCTCTGTAGATAGAAGGGCTTGGGGAAATATTGGATCTCAGATCCATCACCTTCTTTGTGAAAAAAGAAAGAAATCTGTTACAGTCATCATCAGAATTTAACAAAGTGTGCTGTTTTGGGGCAGATACAATGTTAATAGTTTCAAATAAAACTTTGGGGTTGTTTTTATTCTGATTAGTGAGGTTTCTAAAATACAACGACCTTGCATTGTTGACTGCATATTATAAGAATTTATTAAATCTTAATCTTTGGACAGCCAAACCCAAGTTCTTCCACATACGTTCTACTCTCCGACAACAATGTCTAAGTTCATGGGTTTGGTTGTTTAACGATGGTGAACATGGAAAGACAGGACTTTGGCAAGTTTTATAAAGAGCAACACTATTTAAAATTGAAAGACAGTGTTCATTAGAATATTGGACAATAAATTCCACATTATCATCAGGAGTTGTTGTAAAAGCAAAGAGGGATGAAAACTTTGCAACTTCTGAATTATCAATAAAGCACCTACACTTAGTTGAAACCTGTGTAAAAGTTTCCAAGTTACAGGAAACATTAAAAAAATAACCTTGTGGTCACTGAAAACAACATTTTTTATGTCCAAGTTAGTAAGAGTGAGACCATAAGTGAAGATAAGATCAAAAGTGTGACCTGCAGCGTGAGTAGACTCAGACACATGTTGGCAGAAGTTAAAGAAGTCCATAATGCTAAGGAAGTCCTTATTGATATAAATATTAAGGTCCCCAGTGATCCTATTCAGTTTGACTGTTGATGATGAGGAAGTCTGAGAGAAACGAAGGAGATCCAACATATACATCTGCATTCATGACAACACTTTACATTACCACAGACACACACACAAACACCACAGAGGGGGTTGCTGTGGTCGGGGGGCATGGTGCGGTCCCCTGTGGGCCTGTGGGTCTCTGCTGGCGCCATTGGGGGGCCTAGCAGGGGCTGTCCGCCTTGGTGGGGTGTTGTTTGTGGGCGTACCTGGCCCACACGGGAGCCATGGGCCACCAGACCAGGGCCCGGAGTGGTGCCCCCTCATGCGCAAATGGTTGAAGGTTATACAAACACAGGTTACTATAACATCAATGTGGCCTGCTTACTTTGATGCTGGATTAAATCTGGAATAAGAAGTTAATCACGTTATTAGGATACTGTCTTGAGATATTCTTTTTGCAGAACAAACCTGCCCTAGCACATGTAGGCACTTGTAACCTGTCTGCATTACCTTATTGTAGTGCCTGCTTCTTTAAGGACTCTCTAGTGAAAGTGCTTGCTGTCACTGGTCAGCAGATTAATTTAAAACGGTATCCTTGAAAACTTTTGCTATTTTACTGTTTCAAAGCTTTCTAGGTAGGTTGGCACATTGGAAACACATGGATCGGTAACTGTAGAGAAGTCTGGACTGCAGATACATTTACTAAACTGAAAGATCAAACTACTCGCAGGGATGCACACCAGCAATCATAAAATGAAATTTGCACCATGATAGTCAAAGAAGAAAGTGTGTCTACTGCAACAGAGGGGAGGGTTTACTGCAGCCAGGCAATCATGTAATTTTGCATGAATTACTGGTGCCATACAACCCAGATGGTAACAGGTAACTATCAGCCTCATAAGGAGATAAAGCTTGTTTACAAACTGATGGTGTAATCCCACACTCCCTCTGCAGAGCAGCAAGCTTAATACAACAGTGAGTCTCTTACAGGATCTGTGGCTCAAACCATCTGCTGCCTCTCATTGGGAAGAAGTCACATGCTGAGCCAAAAGGAAACCAGTGATTTGACATCTTACTTCTACACGTTTCTGTAATAATTAAATTCTGTTTGGGGCAGAGGATGGCGATAAGTAAAGGACATTCTTTAAGGTTCACTGATTGATTGAAATTAATACAACAGAGTAAATGTTCTTAAATCAGTGTTTGCATCAAATATGTTACCGAACAAAGTAAAAGATAATGTTAGGTTTTTGGAATTTTTACATAACAAAACATGGTTCACTTCACATCTGAGGAAGCTGTTTAGGAACAAGGAAGAGGCTTAGATCAATGGGGACCAGGCCCTGTATAAGCAGGTCAGGGACAAACTGGCCAAGGAGATCAGAGCAGCTTAGAGAAGCTATGTTATGGCATCTCATAAAACCTTTCACATGAGCCGCTGGTCATCTTCTACACTGGCATTATTTAATCTGTCCTCTGTTCAACTGTCACTGTGTGGTTTGGCTCATCCACAAAACAGGACAGGTCTAGACTGCAACGGACAATTGGGTCTGCAGAGAGGAACATTGGGGCTGACCTTCCCTCCGTCCAGGACTTATACAGGTCAGGGAAAGGGCATCTAACATCTCTGAAGACCCCACACATCCTGGACACAGGCTGTTTAGATTTTTATCTTCCGCTCGGCGCTACAGAATGCCTTTTGCAAAAACCAGCCGCCAAAGAGACAGTTTCTTTCCCCAGGCTGTCTCTATGATGGACACTTAACAGTCAGAGTGCCCAGATCAATACCATGCAGATCTGCATTAATTCAAGCATGTCTTTCTCTTTAGTTAAACACTACGTATACATATTTACTAAAAGTATATCTTTATCTCCCTTTTTATATATTTATAGTTAGAATTCCTTAATTGAGGGCAAAAAGGAATCGAAGTCAAATTCCTACTTTGTGTGCACAAACTTGATGAATATATCGGATTCTGAATTCCTTTTTTCTGTTTTTTTAACCGTGTCCTGTCCAGCAGAGCAGCACTTAGAGTTGTTGTCTGAGTGCCAAGAAGAAGCTCAGAAGTGGGGCATTGTGGCTTTCTCTGTTATGCTCCGCTTTGATATAAAAACTTTATTAGAAACTGCATTTTTTGAAATACAGTGAACACAGAGACAGAAACAAAGATGAAAGAAAGGGAGAGAGGTGGGGCAAAAAAGGAAAAGGGGGAGAATGAGAAAAGAATAGAAGACATAAAGAAGGCTAAAGAGAATACAAGATAACACCCTAGAAGACTGCTTCTACACCTGCAGAAACCTATATATAACAACAGTAATGTTACTGAAAAATGCATGGTACATATGAATGTGAGATGTACAGTATTTAGTGGTAACTGCAGCTCAGTATACATCTGTGTATCTGTTAACACCTGAATCCAAACACCTGTGGGAGTATGGGTGAGGGTGCTTGTGTATATAAAATTTCTCCATAAGAATTCTGACTCTAGTTTTCACCAGTAAAATAATATTAGTTAGTACAGACACATGTTCTGGGGCTATTACATCATTCACATTTATTAAATAATTGTCAGTGCCTCTTTATGGAATCAAATAAAATTAAAATAAAAAGTATTTCTTGTTTGATCATACTTTTAGTTTTATATCACTTATTGGTAATGCACACAAACCATGCAAACCAATCAGACAGTTTTCAAATAAGGTTGTTAGTTTAATGGTGTTTTGATTTTAATATTCATACCATCTATTTGGTTCATTTCCTCTCCTATCCCTGTATGAAGTGACTTCCTCTGGTCAGCAGTGTCACAGAGGAGTTGTGACGAGTGTTAAATGTTCATTCAACCTTATACAGCACCGTAGAGCACACACTTGATGTTTTACTTGATGCATGGCAGCCATGAAGCAATGGCAGATCTGTGATTAGAACTCTTCTCATTCTTTGTGGTTGCACAGGAGAACATCACCATGGCACATAACATCAGAAACCTTTAGAGGCAACAAGGCTGCAGGTAATTGCAGTCAGGAGTTTTAGTTGCTCTCTTCTAGCTGTGTCATATTTATGTCATCCTGATGACGCCTCTGTTCAGCCTGCTGAAATAGTTCACTGACTGACAATGATTTTTCCTTCTCTATTCTCCTTTGGTTGACAGATTTTTCCGAGTTATTTCAAATTTTGACTTCAAATTGGCTGTTCAAAAACCTTATTTTATTCTATTTTTCCAGCCCATTCTGTTGTAAATTGTCCAGTTACATGTCACAGTTAGACCAAGATTTGACTTTTGGACAGATCAGATGATGAGGTCAGCTCGAAGACTGCAAGATGCAAAACAAGCTCACATTATCAGCTCTCAACCTCTGTGCTCGACTGCGGGTATGAAGTGTTTGTGCTGATATTCTGTATTTGATTTTCACCACATGGGGCGTTATGGCCAAACATCTCTACTTTGCTGTTATCTCTCCAAATGACATTGTTACAGAAGCCGGGCGTTCATTTGGATGCAAACAAGTCATATTCATGCTGTCTTTTTTCTAATTTTGCTGCTTCAAATGTTCACATTTAACATGCTGACTGAGGCCTGTAGGATCTGTAGTGGAGCCTCTGGGTGTTTTGCAGTTTTTCTGAGCTTTGCATGGTGTGACCCTGGGGTGAACTTGCTACACTGTCCACATCTAGGAAGATTGACAAACCATCTGAAATGTTTTCCAATTTAAATAATCTTTCTCTCTGCAGACTTCGGATTGCCTGAAAATTGCCGGATAACCCTTCCCAGATTGACGAGCCGCTGCAATTGCTCCTCTAAGATAATGGGGTGACAACTCTTTAGGAGTCAGAGGGGGAAACTGGCCATAGGAATTCAAATGAAAGCTGTGTCTTTTCTGCTTGTAACAGATATTTATCTGCTTCTCATCTCTTTGCTGCTGCTGCATCATCCACCCAGCTACAAGATGTGATGACCAGGTAGGACGGCCCCCGACTGAGGGACAGGATTGCTTTGTAAGAGCTGCAGGGATTTACCAGGACATTAAAGGGAAGGACTGGAGGATAGAAAGTGCACTATATGATTGATGAGGCCAGGAGCGGCTCTGCCTGAGATAGTCGCTTTTAAATTGTCATCCTGTCATTTTCTCAAAGTCTGATAAATGTGCAAGAGAAAGTCCCAATGGGCAGGTTGTCCTCAATATGGGCTGCTATTTTAGTAACCAGATCAGTCACATGATTATGTGTAAGTCAATCATTGATTGAAAGGGATGCATTCAAAATAATGGCGTTGTAAAGATTAATCTGTGAGGTCATTATTTCTGTGGAAAAAAAACAGGTGTCAATCGGGTGGCTCTTATTTATTTAAATATTCAACAGGTTGGTTACAGCGTACTTGTAGAGGGAAAAACACGTGGTGCAGAAAGTGATTGGCCTTTTAGATAAAATGATCTCAAATACTTCCAAATGAAAACCAAAACCAGAAAAACTGGAGAAAATGGAAGTCTACCATTCCAGTGGAACAAAGAATAGCCCAAAATGACAAAAACAGCCACTAATGAACTCCAAGGTGATCAAAAAAAGGTTAAAGTGTTAAAGTTGACTAAGAAAGAAGTGTTTCTGAAATGGGTGATTCAACAAGACAATGACCCCAAACACACCAGTCGGCGAGCAGCAACTTGGTTCCCAGACTAACAGGATTAATTTTATGGAGCAGGAAGCCCAAATCCCAGACCTTAATACAATAAAAAACATTTTGCTACTGAGGCAAAACCAATCAATACAGAGGAACTGTGGAATTTAGTCCAATCATCCTGAATTGGAATACCTTTTCGCAGGAGCCAGAAGTTGGTCAGCTCCATTCAGCTCAGACGTGAAGCAGGTCTCTGAAACACTGGTTATACAACTAAATCCAAATCCAATTTATTTATGAAGCACATTTAAAAACAGCAAGTTTGCCAAAGTGCTGTATATACTAAAATAAACAAATAAAGCAAAACAATAAAGAAAACATCCAGCAGACATTTAAACACATAAAAATGCAATAGAAGAGTCAACTCACAACTGGTCAAATGCTATTTAGAAATATGTATTTTTAAAAGAGACTTAAAAATAAGAATCGAAGATGTCTGACTGACGTTCCAAAATTCGGTAGCCATAGCAGAAAAACCTGGATCTCCTCTGAATTTCTGCCTAGTTTTTGGGACAACTAAAAGCAGCTGTGTCAGCTGATCTAAGCGCCCGCGAAGTAAGATAAGAATAAACCAACCTCTGTTTTGCGTTCATTAAAACTCAAAAAGTTCAGTGCCATCCAAGCTTTGACCACTTCAAGGCAATCTAATGGGTTGGATGGAGCATGGATATTTACCTCTTAGAGGTAGGTAAATCAGACAGTGGTCTTCATAGCGATAAAAAAAAAAGGCTATGTTTTCTAATTCCTGAGCTTATATTCCACTAAATATAAGCTCAGCAGTTCTCATGAAAACTATATCTTTAAGCATCTTTCAGTTTATACAGGAAATGTTTGACTTTGTAAAGAAAGAATGCAAACACTGTTTCTGTAGAGAGATGATAAATTAGACATAACATTTCTTTATATTGGATTGTGGAATAGAATGTGCAGTATTCCTTGTGTATTCGTGTGTATGGAAACAAAAGCTGTGATGGAGATTTGGAACTTTAATCCTTTTTTTTAATCACGCTATTATTTTGAACACAACTGTTTGTACACATATACAAGTAATACCATCATCTGACAATGCAAGCACACACTGAACTCCTCATGTAACTGTCTGTGAACTCAGTCTTATAAGAACTAACCGTTGAGCATCTTGTTCGCTGATTTACACAGCTAAAGGTTGGCATGACTGCAATAAATGCATGTGTCATTGGTCCATTAGCAGAATTTACAGCTTGTCAGACAGACTGCCAGTTAAGGAACCAGATACTTTGATACCAAGCTGATCTACTTCTCTGATTGCTATTCAAAGGAGTAGATCACTGAAGAGTTTTTCTGTGGATAGATCTCCAGAGTGTTTTATATAAAAGCCAAAACTGAATATTCTGCTTTAACACACCATGCTATGCTGATTTATCCATTACCGCTTCCCCTGTTCATGCAAGCCTTATGTTTTGTTCTTGGTGGTAAGATAATTACTCTTTTAATCCACAAGAGGTCTCAAGTTCCTCTTTTCTTGGATATTTTTACGTATCTGTCATAGTTGATTTAACGAATTTGACCCACATGCAGAGAACAATCAGGAGACAATGATTTACGGTAAGAGGTTTTATTGAAGGTGACGTGGCAAGAGCAGGGAACTGGAACCGGAACATGGACTGCAAAATAAACAAAGTGGTAAGCAGGGAAATAATCCGCAAACTATTATCATTAATGATTATGCTGTCTTACTCGAGTGGTGGAGTGACCCAGAGAGTGACCCAGAGAGTTGTTTACCAGAGGTGACGGAGAGTATGAATACTGGTTTGCCAGGATGTAGGAATGTCCAGGGTTTACTGTGGTGGGTGCTGTGAAGGTAGGAGGGTGGACAGGGTTCGCCAAGAAGGTCCAAAGAACGGAAGAATCAGGAAGCTGCCAGCCGGGAAGATCCACCGAAGTAACTGAAGGCTTGAGTCCTTTGTTCATGAAGATGAATGACTTCTTTCCAGAAGACGATAATCCAAGAGGTGATCAATGCTGACGGCAACGTCAGGTTCAGGTAATCCTGTAAGGCACAATACAATAATTACTTGGGTAACAAAAGCAAGGACCAGACAAAGAGTAATGTGGCTGAAGTAGTACCACTAAGGGCAACACTCTGGCAATGAGTTGCTGGCAACCTCCTCCTTAAATACTCCTCTTAAGGTAATCAGGCAGATAGGGAACACCTGTCGCACCCCTCCAGGTTCCAACGCCATCTAGAGGCTAAACACAGTAAACAGCACCACAAAAACATCCATAGCATAGATCCTGACAGTATCTCCTTTTCGTATTTCCTGTCGCCTGCTTTCATTGCTTTGTCACCGTCCAACCGTTATTCTCACCCTAACAATTTAAAGCACTGAGACAATGTTTTTGAGTTTAAAACAAATTAGTATTTTGTACTGCATATTTAATTTGCTTTGAAATTTTAAGTAGTTTTTTACATTAAAGGGTTGATTTAGTTTGGTGGTTCTACAGTTAAATTTGATGTTTGTCCATTTGTTTCTGACAGCTGGATTCAAATTTACTTATGTGCCCAAAAAATAATATATGAGGATTTACATTAAAATATAGACTTTTTCTTGTTATTTGTACGTATTTTAACTACTTAAATTACCAAACTCTGATGTTCTAGTTTTCTGTGATTGCAAGGCATGGGGTCATAATGGTATGCCTGATCAGCGAATATCTTTAGAACTTTTCTCTGCTTATCTTGAATCTGCATTTTTCCTTCAAAAAGGCACAATACAATTTTACTCATTTAAATATTTAATTTTATTTTTTTTTTAAACAATTTATTCTTTTGTTGAAGATGCTTTGTTACGGGAAAAGAGGTGTTTCTGTGTAAAGGTACTTGTTGCTTCAGTGGAGGAATACAACTCAATGCAATCTAAGCTTTAATGTTGTTGGGCCAACAATTGGCTTTATTTATATTTCCCCTTAAAATGCACATCTCAACATGTTTTCTAATCATACATGTCAGAACATGTGAATTCTAAGTGTTTACAAGATGTTTAAAATAGTTCCAATTGTAACATAATTAGGTTTATTACTTTCGAACGTCGGGGGTACTGTCGGGGGTGCTGGATAGTGCCCCTCCCGGGGACTTCATTATTCTGCTGGGGGACTTCAACGCCCACGTGGAAAACGACAGTGACACCTGGAGAGGCGTGATCGGAAGGAATGGCCTCCCCGATCTGAATCCGAGTGGTGTTTTGTTATTGGACTTCTGTGCTAGTCAAGGAATGTCCATAATGAACACCATGTTCAAGCATAAGGGTGTCCATCAGTGCACTTGGCACCAGGACACCCTAGGCAGGAGGTCAATGATCGACTTTGTTGTCGTATCATCAGACCTTCGGCCGAATGTTTTGGACACTCGGGTGAAGAGAGGGGCTGAGCTGTCCACTGATCACCACCTGGTGGTTAGTTGGATCCGCTGGAGGAGGAGAAAGCCGGACAGACTTGGCAGGCCCAAGCGCATAGTGAGGGTCTGCTGGGAACGCCTGGCGGAGCCCTCGGCCAGGGATGTATTCAACTCCCACCTCCGGGAGAGCTTTGACCAGATTCCGGGGGATGTTGGAGACATAAAGTCCGAGTGGACCATGTTCTCCGCATCTATTGTCGATGCTGCTGCCCATAGCTGCGGCCGTAAGGTCTGCGGTGCCTGTCGCGGCGGCAATCCCAGAACCCGGTGGTGGACACCGGCAGTAAGGGATGCTGTCAAGTTGAAGAAGTCCTATCGGCTGTGGTTGGCTTGTGGGACTCCTGAGGCGGCTGACGGGTACCGTGAGGCCAAGCGTGCTGCGGCCCGGTCTGTGGCAGAGGCAAAAACTCGGGCCTGGTAGGAGTTCGGTGAGGCCATGGAGAAGGCCTACCGGTCGGCCTCGAAGCGATTCTGGCAAACCGTCCGACGCCTCAGGAAGGGGAAGCAGTGCTTCGCCAACACTGTTTATAGTGGGGGTGGGAGGCTGCTGACCTCGACTGGGGACATTATTGGGCGGTGGAAGGAGTACTTCGAGGATCTCCTCAATCCTGCCATCACGCATTCCCTGGTGGAAACAGAGGCTGGGGACTCGGGGTTGGACTCTTTCATCACCCAGGCTGAAGTCACCGAGGTGGTTAAAAAGCTCCGCGGTGGCAAGGCTTCGGGGGTGGATGAGATCCGCCCTGAGTACCTCAAATCTCTGGATGTTGTAGGGCTGTCATGGCGGTCAGGGACAGCATGGCAGTCGGGGACAGTGCCTCTGGACTGGCAGACCGGGTGGTGGTCCCCCTTCATAAGAAGGGGGACCGGAGGGTGTGTTCCAACTACAGGGGGATCACACTCCTCAGCCTCCCTGGTAAAGCCTACGCCAGGGTATTGGAGAGGAGAGTCCGGGCCGATAGTCGAACCTCGGCTTCTTGAGAGCAGTGTGGTTTTCGTCCCCCGGGAACACTGGACCAGCTCTACACCCCTACAGGGTACTCGAGGGCTCATGGGATTTTTCCCAAACCGGTTCACATGTGTTTTGTGGACCTGGAGAAGGCATTTGACTGTGTCCCTCGTGATGCCTTGTGGGGTTTGCTCCAGGAGTATGGAATCGGGGGGCCCTTTTTATTAGGGGCCATCCGGTCCCTTCCGAGCGGAGCAGGAGTTTTGGTCCGCATTGCCGGCACTAAGTCAACCTTTTTCCCGGTGCGTGTTGGACTCCGCAGGGCTGCCCTTTTGTCCCCCGGGGCTTGTTCATAACTTTCATGGAAAATTTTTCTAGACGCAGCCAAGGGCCGGAGGGGTTGGGTTGGGGGCCAGTGGATTTCGTCTCTTCTTTTTGCAGATGACGTGGGCCTGCTGGCCCCCTCTAGCCAAAACCTACAGCATGCGCTGGGCGGTTCGCAGCCGAGTGTGAAGCGGCTGGGATGAAAAATCAGCTCCTCCAAGTCAGAGGCCATGGTACTCAACCCAAAAAGGGGGGCTTTTCCTCTTAGGTTGGAGGGGAGTTCCTGCCCCAAGTGGGGAAGTTCAAGTATCTTGGGGTCTTGTTCACGAGTGAGGGGAAGAATGGAGGGGAGATCGACAGACGGGTCGGGGGCGGCTGCCGCAGTAATGGGGCGCTGTGCGGTCCCTTGTGGTAAAAGAGAGCTGAGCCGAAAAGCGAAGCTCTCGATTTACCGGTCGGTCTACGTTCCTACCCTCACCTATGGCCATGAACTTCGGGTCATGACCGAAAGAACGAGATCCCAGATACAAGCGGCTGAAATAAGCTTCCTCCGTAGGGTGGCACTCCCGTAGCGATAGGGTGAGGAGCTCGGCCATTCGGGAGGGGCTCGGAGTAGAGCCGCTGCTCCTCCACATCGAGAGGAGCCAGTTGAGGTGGCTCGGGCATCTATACCGGATGCCTCCTGGACGCCTTCCTCGGGAGGTGTTCCAGGCACGTCCCACCGGGAGGAGGCCCAGGGGATGGCCCAGGACACGCTGGAGGGACTATGTCTCTCGGCTGGCCTGGGAACGCCTTGGGCTCCCCCCGGAGGGGCTGGAGGAGGTGTCTGGGGAGAGGGACGTCTGGGTGTCTCTGCTGAGTCTGGTGCCCCCGCGACCCGGTTCCGGATAAGCGGAAGACGAGAAGTACGAATACGAGTACTTTCGAACATGGAAAGGATTCATTATATTTTATTGGGATTTTTTGAAAAGGAAAAAGTGGATATTTGTAAAGTGACAGGAGAAGGTCAATACTTTGTAAAACCATGTTTCTCTTGTGATTAGAGCTGTAATTCTTTTAGGGTGTGTCTATACCAGTTTTACATTCAAACCTAGAGTTTACAGAGTTTAATCTGGAGACATTTCTTCCTATTCTTGTTTTGAAAATCACTCAAGCTCAGTCGGTATTACCTCAGATTGCCAATTAAATTTAGGTCCAGGCCACTCTAACACATGAATATGCTTTGGTCTGTTGTAGCTCTGGCTGCATGTTTAGGGTCACCGTCCTGCTGGAAGTCAACCTCTGACCCAGTCTAATATCTTTGTCAGTCTCTAATAGGTTTTTCTTTTCCAGGACCGTACTATATTTTGCTCCATCCATCTTCAAGTTATCTCGGAGCAGCTTCCCTGTGCCTCCTGAAGAAAAGCATTTCCACAATATAATGCTGCCACCACGTTTTACTCTGGGGATGATGTGTTTAGGGCGCAGTGTTGTGCTGGTCTCATCTGAGCACCTTCTCTTAGTGTCAGTAGATGGCCATGTCTTGGTAGGTTTGCAGTTGTAGCATACCCTTTTCATTTTTAGATGATGGGTTGAAGGCTGCTCCATGAGATGTCCAAAGCTTGGGCAGTACCTTTCATTTGACACATAATGCAGATGTGCACCAAGACAGGACAAAACATTCAGCCTGGCAAAGTTTTATCAGAAGTATCTGAACACAACCAGTTTGAAAAGGGTCGCTGGGACCACTGACCATATGGAACTACTGTGGGTTGTTTGAAAATACCAGGTGTGTATTTTATGACATAAGAGTGTGTATACTGAGATTAGATTACATACAGGCAGATTAAATTACTAATTAAGTGATTTCTGAAGGCAGTGAGAAGCACTTGATTTTATTCAGGGGTATCAGAGTAAAAAGTGGTAAATGCAAAAGTAAGAAACACTTTTCTGATTTTCATTTGTTTGAAACTTTAAAAACCATGTATTGTTTTCCTTCAACTTTACAATTTTGCATTTATGCAGTTTGTTTGTTATGTGACCAAATGCGGAAAAACTGAACGGGTGTGAATACTTGTGCAAGGAACTGTATGAAGTCTTTCCAGAAACTACGATAATACTGTGAAGAATGCAGAATTCCTTTGTGTATATTTCAGCTTCTTATACTGTTTGATGAATCAGAACATCTCTGTCCTCCTGTCCTGTCGTCTTTCTGCTGCCTTGTAGAAAAAGAGCAGAGAGGAGAGCTGCGGTGAGGGCAGCGGAGTGGAGATCTTGGAGAATAAGCCTTATGAGGATGGCCCTGGAGGCTCAGGTCAATACACTCACAAAGTCTATCACATCGGCAAACACATCCCGTCCTGGTTCTGTGCCATTCTTCCTCAAGCCGCCCTTCGTGTGGAGGAAGAGTCCTGGAATGCTTATCCCTATACAAGAACCCGGTGAGGAAACACTGTGCAAAAGCAGCATGACATCATCACACATGCATAATGAATCCTGACACCACAGTGACCCTTGTGAAAAATTCACTTTGTGCCAATCTTAACACAAACTTTACCTCAAGCAAAGTAAACTTAGCCTTAAAATTTACCTTATAGTTGTTATTATATGGCTCCCAGAGATCACTTAATATTGCTTTTAGAATAGCTTTTTCCCATTATTTGGTACAATTTAAATTGGAGTATCGCATGTTCATTTGCCGCCAGTTTGTTACAGGAAATCCATCTGTCCTAGAAAACCTCTTTCTTGGGCCTTCAAAATTCTAATGCAATGTAATAATATTCACTACATGCCAATTGGTAAAAAGTGTTCTATCTAAGAAAACCATGTTTTGATTTGGCAAATATGAAACAAATATGAAAGTCAGGGGGACAGCGGTTTAGAAACTTGCAATATTCTAAAACTCTCTCAGATTCATTAAGGCCTAAGGTTCCTCATTCTTGATTTAACATTATTTCACCTAATGCATTTGGAAAGTTTTGATATTTGTGAATTTGACAGATTGTGTTTATGTTTGAGATTTCTTTCGGTCCTAATAGACTATTTCTTTTGTGTTCCAGGTATACTTGTCCGTTTGTCGAGAAATTCTCCATAGACATTGAGACGTATTATAAACCAGACACTGGAAATCAAGCAGATGTCTTCAATCTGTCCTCTGCTGAAAAGAGACAGAGGACTGTCGGTAAGTTTATTTATCTGAACACTCTTTCTCTAGGTCATTACTCTTGAATTGTGCCTTTGGGAACATCTGTTTGGTTCTCATCTCCTGATAAACAGGAATCAAATTTGCACAGCAATATTTGCAGTGGAAGCTGCGGCAGCTGTTATACAGGTTGAGGAGTGTAGGAGCTTGTGTTGATGCTCTGCATACTAAAATTCACTGGGGAGCAGAATAAATGTTGAGTCTGCTTCTGACACCTTCCTGCAGGGCCTGATTACATAAGAGACATGCACACAAAAAATCTAATTTTTCTTCTGGCAGCTCCTCATCGGTTCTGTTTTTATCTACAGCTCAGAAACTCCTCAGTCTAACAATCCGTTGTGTTTTTCACAATCAAGACCCTATAGACATTGTCAAGGACTACATCCCTCCCCATGAATACCTGGTGGAAGAAGACCCGAAACTGTACCAGTCACTCAAAACCAGACGGGGCCCTCTGTCAGAGGACTGGATTGAGGAGATCAGCCAGAATCCTGGTCAGACTGTCGTCATGTGTGCCTACAAGCTCTGTAAAGTGGAGTTCAGATACTGGGGCATGCAGTCCAAGATTGAACGCTTCATACACGATATGGGTAAGGTAGCAAACCTTTTAGCACCTTGTAAAATCAGGAAATGAATCTGTAAGTTCAGAATAATTAACATCTAAGCTCTAGATACCAAGTTCTGGAAAGTAACCTTTAAGTTCGAGGAACTAAGCTTTGGTTTCTGGGAAAGTACCATGTAAGTTCTAGAAAGTATCCCATACGTTTGGGAAAATAACCTGTACTTTCAAGAGACTAACCTAAAAGCTCTGGGTAGTAACCTGTAAGTTATTGAAAAGGCAACTTGTATTCTGTTGGTTTTGTAATGGTAAACTAGAAAATCCTTTATAATAATCAGTGGATTCCACTTGGGTATGGGCTGTATAATGTCTCGCCTCCAAACCTAGAAGCATTAGCCAAAATATGTTGTTTCTTTCTAAATAACCCAGTACTGTGTCTCCTTTGAATTAGAATTAGGTTGTAACTGCATTACAGAAAAAAACAACATCTCCTGGTTTGTGTTACAGAAACCATTTTTACCAACCAAAATAAACATGTGGTGAATTGCTCTTTCAGGTCTCCGCAAAGTGATGGTCCGAGCCCACCGCCAGGCTTGGTGCTGGCAGGACGAGTGGTATGGTCTTACCATAGAGGACATCAGGCAGCTGGAGCTGGAAACCCAGTTAGCTTTAGCCAAGAAGATGGCCCAGTATAGCCTAAGTGAGGAGGGGGGAGCAGAAACCAACGGCTCCTCTGTTAGCCAGGAACAGGACCCAGCAGGAGAGAACCTGGGGTCAGCTGCAGAGGTCGAGGGAACACGAGGAAAGTTCGGAGATTCTCTGGAGACACGAGGGGAGCTCACCAAGCAGTGGTCCACATCTTCCAGATCATCCAACAGGTCATCAAAGAGAGGAAGTTAGTGGATCTCCCTGGTTTTCATTTAATGGTTTATTACCTTGAATAACTTAGCCTTTTTCTTCATTACAATTTCTACTGATTTCCAGGTTTATGTTTTTATCCTAATTTACCACCATATTTTTTGCAGCAAGCCCATCTCACCACAGCATCTCAGAGTGGAGGATGCAGAGCATTGCCCGGGATTCTGACGACAGCACCGATGATGAGTTCTTCGATGCCCATGGTGACAATCCTCATCACATTGAAATCAGAATCAGAACATTATTAAAACCGGCTCAGAACCCGACAGATTTATCCAGTTTCTCAAACATGCACCATTGGAATCAGCAGTGACTGTCCTTTCCGTTTCCGCAGTTTTTAAGTCTTTGATGTTTCTCCCAATCTTATTATTTTGCATGATAGATAGGAGATGTGCAGTCATAAATTCAAAGTGAAATATAAAATGTCACCAGCCTTTTCAAGTATAGGAACAATTAATACTAATGTTGATATTTTATTAATGAAACGTAAATATCCTGAACTGAAAGCTAGAGCAAAAAAAAACCCTATAATCAGATTTTAAATCAGCTGTATTGCCAAGTTTGTACTGACAAACAAGGAATTTGACTCCATTACACTGTGTGAAATGTGTGTGACGCTTAGCTTATAATTAGTAATTATTATATTTGGAATTAAAGTGGAGGTTCCCTGGTTTGGTGTACCTGTGGTGTACATCACTCAATTTGAGTGGCTTTGTAATGTTAGATATTGTTTCACAGTAGGAAAAGTTATGTGTTGTTCCTTCACAGAAGTTACTCCTTGGTTTCCACAAATTATTCTCAACAGCACATGAAGCAGGCTGCAGGCCTCAGGATCTATTTACTTTTTTAACATTGTGTTAATTTCATTTTGCCGAAAGCACACAGTACAGCACTGACTGCAATATTGATAAAATGCTGTGGAAAACTTTAGAAACTTAAAAGGAGAACAATATCCTCACTGCCCATGGATATGAACAAAATAAGTTTTCTTTCTTTTATCAATTTAATAATTTAAGACAAGGTAGAGTAAAACAAAGCAACTTCTGTGGACATTTCCAAGGACAGAGAGTTTGATTGTTGTGCAGATAAAGCAGGCAGGGCTCAGATAGTAAATGGAACGTAAAATAAACTTTGAAAAACAAGTTGAGATGCAAAACTTAGCAGAAACGGATGTATACCATTTGGATTTCATGTGATAGACATAATTGTGCATAATTGTGAAGTGGAAGGAAAATTAGAGATGCTTTGGAACACTTTTTGCAAAAGGAAACAAAAATTTGTGCTGTACATTTATATATATTATTTATATACTGCTGAATCAGAAACGCCCATTTCCTGCAGTTATCGTGTAATTCTTCATCAGCTTCAGACATCTGGATGTTTTCAGATTCTAAATTGATTGTCAGTCTGGACTTTGACTGGGCCATTCTAACACATGAATAAGCTTTGATCTGTTCTGCTGGACGGTGAATCGGAAGAGTGCAAAAAACCCATCTGCTACGGTTTTTGAATCAAGAAGCGTTTCAGGCTAAATGTCAGCTCTTGTGGATGTTTTTGCAGAGGACCTTTCTGATAATGAGGACATGTTCTCCAAGGAGATCACCAAGTGGAGCTCTAATGATCTCATGGACAAGATAGAAACAATAGAAGTGGATGAAGCACAAGGTAATGAGATTAATGGAGTTGATATAATAGTGCTGTATTTAAATGTCCTTTAGTTCTAACCTTTTTCTTACAAGTGTTTCATGACATCCAAACTAAATAAATATATGGTTGTAAATAAATTGATCAAATTTTCGAATTAATCATGATTCTGTATGGTGGTCAACCTAAATGAACTTTCTTTTTGAATATTAGTGTCTGACTTGTTGATTTCTATTCAAACAGAAACTTATCAGGAGTCGAGTGCGGATTATAGTGCTACTGAGGACACCCAGATGGAGGTACTGTTCCTTCAGTGTTTTCTTATTTCACTGCAGTTTATCGTATTTTAACTCCGTGGATCACTAAATGCTTTTAGGCAATGACCTTTCTGCTAAATAAACTTCAACCCACTATGCCTGTGTAGGTAAAAAGAGAATCCATCACTTGCTGCAGTCTTCAGCTATTCTTACAATATTTCCCCAAAAATTGGTATTAAATCCTTGCTCTTCACCTTTACTGCTGTCAAGGCAAAGCATCAGTCCATCTTTAGATTCTAGGACTTTAGACGAGTTTGGCCAGAAGAGCATGAAAGCCTGTAGGCAGTCCACGGATTAGGCAAGTCTTTGTACTTTACATGAAGCTCTCAATCATACTAGGACCTCAAAAATAAGCATTAGCTGTAAGCAGAAAATCATCAGATTTATTAACAGAAATAAAGGCTTGAAAACATCAGTCTGTGTGTAAATAATTTATATAATGTGAATTAGTGAATTGAGTTAATGAAATTAACATTTTAATGATGATGTGAATTTATTAAATATGACTGTATATTATATATATATATATATATATTATATATATATATATATATAATATATATATATATATATATATATATATATATATATATATAATATAAGATATAAAAGCCTTACAAAATATAAAATAACTATAAATGAAATTGTACCTCTATCCTTTTCACAACCATAATTTATTTCCTTCTGTTTTCTTATGAGACTAGATTTCATACATTAGATGATTTAAAACTTGGTTCATTCAATTGCTTTACCCCTCCCAAGCTTTTCCTCTGTCTTGATCCTCATTTCACCAATATTTCTTCATATTTACCTTCATTTCCTGGTGTTCTTCGTGTTTTTTGATCATATCCATTTGCTTATTATTGTATCTTTTTTGCCGTATTCTCCACATATGCATGTGTTTCTGTTTAAACCTGACTTGTCTTGCCTTACCTCTCAAACTCCTCATTAAATTGGATATTATTGCTAATAACAGCGAGTGAAAAATCAGAATCATTGGTTCAGGACTGACAAACTTGATTGAATAATAAAAGACTCTGATTAAAAAGTGTAAAGAGGGACTTTTGTGTTATTTGGCTTTTCCTTTAAATATTTGCTCCATCATTCCTATTAACCTCCATTTGTTTTTCCCTTCTGTGCCTCCCTTCCAATTGTCTGCAGGACTGTTCGTCCCAGCAGTGTCCCCAGCCGTCCAAAATCCATGTCCTCATTCTGGTCCTGCATGGTGGTAACATATTGGACTCAGGCTCTGGTACAGCAGTGTATTGATCTTTGAAAACATAAACTTTTCATACAAAACTATTATTTTTGTAATGCATCAGCTGGGCCTTTTTCACATTTATGAGCTATTTAAACTTAGAAAGACCAAGGAAAAGTTAAAAGAAGATGTCCTTATGATAAAAAAATACTGACATTTAATTGTCCTGACCCAGTTAAAATTAGCTAATGCAGATGCTTGAAAATATCAAATAGATGAACTTTTGCTTTCAACCTAAATAAGGTGTTATAAGATAAATCTGGCAAAGGGAGGCAACATAAAGATTCATAAAAGATGAGATTAGTTTACTGATTAAATGTTTTTCATCATTTGAGGAACTGGCTTTCTACATTTTTCAGTCAATTACATTCTTACAGTTAAGGATGGAGATATCAAACATACTAAAATACCTTTGAAAAGTTTCAACGACAGCTCAACTATATTAAATATCTAACCATGACATGTTTGACTGCAGGTGAACAGAACAGTAAGCAGGGAGACGTGAACACTCTAAGTGGAGCTTTTGAGACTGTGATGAGGGTCCATTATCCTGCAGCTCTGGGTCGCATCACCATCCGCATGGTCCCCTGTCCTGCTGTGTGTGTTGATGCTTTCTCACTTGTCTCCAAGTGAGTGATGAGCGTTCTAACATCACATTGTAATACAAGATGAATCACTGTGAAGAAACTAAATACCACCTTAATGATCTGTAGTTTAAGTCCCTACAGCTACGATGAGAGCTGTCTGTCCAGCAGTCAGGACCACATTCCGCTGGCCGCTCTGCCTCTTCTGGCTACCTCTGCACCGCAGTATCAAGATGCTGTGGCGACAGTCATCCTTAGAGCCAATCAGGTTTACAGTGACTTCATCAAGTCTCCAGAAGGAGCATCTTTCAGTGGCCAGGTCAGTGTGTTATGGCGAAGTAGAGACATGTGTCTTAAATGTTTGGTTGATGTGGATTTATCTGTGAATTTGTGATTTCTGGATTTTGCCCTCAACTACAGGTGTGTGTTATCGGTGACTGTGTGGGAGGGATCCTGGGCTTCGATGCTCTCTGCAGCAGCTCTGTCACTGTGTCGGAAAGCCAGAACAGCAGCAGGCGGGGCAGTGCCATTAGTGGCCAGGTATACCTCTGATCTCTCTGATTCCTCTGACCTGGCAGCTCTGTGTTGTAAAGTAATTCTGTCAGTATATTTACTAATGTTAACAAGTGGAAAAAAAAAAGAAAATCTAAAGAGTCCTGCATAGCATCAATCTACCAGAAACCATGGTCTAACGTCTATATCAGTCAGATCAGAATTCATAATTCTGCCTCCAGAGTTGCGTAAAGATTTGGTTCCTACCAGTCTTTCCGTTACAAATAAGAAAAGGTCTTTTCTAGAACACTGGACCTTGAAGTATGTTAAATATGGCTAACAGAGAGGTTTTTACTTACACGTATTTAATCTTTTTTTGTAAAAGAAAAAGCTTTGTAGGTTTATCTTCACAAAACAGAGCAGACTATGTTGAAATATATCAAACATCATGGCCTGATCAATTATGTGCATCAGCCTAAATCAAAGCACTTTTACAGTTTAAAATGCATTGCAAATATCTATTTAAGTGCTGTTGGCTTTATGAAAAAAATAAAAGTTTAAAGAAGTTTAAAAAGTTTTAATGACATCATTCCCTTACTAATTGGGATGATGATGCCTAATCAGTAAGTTACTGTTTATGTTGCAATACACTTTCAAGGCTTTATACAGTGCCATTAAAAAGTATTAAAACCCTTAGTTTTTGTCACACTTGAATGTTTCAGTTCACCCAACAAACTCTAAAATCAGACAAAGATAACACTAGCGAATAAAAAAAGTTGTATTAACAAGACGGTTTAATTTGTTTGTGGAAAGCAATCGCTGTCAAGAAACTGTGGCCCACAAACTCTTCTTTGCAAAATTGCTTTAACTCTGTTAACTCTGCTGTTTAAGGTCATGCCCTAGCTTCTAAATCAAACTTTGGCATCGACTTTGAGTAGGCCATTCCAGTCATTTAGAGGTGGGCGTGGTGGTGTGCTTTGGATCATTGCCCTGCATAGCCCATGTGTGCTTGAACTTGAGGATATAATCTGAGAGATGGAGATTGTCCTTCAGGATTTCTGGTAGAGAGCTGAATTTGTAAGTGTGGCAAAAAGCAAAAAACCGAGAAAATCTTTAAGGGGGCAAATACTTTTCACGGCAAATACTTTTCACGGCATTGGGGTGTATTTTATAAGCTTAGATTACTTAGGAGGTGTTGGATAATTTCAGTTGAAATAAAATTCCCTAAGAAGTTTGCAGAGAAGAAAGTTTGTTGGACATTTTTGCTAACCATAGTCATCTGAAATGTGATCCTGATTCATAATCTGTCAGAAATCCAACAAGCAGTAAGGCCTTGTATTTGGTCTTTAAACATTTAGCTAAGGCTACACGATGATGCAGTTGTTAGCACTGTTGCCTTGCAGCAAGAAGGTCCTGGGTTCGACTCCCAGCCAGGGGTCTTCTGCATGGAGTTTGCATGTTCTCCTCATGGGTGAGTTCTCTCTGGGTACTCTGGCTTCCTCTCACAGTCCAAAAACATGACTGTTAGGTCAGTTGGTTTCTCTAAATTGCGTGAATGAAATTGGTGTGAATAAGTGTGTGCATGGTTGTTTGTCCTGTGTGTGTCTCTGTGTTGCCCTGCGATGGACTGGCGACCTGTCCAGAGTGTACCCCGCCTCCCGTCCATAGACTGCTGGAGGTAGGCACCAGCTTCCCCCGCGACCCACTATGAAAGAAGCGGTAGAAAATGAGTGACTGACGTTTAGCTAACTAACAACAAAGAAAAAACTTCTCACTGAATGTAGATAAAGTCCGCCATTACACATTAATCCCAATGTTGTCATGCTGCTTGCATGGCCGATAAAATACAGTTGGAAACCAGTTATGAAGATTGAAATTTAAGACATTAGCTTCAAGCCTTTCTGCAGTAAAAACCTGACAGAGCATGAAAAAATAAAAAGTATAATTAAAAAATGTTCTCCATCTTTGATTCTTAGGATACAGACCTTCTTTCACCTGGTACTATCATAAACAGCATCTCCCCATCCCCGCCATCCCTGGAAGGAAGCCGCCATCTCAGCCGCAGCAATATCGATATCCCTCGCAGCTCGGGGCCTGATGATCCCAAGAAACATCTTCCACGCAAGCGGAGCGACTCTTCCACGTATGAGCTGGACACCATCAAACACCACCAAGCATTCCTCTCCAGGTGAGTTAGACAGGAACACAAACTGCCTGACAAACTACAGAGTTCCAGCTCATGTGTGCTTTCACTGTTTCTCCCTGGGCAGTCTGCACTCCAGCGTTCTCCACGGGGAACCCGGGTCAAGGCGTTCCAGTAACAGCACCATGTTGGAGGGAGGCTCCTTGGGAAAGTTTGACTTTGAGGTGACCGACTTCTTCCTGTTCGGCTCTCCTCTGGGGCTGGTACTTGCGCTAAGGAAGACTGTGGTCCCCTCCTTAGATGGTGAGGAAAGCTATTTATTTTACATTTGATGCGCTCTTATAGGCTGATGCAGGAAGAAGGTCTTTTTGCTATGTGAGATCAGGGTCTCTGGAGCAGCTGGGAAGCAGGTGTCAGAGGTTGGAGGTGATGTTTCTCAGAGGCTGACAGACATGAATACGTGATAGATTAGCTCATAAAGGCATCAGTCTGACTCTGCTGTGTCCTTTTGGGATTTTGATGGGGAACGTTGCTCTCATGCAGCTGTCTGAACAGATTTCCATTTACGTCCGTTTGTGAAATGGTTGACTGAACAATTTTCGGTTGACTGAACAATTTTCTTTAATTTTATTGGGAAATTTCAAGGATGAGATAGAGGAAAACATTGGTTTAGTCTAGATAGGTCTGAGGCATATACATACAGTAAATCTCTTGCAAAAGTATTAATACCCCTTTACTTTTGAAGATTATTTTTGTGTTGTTACACCCACAAGCTTAAATGTATGGATGGAGCTAAATACAAGGAAATCCTGGAAGGAAACGTGTTTTGGGCCGCAAAAGTATTGAGACATCCAGCAGGACAACAACAATAAAAACACAACCAGAGCTACATTAGGATGGTCCAAAGCATATTCATTAATTAGAATAGCCCAGTCAAAGTCCAATTGAGAATCTGTGGCAAGCTTCATAAACCAGTGTTTATAGTCACTCATCCAATCTGACTGATCTTGAGCTGTTTTGGAAAGCAGAATGGACAAAAACTACAGTCTCTAGATGTGCAAAACTGGTATAGATATACCAGGAGGCACTGCAGTGAAAAGTCTTGTCTACAACTGCATTCTAGAGTTAATAGATTTTTATATGTAAGAAACGCTTTGTTGTTCGATCATATAAGCCCAATAAAATAAATAGAAATTTCTGCTAATGACAAGACAAAAGAGGAAAAGGGTAAAAAGTTTAATATCTAACTGATTGGCGATGATGGCGCTGTTGGTAGGTGTTCATTCGGTAACTGATGGGTAGCTGGTTCGAACCCCCGCTCTGTCCGTTTCAGTCAGTGTGTCCTTGGGCAAGACACTTCACCCGTCTGGCCTGCTGATGGTGATCAGAGGGCCCGGTGGCGCCGATTGTATGGCAGCCTCACTTCGGTCAGTCTAACCCAGGGCAGCTGCAGCTACTATGTAGCTTACCTCTGTCAGTGTATGAATGAGTGTATGAATGAATGGATGACTGATTATAGTCTAAAAGGCTTTGGAGTCTTTGGACTTGATAAAGCGCTATACAAACGCAGGCCATGATAATATATCCAATAATAGAGCTAGCTGGCCCTAATTTGGTGGTTGCAAATATTATTTAATGCTCAACTCTCTCATTCTGAGCCTCTTTTTTTGCCTTTTATCTCTGTCCCTGGTCCAGTGTCTGCCCTACGTCCAGTGTGTCAGCAAGTTTACAACCTGTTTCATCCAGCAGACCCCTCAGCTTCCCGCCTCGAGCCTCTCCTTGATAAGAGATTTCACTTGTTGCCTCCTTTCAGCATCCCTCGCTACCAGCGCTTTCCTCTGGGTGATGGACACTCAGCTCTCTTAGGTTTGACTGCAGACACAGACATTGTGAGACTATTCACTGCAATGCAACTCTCTTTGAATATTAGTAAATGTTGGCTGGCCTTTTCCCCCTCCTTTTCTGTTTTTGGATTTTAAGTTGACACCGTTCAGAGTAACCCGCAGCTCCTGATGGAGTCTGGTGGTGCAACCTCCCACCGCTGCCATGAGAGCCCTCCCAGCGAGACCTCCATCCTTGTTCCGGTCCTGAACACACAGACCTCTCTGGTCCATACTGAGGGTAAGTTCTCAGTCCTGCTGCACGCTTTATCTCTTTTAGCTGTTTTCAGTTTATTGGTTATGGTTCTTCAAATGAAAGTTTGAAAGAAAACATGTTATCCTGGTTATCATTGCTTTGCACTCACAAAGATGATTTTCAAAGAAAAACTGAAGAAAAGATTCATTTTGCTCAGACTATGATAGACATGGCAAGATGGACTGTTGTCTAGAGAGTTGATGGAAACCAAGTTACAGCAAACAGAGAATGATTGTTTAAGGGATAGGTTGGACTTTAACTTAGGTTTTGTTAAAAGGTTATCAGTAGTGTAACTCTCTGGGAGTCTTCCTTTATAATAAATCCTGATTATTTGGTCGCAGAGGCTGAAGCTAACAGCTAGTCAGAGAACAAGGAGAATGTCTTCTGTTTTAAAATGTCTCCAATCTCCAAAACATCTTAGCAGGTTACGTAAATGCTATTTAATGAATCTTTTAAACCATTTCTTTCCTCCTTGTTCTTCCTGCTTCCTGTCTGTGTTTGGGTCCTTCACCAACACAGAACATGACAGTGTTTCACACAGAAGGATCATTGGTGGGACAGAACCTCCAACCTTCACTTCCTGTGTAAATAACCATCAGCTTCTGTGTAAATTACTGTATGATTTTTTTGAGATTGGAGTTATTTAAGATGGTAGAAGCCAGCTTTGGTCTTGGCCACTCTCAGACGAGCTGTTAGCTTCAGCCTCCAGGAACAACTAATCTGGTATTGTGATAAATGAAGATACCAAGAGAAATATTCACTGCAGGTGAGGTTTACAACCTTTTAACAGAACCTTAGTTCAAAGATCTTGAACTATCCGTCTAAAACAAACATTGTGTGGATTGCTTTATTTGGTAATGCCCTTCATCTACATCTTATCGCCACCTGCCCCTGGAAAAAAAAACTTTAAACAATGGAGTTTGAAACTTGTAATCACTAAATAATCACCGTTTGTAATTCATCACTCTCTTCTCTTTTTCAACAGCTGATACTCTTCAGTCCCATTTATATGCGGATGGCCTGTGCCCAGCATCTACATCGCCAGGTGTCCCCCATCTTCGCTGCAGTCGCAGGGCCAGCGAGGCCAGCATAGCCAGCCAGGTGTCTGGCTTAGCTGACTCTTACACGGCTACTAACATTGCCACAAGTAGGTTTACTTCCAAACTCCTCACACTGACCCCAGTTTTGGTAAACAGTTTAAACGCTGATCATCTTGTTTCCTCCCTTCATTCACCCCACCTCCAGCAAACAAATGTGAAGTGATTCCCTCAAAAAGACCCAGCCTGCTGTCACAGCTGCCTCTACCTTACAATAGATTTGCCTCTCGGAGTGCAACTTTTCGCTTGCACAACAAAATCCGTCGGGTGTTCCCAAGAGCTAACGGTGTGGAATCTGAGCAGAGCTCAGATTTTAGCTCTGACATGACCTCTGACCTCACAGATGTCACATCTGACATCACAGACATCAACTCAGTGCCCCCATCGCATGGGCTGCTGAAGAGCATAGAGCAAGGTACCCTGGGAGCTGTAGTTAGAGGATGTGAGTGAGGCGTGCTATCGGACTGTAGGACCTATCCTCATTCCCTGTGCTGTGCCCATCTTCTGGCCTTTTCCGATCTCAGATAATCTTCCTCGGTGTCCTGTTTCTAGAAATAATAATTACAAAACAATCTTGACCCTTTTACACATTCAGAAATTCCGACTAACCAGAAAATCATAAAATGACTTACATGAGTTATCCTTAGACACTGAGCAGGTGCCTTCCTGCAAGTTTGCATGTCAAACCCTCTGAGCGAGACTTTCTGTTTTCACTCATAGAGCCTCTTAGTTATAGCGTTTGCAGTGCTTCAGAGATAGAATCCTTCTGAACTCTTCAGCTCTTTGTGAGGAAGAACTTCACCACAAAACATCAACACATGGAAAGTGCTGATTGTCTTTCTTTACTCCTGACTGTTGTAGTTGCGTCACGGTGGTGGGGCAGTAAGCGAATGGACTACGCTCTGTACTGTCCTGATGCTTTGACAGCGTTCCCGACTGTTGCTCTGCCTCATCTCTTCCACGCGTCCTACTGGGAGTCCACAGACGTTGTCTCATTTCTACTCAGACAGGTTTGTACCCGCATATATTGCTATGAAGAATCCAGTAACACTGTGGGATCATGCCCTTAATCTGTTTGAATTGTGTACTTTTGTCTCAAATAATTAGTTTAGGATTTTAGAGGAAAGGTTCTGTTAAAAGGTTCTAATTAGTTAAAGGGTTAGTTTGGTTGTTTTTAATTGAGGTGTAAAGTTATTGGTAAAAGTAGTAGTTAGATTTCATAACACTGTGACTTTGTTTAAAAATTAAGTACATTCTTGAAGGTGGTGGAAGCTGACAAGCTAGTCAGACATGCACTGCATTAGTCAGCTGATGAGGTCACCACTCCTAGGATTTATAAATTTTCATCTTTATACTCTAGGGAAGGGACTTATTAAGGACAATAACTTCACTAACCCTCCCTTTATAAAATGTGAACTAACCCTTTAATGACATACCAATAGTACATAAAAATCCAGATCTGTTGGTCGTGGAATCTGAAAGCTAACGGTTTGTCAGAGAGGAGCCAAAGTGAAAAGCACATCTTATTGAAGCACCCTGCACTACACGAGCAAATAAAAAAGGGATATTTTCAAATTACTCTTAAATGTTTCCTTTCTGTTTTGGTCTCACCTTTGTTTCTGTAGGTAATGAGACATGAGAACTCAAGTATTTTGGAGCTGGATGGTGAAGAAGTGTCTGAATTCACGCCCTCCAAACCTCGGGAGAAGTGGCTTCGCAAGAGGACTCACGTAAAAATACGGGTGTGTTTTAATTCCACAAGGCAATGTTTGTGGAAAGAGACTCAGATCCCGTGTCAATCTTGTCATTTGGGCTCAACATTTTATTTACTTGCTAATTTTAAAGCTAATGGCTAAGTATGACACATTTCTTATCCCAACCTAACTGTAGCTCTGATTAGCTCATCACTACGACTGCTAAAATTAATCAAGTTTTCTATGAATTCACTGCAGATATTTCTAGTCTTTAGGTTTTAAATACATAATCTTCTAAAACCACTGACTTTAAGGATGTGGATGACTGAATGAATAATGGATAAACAGGCAGCTAACTATATTGTGTTTGTGTGTAACGGCATAGTTAGTCTGCATTTAAAAACAGCATCAAAACATCCTACTAGAGAAACTTTGTCTAGTGAGCAAAAGCGATAACTAACTGGTTCAGGGGTTAAAAAAATTACATGTTGGTTCTATGGGCAGGAAACGCCACAGATCTTAATACCAGTGAGAACCTATTGACAGTTTTTACAAACGTAATGTATTTCTCAATGAACGCCCTGGAAACAGTAAATGTTTGTTATTGAACTTCAGTATTCCATCCTAATGTATAACAAAAAGCTACATGAACAGCATTAAAGTTTCTTAAAAACATTCTTTATTAGTAAATAATCTTTTTTAAATAATAGATTAGCTCAAATATATATTTGTTCTAAGTGATCATTTGGTTTTTTTTCATATCAACACTCATGTTGTACTTAATCCGATTAAAGGGGCTTATTTCACATCGAGCAGTCATTTTCAAAAAGCTTTGTGGAAACAGATTTTTCTGTTTTTCTCTGTTTTCACAGAACGTGACAGCAAACCATCGTGTGAACGATGTCGTCTTTACGGAGGATGGAGTACAGACAGTAACAGGACGTTTCATGTATGGACCTCTGGACATGGTCACCCTCACTGGAGAAAAGGTGCCCATTAAACTGTTCCACAGTGAAGAAATGAAACAAGGAATGGTTGTGAAATCAATTAACCACAGAGTCACTGACACTGAAACGTTTCACCTTTTTGGTCTGCAGATTGACATCCACATCATGACCCAGCCTCCGTCTGGAGAGTGGGTTTACTTTGATACAGAGCTCACTAATAGCAGTGGACGCGTCTCCTATGTAATCCCAGCAAACAACAGACTGGGGATTGGGGTGTATCCTGTTAAAATGGTGGTCAGGTATGTGTACTCACAAGTACCAGAACCACATACCTTAGTGTGAAAAAGTATTTCTGAAATTTTATTTCTACTATGTAAGGATTTATGATTATTGATAATAAATATTTATCAAAATTATAATAAAAAATCATATTTCATAAGTAATAAGTCCTAAGTTATTGTGATTATTGAGCTCACAGCACTTTATAATTAATAATTACTAACCCAAACCACGCTAAATGTCACTGTGTTATCAACCATTTTACCAAATGGGGTAGAACACTAACCTTAGTTGACAGACGATCACTCTTAGGCAAAATAAACACAAACGCTGTCTCTTTACGTACGTGAACATTACAATCAACTATTCCGGTCCAACAACTTTCACCTGATTAAAGCATCTACTATTTTACAAAGATATAAAGTATTGATAAAAAATATTGTAGATGGAGATCAAACCAGCAGTTTATAGACTTAGTGGGAATAGTTCAAGGCTTTGGATTGACTTGAAATACTGAACAAATTAATGATGTATCTTCTTCTTGTCCATTGATGCGTCCAGACTAGCAGTCGTCAGAACCAGGCCAACTCAGACACTGTACTCTGTGTCGAGTTGGCTGTACTCGACTCAGAGCAGCTTTGCTCCTTAGCCCACTAACAGCTGATAGCGAACTGGTCTGAGACAAAAGGTAATAAACCTCCACGCGGGAAACCAGTGGAAAAACACAGGGCAAAGACCGATGGTCAGAATAAGGACGAGGCGCGGCCCACTTAGTCTGAAAACTCCAGTAGTCCAACTTTAAACTCCTGCTGATTCAGAGTCAGCAGGTCAAAAACACACCGGCATTCTGATAACTTTGCGCAGGCTTGCTTCACAGTTCAGCAATATTAAAACAGCAATAAACACAGTTTAGCATAAGCGCTTCAATAAAACATTGCATGCAACGTACAAGTGAAATACATGGGATTAACTAAATGGTGATTTTAAATCAACGTAATTTTTACTACTTTACCCTGCCCAGACTATAAAAAGGAGAAAAGAAAAAGAAAAGAACAAAATTGCTTTTTTTAAATTCTTTTCTGCGGAGTCCGAGGATGGTGGTGTAGGCAGAGTAGTCACGCGCCCGTTAACTCAAAACGGTCAACGTCTCCTTCGTCAAAGAGGAAAGATATGATGAACCGTTGACTATCGACTGGAATAAACAAGGAGGAAAATTCGTTTACTTGGAAAAACTACTTGGATTTTAATTTCACCTACTCTAGGTGTTCGATTGGAAAGTAAATCTTCTGGTCTTCTTATCCCAGCAAGACTTTAGTTTTGTCAAGCTTTTCTAGTTGGCCAGTGTAGAGAATGGAAATAAAACCCACCCGCGAGCTTCTGATTATCTAGAGATTTGCCTCCTTGCGTAGTTACCGGCAGGATATGGCTGGAAGACAACTAGCGTAAGCTTGAGCTATTTATCGCCTCTGCTGGTGATGTCAGAGGTGCAATGCATGCTGGGAGGTGTAGTAACAGTCCATTTACCTGACAAAATGAACGGTGGCTCAACAATTATTTGTTTTTTAATCACAAATGTTTCAGATCATCAAAACATCATATTAGACAAAGATAACCTTAGTCAATACAAAATTCAGTCTTAAATAGAACCTTTCTGACAACATGAAGTAGGCTGAAAGATCTCAGAAAGCGACACATAGTGCCCCGGGCTAAAGAAGTTTAAAGACAGATAGAAAAACAAAGTCATCAACATCTATCAGTCTGGAAAGGGTGACAAAGCCATATGTGAGGATTTGGGACTTTAGTGAGTAAGAGCCATTATCCACACATGGAGAAAGAATGAAATAGTGGTAAAACCTCCCAAGAGTGTCCGGCCTACCAAAATTACGCCAAGAGGGTCTGAACGATTCATCAAGTTGGACACAAAAGAACCCAGAAGAGGATCTAAAGCACTGCTGGCCTCACTTGTCTTAGCTGTGATTAGTATTCGTGATTCAACAAGAAAGGGACTTGTCAAAAATGGCATCAGTGGGTAAGCTCCAAGGCCAAAACCCACTGATGACCTAAAATAATATGAAAGCCAAACACTATATTAATGATCCCCAAGCCATTGTTGACTGACTAAAGTAGTACTTTTTGGTAGGTGTACATCCTGTTGGTGGTTGTGGTAGTGTGATGGTCTGGGCTGCTTTGCTGCTTCAGATCCTGGACAACTTATGAATGGAACCATGAATTCTGCTTTCTAACAGAACATCCTGGAGGAGAATGTCCGGCCATCAGTAAGTTCAAGCAGCAGGATGGTGATCCAAACCACACCAGGTCCACCTCTGAACGGCCCCCCAAAACAAAACAAAATAAAGGTTCTGGCGTGGCCTACTCAAAGCCTGAACTGAGATGCTGGGGCATGACTTTAAACAGTTTTTCATGTGAAATACCTTTGCATAACATTTGTTTTGAACTGGCGCGGAATTGGGTTGAACTGGTTTTGGAGACTCTCCAATGTGTGAAATCATTTAAAAGCTGCTTTTTGCATTTACTAACAATCTTTGTCTGATATAACATTTGTTTAATTATCTGAAACATGCCAGTGTGACAGATCTGTTTTTCATGTTATGTACTTGAAATTCTATCTAACATTGTGGTAATCTGCTTCCTTTCCTCTGCTGTGTCTCTAACAGGGGTGACCATACATTTGCAGACAGTTATCTCTCTGTTGTACCGAAAGGAGCAGAATTCGTTGTTTTCAGTATTGACGGGTCATTTGCTGCTAGTGTGTCTATAATGGGAAGCGACCCCAAAGTTCGAGCTGGAGCTGTGGATGTGGTGAGGTACTGATAACACCAGCGCCTCATGTAGAAAAATACCTTGCAGAATTTCAGGTTGTCCAGATGAGCTCACACCTTGCTCTTCAATCCAGGTTCTGGCAGGACTTGGGCTACTTAATCGTGTATGTTACGGGCCGCCCTGACATGCAGAAGCAGCGTGTGGTGGCCTGGCTCTCCCAGCACAACTTTCCACACGGCATTGTGTCCTTCTGCGACGGGCTCGTTCATGACCCGCTCAGACACAAGGCAAACTTCCTCAAATCTCTCATCGGTGAGGTAAGGGAAGCTGGGATGGGTCTGAGGCAGCTATATAACAAGATACATCAATGAGCAAATCCATAAAGCTGCACTATAAGCTCAGTTTTCTGTTGGTGTCTCCGTGCACTTTATTCACTCAGTATATACATGCCGATGCAGCGTGCATGTCATGACCAGAAGATTCAGACAGTTGTCACCAGTTTTCACATTAAGTTGCAGTTGTTCATAATTCTGCCATAAACACAGCAGGTGCAGAAGTGACAAAGAGAGAAAATATGGCCTCACAACAAGCTGCAAGTCCAGGCATTGAGCCCCTTCTCTAAATTGTAAGAACCACATCTGGCTGTTGCAGGGAAGACTCATTAAAGGGGATGTTTAAATGTATTTATTGATTTAAAATTTTAACTGATTGTTGCAAAACTGATAACGATTTGCTAAAGCTCAAACGGTTCAGAATGAACAGTTATTGCTTATATACATATACAGTAACTTGCACCATTTATGTGATTCTTTTACAAATACAAAGCTGGAAAAAATGTGGCATAAAATAGTTTTTACCCCTCTTTACCCTGACACTGCTAAACAAACAACATCCAGTGTGCCCAATTACCTTTAGAGGTCACCAACGTAGTGAACACCTGTGTGTCATTTAATCTCTGTATAAATCCAGCTGTTCTCTGAAGGCCTCAGAGGTTTATTAGAGAACATTAATGAACAACCAGCATCATGAAAGCCAAGAAATGCCCTACAGTGAAACATGGTGGTGGCAGCATCATGCTACGGGGATGCTTTCTCTTTCGAGCAGCAACAGGGAAAGCATTTTACAGTAAGTTGAGGGGAAGACGGCCGGAGATAAATACAGGGCAACCCTGAAATAAAACCTATTCGAGACAATGACCCTAAATATACAGATGACCCGGTTTAGATCAAAGTATGTTACAGATTCAGAAAACTTCCCAATTGGCAATTCATTTATAGCCTACCAATCCACACATTGACCTCTAACATTCATCTACTAACCAAAAAATCCAATTGAGAATCTTTGGCAACGCTTGAAAATGTATGTTTACAGACACTCACAATCCAGTGTTAGAGTTTAAGCTAGTTTGCAAAAAAGAATGTATAAAATATTATAATATTAATAAGCTGGTAGAGACAGATCTAAAACCTCTTGCAGGAGTAGGAATTTTCCTCTAAAGGCCGATTTACATAAATATGGTCAAAATGTATAAGCACAGTGGGGATACTACATGCTTGGCAGCACAGTTTTAGCAACAGATCTGTCTTTGTGTGAAATTTGTGAATTAATCAGATGCGTACATTCTGTTTTGTTGCCTTAAGCGCACAAAAAGCTTTGTTAATATACCGGTCAGTTTTTAAGATTTATTTTCACTTATTTGTTTAGGCCCACATGAGGATCTTTGCTGCCTACGGCTCCACCAAGGATATCTCTGTGTACTCATCTATCGGCCTGCCCTCCTCTCAGATCTACATTGTAGGAAGGCCCACGAAGAAGATGCAGCACCAGTGCCAGGTACCATAATTATGTATCCCAACTTACTGAAGGAAAACTAGCAGGCAATTCCAGAGCATCGTCGTTTCAGTGTTCAAGTCTGTGCCAGTTACTCCTAAAGTATTTTAAAGTCATTGTTTTATCTTGATATTGTAAAAAGAACTAATACTTTACCAGATAAGCATATAGAAATCCTACCAAAAACTGACAGATTAGATGTTGAAATGGCTGAATTCTGAATCTCACACATTATTTGTAACAAAAATGTTTCTTTAACCTTACTGTTATAGTAAAGCACATTGGCTGCTGTCTGTTCAGAAACGTGATCATCTCACATATCCTCCAGTTTATTCCAGATGGATATGCGTCCCACCTGTCCCAGCTCGAGTACAACCAAAGGTCTTGTCCCGCCAAGTCAAGTACCCGCATGGTCCTCCGCAAGGGCAGCTTCGCTCTGGGTGCAGCCGGAGGAGATTTCCTCCGCAAACGCAACCACATTTTTCGCACCATTTCCTCCCAGCAGCCTGGAGGTTCCAGCACCGCCAGCCAGCCGGTACGGACCGAGCGCACGCTGAGCCAGTGCGAAGGAGAGCGTGAGCGGTCATTCTCAGCCGCAACCCAGAGGAGCATGAGTATAGCAGCAGGGTGCTGGGGCCGCGGCAACAAGGAGGGGCCCAAGTAAAGGTTACACAGGGAATAAAGGACCCGGCCTGAGCCACCATGATCTCTGGACAGAACAAGGAGGATAGACGGTGGGATCTGGATGGACGGATGTGTAGAATTATAGCTGGTGTGTTGAGGAATGGCATGCAGAGGGATCTTTCCAGGAGCAGCAGACTTTCAAAGCCAAGTAGGAGGCAGAGATCAAAAAGTTCTGTAGCATGATTCTCTTACTGTCAGACTTTTATAGTATGCATCACTTTAAAAATAAGATGAAATATTGTAAGCCTTAAAATAATCTCGTTTAACGGGACACCTACCTTTCCGCTCTCCGAAGGACACTCTGTCTAAGCATTCCCGCTCATGAGCTCAGGACTGTTTCATCCTCAATCGACCATAAGTCTGAGGCCAAGTTTATTTGGCTTTCCCCTCAGCCTCTGTTTTTCGCTGTTTCAAACCCTCACGATGGCTGGGAAGAAGAGAATAAGACCCTTATGAAACAAAAAGGTTAAAAAAACCAAAAAAACAAAAGCAGATAGTTTTGGTTTATTTTGTACCTTGACATGTGAAGAAGATTAAAAAATACATCCCTTGTGTTCACAACTATGGAAAGATGAAGAGCTTAGTGAAAAAAACTAAAAATTGCATCATCAGGCTGTTTTTTATGAGCAGCCTGTGGCAGACACAAATATGTTTGTCTCATTCCTTTAGTCGTAACAGTATAGTCATAAATATGCTAAATGTCACATATAATTTATCTTATTGTAGCTTGTTTCTTTCTAAAAAGATTCTATATTATCTATTGGAGTTCTATAACTAGATTTCCTTACAGTAGACGAAGAGTTAAATAGAATACTATGTTAAAAGCAGGTACCAACCCTCCCCATAGTCCATAGGACTCGATGTGTTTTTTCTGAAACTCCTGCATTAGACAACATCATTTCATACCAGAAAGAGTCGGGTACAACTCTACTTCACTGTAGTTACTGCAGATGTTTGTAACAACACAGAATACAAGGTATCAAGTGTTTAAAGTAATCAGACTTGTGGAGCCCTTTAAAAATACAATTGATAACAGCTTTGTGTCTGCCTCTATTCTTATTGGTCTATATTCTTATTGATCCTCAGCTGGTTGTGATGATGGCAGAGCAGATACATTTTTACAGTGTGCACCATTTTACTCAGAAATTGGAGCCTCTGTATCCAAAATTCGACAACAAAACAAGAATATTCTCTAAATTGCAACTTGGAAACTTGAAGACTTCAAGCCAGACCTATAAAATCCAATATAGGTTTGGCCGCATAATAGGTTGTTGGATTGATTACCATAAAAGCTGCCTAAAAAGTCCATCTTTTCATGTTTTAGTGTTTTTACATAGGTGGGAAAAGCACCTTATTTGTGCTTTTTGTTTCTTCCCATTTTTACCCAGGTGTCAAGATTCTGAAGCCGGAATCGACCTTTAAAGCTAGAGTTGCGACTTGGATGTTCTACACCAACCCCAACCTCAAAATGCAAAATCCAACATGGCTGCCAAGTGTATATTAAATGTACAAATAGCAGTCATGGGCTATTTATTTACAATTTTGGCTGTATTTATTTCATTTTACCAATCACCAGTCATAATCCTGTCCAGGGTGTACCCTGCCTCTCGCCCATAGACTGCTGGAGATAGGCACCAGCTTCCCCGTGAGCCACTATGGAATAAGCGGTAGAAAATGACTGACTGACTGACTGACCAGTCATAATAATGTCCAGCCTTTGGTAGTGAAGGCATTGTTACAGAGTCCGAACGTGTAAAATTCTGAAAGATATGTCAGCTTGTATTGCTAATAGGGTTATTCTAGCCATTCCGCACAATTAGCAGTCCAACTTTTTGGAACACGATTAATATGGGTAAGATGGCATTCCCAGATCCAGTTCTGACTTATGAGATAAATTGCATCGAATATGAAACCAAAACTGTCTGCTTTTTTTACACACTAAAGTCTATTACTGGAATAAACTAGTCCTTTAAATTAGAGTTTGATCAGTAAACTATATTGTAATTTAGGGAAAAGCCCTTCTAGTCCTAGTCACAGAACAGGTTTGTTTGTCTTTTTTTTTTTCAATATACATTGCAGGAGAGCTGGAGTTTTTATTCCACCCTGTGTGAGACACTTTTCCTTTCTGTGTGGCCTCTTGGTCACTCAAGGCCTTAATATCCCACAAGACAATGACTCTACAGAGAAAACGGAAAGCAGAAAAACAGGGCATGCAGCATTAAAGCAACAACTGAACTCTGTACAGTCCACAGCAACTATCCCTTTATATAGTCATCTGCTTACAATACCTCGGATCCACCTGCTGGTAGCGTTCTGTGGCCTGCTGCTGCGGCTGGGAGTCGACTAGGTGGTGTCCCCAGGCTTTTTGCTCTTTGTGTTAATACAATACAATACAGGACGGACCTGGTGTTGCTGGCTGAGGACCAGCAGCATGTCAAGCAGGAATTTCACAGCTTTTATTGGAACATGAGTCAAAGTCTGTACCAAAATGATTCAGCCTGAATGTTGCAAATACTGGGATGGTCCTTTCAGGGGTGAATGCTGGGGTTGGGAGAATATGCCCTGCGGCTCTCCTCCACCAAGATGATCTACTATGGTTTTGCTGCTTCTGTGTTCTAAATTGTAGAATTTCATGCAAAATGTACACTGGAAAAGAAGACGCCTCATGTCTGATCAAGGAGGTCGGAGTGGACAAAACATATGATCCCTAATGAATTACAGGAAGGGTCTGTATGTTATTAGGTTTTAAAACAACAGTCAGGTGCCTAAATTAAGAGTAAAATGTTATCCAGATATCCAGAACAGATGTGCTTCCACTTTAAGTGATGGAGGAGAAATACCTCAGTAGTGAGTCAAACTTTTTAAATGGCGTGAAGTGGAGATGAGAGTCTGTCTGTCAACAACTGGATTTTTTAGTTTAGCAAAGAAAAAACTACTCTACTTGTAGCTTACACTTTTCTCTTTATATTGGCATATTTGTTTAGGCTTCAAACACTCTTTTCAATAAATTAGAAAATGTTTTACATATATCTGTAAAATTACTTTTTCTTACCATTTAACGAAGTACTGTTTTTGATCCTTACTAAATCTATAAATAATTTAATACACAGCTTCTGAGCTAAACTAAATAACCTTATGCTCAATGGGTGATTAAGCTGAGATTTATATAAATAGGCATTTTAAACATCAGTTGCATGTCACATGCTTTCAAACCTGCACAAAATAAATTCTCAGCAGCAAAAGTTTTTAATTTATGGAGATAAACCACATCATAATTACATTTGTACTGACAGAACAGTCAGATGTCTTTTTCAGACTGTTTTAGATCTAGTAAACCTTCAGTGGGCTGTCATTCAAACAGTGGGCACCAAGCAATGTTTATTAATCGGATGGAGAGAGCCACTCTTGATTAGCAGTTTTTGCCAGTGAGAGTAAATGAGCTTAATAAATGAAAAAAAAGCAAAATAAAATTGATAAAATTCGTTACCATATAATAATGCTATTTATGTATTTTTAGAATTATCCAATCATTTAATAATTCAATATGCCAGATCTAGTCTTTGTTTTTTAACAGCTTGTTTCAATGTTTTTAATATTTTAATCAATTTAACGTATCAGCTTGTGTTTCACCAGTGTGGAGTGGTACTGGTGTGGTATCCTACTGAAACAGGCCATGTGGGAGGAGCATGCTGATAGCTAGCTATTAGCTAGCTAGCCTAAATAGAGGTCATGCTGTAAAAGTAGGTTAAAGAATGACTTTTAGAACCCAAACGCTCGGACAGGCAAATAAACGGCGACTTGGGGTTAACGGTCTAGTCAAAGGGCAAATAAACATTTGATAGGAGGAAGCTGCAAACCTACAACTTTCAGATTGCAAGACAGCTACTCTTTCCACTGACACATGGTAGCCTATCGTCATGTCTGGGAAGACGTCAGTGGCGGCATCGTATGATAGGATAGACTGGTGGTGAGATTCTCATCGGGTGATAAGTTATAGTGAAAATACTAGTATCATAGTAGGGGAGACTGGTGATGGTTGTCGCATTTTTACAATTGTCCAAATTCCAAAAAAAATGTTTATATCAGGAAAAAGCTTAAAGTCTCAGTTAATAAAACACTTTACCGATTATTTTTTATCTTATTCTGTTAAAAAGTTATCGATCACTCAATCAAAAAAAGTTCACCTGTTAAAACCAACGCCGACACTGTATTGGTTGTCACACCCTATGGAGTTGGTTGTCCCAATGTTATGTTAATGAAGGAGCAGGGGATCAGTCAATCTTTGGCTTAACATTTCAGTGTTTAATATCATTTTAATTTACTAATGCAACCTATTCATGGTTTTAAGATAATTTAATTTAGCTAAAAAAAAACACATTATAAACTCCAAAAACATCAATTTCACTTAAAGTCAAACTTGGCAAAAATGACAAAAGATCCCATAGTTTGTCAGGTTCAAAGCTTCTAACATCAATTCAAAATAGTTAACCACTAAATAAAATGGAAATTAATTTTCTGTGTATTTGTGTTTTTAACAAAGCAGGTAAATACAAAATCATCCCCTTGTATAAAACACACAAAGAATCAGGAATTTCACTGCTAGCACAGAAAACTCAAATTCAGTTGTAACATGCAACATAACTTTGTACAACTGCATTCTTCAGTCACTATCATTCGCAGACTCACAGTTGAAACGTTCTACACACACAAAGCAGAAACATTCCTCATCATTCAATGATTCTGTGTGACATCACTTCCTTCTGATGGTTTGCTTCTTTTTTTTCCTTATCTTTTCGAGGCAAGGGTTTTTTACATCATCCTGTGTTGAGATTGTTCTGTTTCTCTTTCAATTCTCTGTTTGACAGGAGAATCAGTGGGAATGCCACTGGAGATTTTTTTTTCTGTTTTGGGTCTTCTCCCTAGGACCAGCTTTTGGGAATGGACACAACTCCACTAAATTAGGCTTAAACCTTGTGTCTCCAGAACTTGTGGGTGATTCCAAAGGGAGAGAAACTGAAGAGGAGTTAGCGTGCAACTGTGGGATTTCTGGTGCACTGCCCTGCATGCCATGAGAAAGCACTTCATTTTTAGTTGGTGGAGAATGCTGTTCTGGTACCAGAGTTGGATCAAGATTGGGCCAGTCTGTCACAGTTGCCGGGACAAATGTAATCTCAGGAAACACTTCTCTATTAAACAGAAAGAAACCACTTGTCTGGAAACCATCCTGAATGTTCTCCATGCTCACTGCTAGAGGGAAAGCTGTGGCAATGATTTTTGGTATGACATAAATGCTCATGGATTTTCCAGGATTATGCAACATCCATGCAGCTGACGCAGTGTTGACATGCCTCTTCATTGGAGCAAAAACTGATAGATCAAGGGCCTGGAGACGGTGGGGGCAGTGAGGGGGGGAATGTGAGCTAAACAATTCCAATTTATTTGATGTAGCTAAGCCCATCTACCGCCAAGTGTGATCGATGATTGTCAAGAAGAAGAAGACAGGGTGTCTTTTTGTTGCAACTGCTGTGTGTTTGGAAATGTTTTAGGAAGTCTACAAAATGTTCTTCCTTCATCCATCCACTGGGATTTGCTACTCCTGTGCTTCCAATTGGACCACCTTGCAGAAAATGGAGTTTGAGGTTGACTCTGGGGAAAACAAAAAATGGCAGTAAGATCCAACTTGTAGCTTCAGGGGTCCTAACTGAAAGGACCTGATTTCTTTCCATGAATCCACTAAACCAATCTGCCCCTGCCATCTTCTCTTCCCAGTTTTTACAAATGAAGTTTAGACGAAAATTCAGAATGAAAGACTCACCTTCACCACCTCCACCTTCCAATGACTCTTCTGTGCGTCTCCCGGCCTTCCAATCAGCATCCTGTCCACCTGATTCTCCATCCAATCACCTTCCGACGCCTTGCTTTTAAAGGACCTTCAGCGGTGTTCATCCTCGCTTGTCAGCTGAGCTCATACCTCCTCCACCCCACCTCCACCATCTTCCTTCCCATCTCCTCCCGGCTTCCTCGCTCCCTGGCCGCCAATCCACCACCAGTGTCGGATCAGGGGGAAGACATCTCTAAATCTAAACCATACATACATAAGTTCATATTAACTCATGTCATTCTCAGCATTCATGTCTTCCTCCCAGGTCGGAGCGCCAAAGAAATAACCTTGTAATTTCACATCATTAAAACATTTCTAATTGCCATCCATTTCTTTGTGAGTCTTTTCAAATTGAAATGGGTATTTGAGAGTGAATGGCAAAGGTGAAAGCCAGCTTCCAGACATCCATTAGGAGAAGTCCAAAGTATATGTCTGATGCCATGAGGCAGTAATCCACCAACTCCTTGTGGACTCCCTGCCCATTTTATCTATCAAATAGAAAGCTACATTAAAATTTTTTACTCTAGAATAGCATAGCTTGTCTCCAGTCGGTGTTGGTTGTCATATGTGACAACCAACACCGACTGGATTTTTTTAGCTTAGCAAAGAAAAACTACTCTACTTGTAGCTTACAGTTTTCTCTTTATATTGGCATATTTGTTTAGGCTTCAAACATTCTTTTCAATAAATTAGAAAAATGTTTCTATACATCTGTAAAATTACTTTTTCTTACCAAAAAATGAATATCTTTCCCACCAAATATTTTGACCAGTGACCTAGTTTTTGAACGTTTCAGTCCAAAAATAATTTTACAGTACCCTCTGCGGGCTCATATATGAATGTGACAAACAACACCGATCTTCCCTATTTACTAGTGATGTGATGTTCACGAACAAATCGATTCTTTTGAACGGCTCCTTATCTTGAACGCTAGGATTCGATTCTTAGTGAGAGGCGTTCTTTGTTTTTTACTACTTTGCTTGCTTATAATGCTACATCTATCTTTTAAATCCTGGAAAATGTTGAGGATCCTTCTTTCAGCAAAGTGAAGGACAATGCAGAGCAACAGGTGGGGGAGGGGTGTAGTTACTTTTGCCCCATACAACCCAAGAAACATCTGAGTACTTTTTTTTTCGTATCACAGCGATAAAGACAGTAAATCTGTTGATTTCCACATACAATACTGCCTGTTTCTGTTACTCAAATGAAAAATTTCCAACACATACTGACAGCAAAACCTTTAAAATATTCCTATTACACTAAATGCATTTCACCATCACCTAAACTGGACCTGCATTCAAGAGACAAATGTTTAAAAATGAGCACCTGACTAATTCTGTTTATTTCAATTCATCCTCATAAGTAATGTGGAATGAATTGGATTAACTAGTCTGAATAATTACAGATCCCTTCCTTCAAGCCTGTGACCAGAGGAGGGATGTGTGGGAGCAGCTGCAGAAACTGTGGATGTAGAAGTGTGTCTGTTTCCACCCTGTGTGATCAGCAATGTCTTCAACCCACAACAAAAGCCAAAATCATTTTCTAAAACTGTAGTGAATCAACTATTTAACCTCATTGTTTATTTTTGCACTAGGTTACAGGAGAGTATGTGATATGTATTGTTTATGTCACTGTATTTTTGACACCTTTGTAGTGAAAACCCTCTTTGATTTATGCCAGGGTATATACTCTGTATGTTTAGCATAGAAATTAAAGCAATGTCAGTATAATGAATGTGCCAAACTGTGGCTGGAGACGAAGACAGGAGTATTTAGACTAAGAAATTCAAAGTATGACTGAGATAGCATCTTCTGGTATTAATGAAATTCCTGTCATGAAGCTTTTCTAGTCTTCAGGACCACATTTCCCATAATGCTTTTAAAGTACAATTCCAGTTCCAGGGGTTTACATACCCTCATGACTTTGTTAATTTAGGGATTTTAATAATTTAACTGAACCATTCCAGGGTTTAATGATCAGACTAAATACAATAGTTGAAATCAATTTTAAAATCAGTTTTTTAATCCTGAATAAAGCTGCAGAATATCAGGAGATCATACAGTTTATTGCAATATTGCAATGATGTTGTCATACACGATAAATCTTTGTATTTGTTAGAACTATTCTTCCACCTGTCTGTGTGGGCAGTGGGTGCTCACACAGACAGGTGGAAGAGAACCTTTAGCACCACTTATTAAACAAACTTGGGCTAAGGTTCATATCTATTTGAAGATAAATGTATAATTTACACTTTTTGTGGGTTAATAATTAGTAAAAACCCAATGAATTCAAAGTTGTACACCTGATTCTAGATTTCTACAATTCAATAAAGTCAAGTAATCATTCCATCCTGGAAAAAGAAAGTTTCATAAAAAACCTAACGTTGAACCGACATTCATGCCTACGATGGTTGTGTAAACCTCTGAGTATAACTGTAAGTGTAACTTCAACTCTGTGCTATAATTTGACCCATTTTCATTCCTTTGGTTGTTTGCATATTGTCAGTTTAGTGAACTAAAGGTGTGTTGTTCTGTTAGTTACTGATCCCATGATGCTGGGGGTCATTATAAACTACCCATCTATCCACATGTGTAAACAGCTTGGTTAAATATGTGCCAACTGAACAACACTTACTTCTAATTTTAACTTCTATCTTTTCTTTCCAGGCAGGATATGGATATGCACTTTTTGGATTGACCTGGCAATTCAGCCACAGGTCAAGTGTAATGAGCACATGTAAAAAAAAATCAACACAAAATGGTTAAAGTATTATTACTGTTGGTGTCTTTTTTTTGGCAAGCTAGAAAAATATGTTAGGATTACTGAAATACATCAAGAGCAGGTGGTCTTTAATATTTTTAAAAATGTACTTGCTTGAAAAAAATGGCTGTAACCCATATTTGTTGATGTGTAAAGTTCAAAAAATGAACAATCATTGACACTGAATGGATTCTTAATTGATATAATTCTCAGGCAAATATGTAGTAAATGATAATCTGATTAAAGGTAAATCGGAGTGCAAATAAACAGTATGAACCAAGATAGGCGCAGTAATTTTAGACCTGTTTCTTTGACAAGTAAGACAACTATTTTACATTTGTTAATAAATCAATCAACATGAGCTTCTTAGTGGAAGATTAGGCATGGGCCAGTCACCGACATTACAGTGTAACAAGGTTATAAACAGTTAGTTTCAGTTAGCTCCCCCACCCAACGGGTGGGGGAGCTGTATAGAGCCCCTCCCCCACCCGTTGCTATCACCCGAACCAATTGAGACCCACCCATCATTCCTTTTAAGGGTAACACTGTTTTCATAATATAATCTATGAAATTGATGTTGGTGAAGCAGCCGACTTCAGGCTACATTAGCAGATAGCCCAGCCATTGCAGCTAATATCGGTTTGTTCTAGCTGAGCTACTCTATTTCAAATAAAATCAATTAAATTAATTAGATCATGGTAGATTTTGGTTTGAGATTTTTGTGTAAATATCATGCTGGCATGTATTTTTACTGAAGGCTGTCATACTGTTAGAATCAAACCGGTCCATGCCTAATTTGGATTCATTCAAGAACCTGACTCACGTTCACTCAGTAAGTTCTGAGGTCCATGTTTACCTCTGTATTTCATTCATCCTGACTGAAACTGCACTTTTGCAATCCTTCTTTGTTCTGCCATGCATTACAGGTTTTTGGACACAAATCGTTCCCTTTCGACCATTTGCCTGCTGAGTTAAATGTCCATCCACCTATCTGGATTCACAGTGTTCAGGAGCCATGAATGTGTCTGTGTAAATACTGTAAAGATGTAGAACCTTACTGGTTGAGAGTTATTTATTTTAGTTAAGAATTATGATGTTCCTCTGGAAATTTCAGGTAAATTGTATTTAAAATATGTAGCATTTTTTTGTCCCTTTGGCTCTCATTTAGGCAAAGGAGCATGGAAGGTTTTTGATTTACTCGTGCTATATCGTTGCTCCCAGCAGAGGCACAGTTTACCCCAACACAAGCTACTGGCAGTTATAAACCACCTGCAGACAGCTCTTTGTATTCAAACTACTGTTGACCTAAGCTGTATCTCAAGCATTTTATAGGATTTCATGTAACAGTTTTTCAACCTGGAGTATTTTACACAACCTTTGACAGAGACTGCTTTTATCAGTCACAAGTACGTGCATGGAAACTTAAACCCCATATGAAGGAACTGTTTAACAATCTGTTGCATGTCCTCTATCAAACTGGAACTACTTAACAATAATACAACAGTTATGTTGTTCACCATTTCTCTGTTCCTCAATAAACTATAGATATGGAAAAAAGAATTTGTACATCATTTTTTAGATTATTGCAGTTATGCCGCTTTTTGATTAAATTAAGACATTTGCACCTTTTTTAAGATATTTTGTGCTTTCACTCAGATCTGTTGATTGTGAAAGGGTTAAAATTTGCATTATTTAGCAGTTAATTGAGCAGTTTTGGAGTTTGTAAGAAATGTTACACTTCTCACATTGTTCAAAATAATAGGAGACACGTACCAACAGATGGTTTGGTTTCACGCTGCATACAGACCACATAGAAAAGCTCCAGAGATTTTTACAATGACAGGAAGAAGGTTATGATTAAGTCTAACCACTACTTTTCTATGCAGCTCCTATGATTGACTTATTAATAATTAGTTGTTATGAAACAGACAGAAAAATGTGTTTATGTGTGTTTATTGTAGCTTAGAACCACTCTTGGTTTTTAACACAGCTCACCTCTCAGGGCGTCATTCCATCGGAGGGCAGCAAGAGCACTTGAGAGGAAAAGAAAGTGAGAAGTAATCTGTTAACTGTGCCACAAACAATTCTTCTATAGTTTGTCTTGACATGTTCTGTAAATGAGGAGGGGTCCTTGTGCTGCGCATAGTGTAAGAAAATACAGCTGTACCCTGCGGGTAAGAAACTATGCTGAAGTTAGTATCTGACTCATAGCTCCTGAGTTGGAACTAAAATAATTTTTAATTTATCGTAAATTGTTGATACTTTCCAGGTCAGAGTTCAAAAATATTTTGCTCATGACGGAAATTGATAAATCCTTGCTGCAAATTTATTCTGCACTGATTAGATTGTTTAGAATAGTTTGGCTTGTGAAAACATAGTTTCGTTCTCTTCTCTGTCTCCATATGTATGTGCATTAACACACAAACTATGCAAAGGTAAATATTGTTTCCCCTTACAAAAACAAATATATCAGATAAGACAAAGGTCTTAAATAACAATAATGAAAAAAACATTTTGGTGAGATACATTGCTTGTATATTGCTAATATATTCTGATATGCATGTTTACATCTAAGTACTTTCAAATCAACAAGTTCTTCTGAAATGTAGCTAATATATCTCCAATGACTCTTTCTGGTAGGATGATGTTAAGACCCCATTCAGGTTTAGACTGCAGTATCAGGATAAAAATGTAACCAGCAGAAATGGTCTTTGCAGGGTCTTGGTGATGTCTTCTTACATGTGATAGTGCCAACTGTTTTGATGATCTACATAACTTCTGTAGGGACGTCGTGTCATGGTGGCAGCATGTCTTGGTCCTGAGTGGGGCTTTGGGGAGCATGGATTCAGGGTCTCTATTCCATGGCGCTAGGGCACCCCTCATGGCTTGATAATAAAAGAATCTGAACAGGATTGGACACACTAAGGCTGTGGCATCGTTACACATGAGTTATTCTAATGGACGTGGCCTCCTCGAACTGCTTTGACTTTAACTATAAGGATCTAACCATAAAGCTGCTTACAGGTTCTCCGTGGCTTTATCCATTAGAACTTTGTGTTATAGACCAACACAAAGTAGTGTATAGTGGTGAAGTGGATGGAAAAGGATACATGGTTTTCAAATGATTTTACAAATACAAATCTGAAAAGCCCCAGTCTCAACTGGGATGTTGTGTTCAGGGTGTTGTGCAGCAATGGCTTTCCTCCATGCATAGTATTTTCTATGTAAGCCAAATAAACCAATTTTGGTCTCATCTAAGACATGTTTGCTGTATTCTCTTACATACAGTAACTTGTGGCACCTACAAATTGGACATCTTATGGCTTTACCAAAGGCTTGCTTATATGCCACTCTTCCTCAAGGCCAGATTGGTGGTACACAACTAATAGTTTCTTGTCAACACTTTTTTTTTTCAACTGCAGCTGCTTCAGAGGTACCATGAACTTCTTGGCTGATTCTGTGATTAATGGTTTCCCTGACAAGCCTGCCAGGCTTGGTGGCCGTCCATGTCTTTATAGCTTAGTTAGCTGTTGTGCCATATTCTTTGCATTTTAGGATACTGGGTTAAATGTTTCTGAAATTTTTAAAGCTTGGGATATTGTTTTCTAACATTTCCAGAACGTTCTCCTTGAGCTGTGTGTTCAATAGTTCTCTAACAAACCTCTGAATCCTTCACAGGACAGCTGGATTTCTAATCAAATCACACACCGGTGGACTCTTTACTAATTATGGAACTTCTAAACTGAATCCAAAGGCAGGACACACTTTTCAGTTTTATTTTATTTTTGATTGAAAACTGTGATTCATGTTGCTTCTATTTCACAATTACACAATAGTTTGTGTGGGGCTATCGCATATAATGCAGATAAAATGCACTGAAGACAACTTTTCATGAAACAGTTTCACAAGAAAACTTGGTGCGGTATATGGTGGAATGGCCATGAAGGCATCAGAGGAAACCTTTTAGGCCAGTATTAAAAACAGCCACGTCCTGATTGTCCGCACTCTGTTATAGTGCACACAAGTACCTCAGATTTGACCTTCCACCAACAGAGCCTGCTCTTCTCCAGGTCCTTTCAACTGGAGGACTCTAAAAGCAGTTAAAAAAACTCAACCACAGATGTGGTCTCTGAGGTCTTAAAAATTGAACAAGCACACGACCTCCCTGGTTATGCTAAAAAAAAGTCTGAATACATCTCAATATATAATGAAGTCCTTCTTATAGAAATTATTTTATTTTAGTGTATGAATGCAGTCAAAAAACGGGTAATGTGAAAACAACCTCAGCAAAGAAAGTTATTTTGATTCCAGTGAAGGAATCAAAATAACTTTTTGGAAGTTAGAGAAGTTTCTCTCGCGTCTAAAAAAAGAGGTTTGTAGAAAACAAATTGTAAGGATCCAATTTATTAATGGCCAATATGAACTAATGTTCACATTTCCACAAGTCAGTCTCTGATTGGCTAATCAGTCCTTCGTGACTACTCCGCTCCCAAGACAGGTGAATCAGACAGAACCCTAGAATCCACCCAGAAAGTTTTTCAAGACCAAGAGGACTGATCACCCTTTCAGAAGATTCTGTTGCAGTGTGTTTTTTTCATATAATGTATACTACATTGAATTTCTTTGTAAAGAATTCACAAAATATTATTCCTTTGAAGTCATATTCTCCATCACATAGTGAACTTATCTTGGAGCACTTTGAACTTTAATGTTGGTAAATTGGTTCTTTGTCATCCAAACTGAGGAAACCAGAAGAGCCCAGTACCGGTTGGCAGAAAAACCTGCTGTTCGAGGCAAAAGTCAACAGTCTCTTTTGCCAATACAAACAGTGGTGTCGGAACTGCCCGAGCAGAAATGCAAGCTGATTTCATAAAAGTTCAAACCTATACATAAAAAAAAACACACAAAAAAACTGTACATCTGACCCAGCAATGTCACTTTTGACATAACGTCATAAGATTCTAATTATTCTTTGATTTTAATTATTTTTTCTATTTTAAATGGCCATTCCTTAATCCCCTTTTATCTGTAGAGTAGAATAATGCTGGAATTTTTCTGTGTCTTCTTTACTCAGTTTATTCATTAGTAAAAAGATTACTCATAAATTCAAATCTTGTACATATCAGTGATTATTCTTCTTCAATTGTTCCATTGTTGAAGTGTTGATTAATTTTAGTATTGATTCTAAACAAACTAGAAAGAAATCTCTTGATGTCTTTTTATGTAATACAGATCACTCAATGAACAGTTAAAGAATTTCAAAATGGTGTTTGATAGAATATGTGACATATGGATCTATACATATTAATATAAGTAATTATAATGTAATAGTGGTAAACTGTTAAGGGGTTTAATAAATTTACATTAGACAAATTCAAATTGGCTCTGAAAATGACAAAGTGGTCTTAATCTAGTGTTAGGTCTTCAAACCTCTTTTTCCAGGATCTTTGATAAGTATTTTTTCAGCAAAATCAATAAAAATGGGACATTAAAAACTTGAAAGTACCTCACCAAGATTACCATTTGCCTTAATAGTTTATTGGATCCCGCAAATAAAATGCTTTTCCCCCCATAGGTTCTGCCTTAAAGTAAAAAATAGACACGTACAACAAACTAGAAGTAGTCTTTTTTTTATTTTGGCAAATGAAAAATTTGTTTTCAGAAATGTCCTCTGGGTAGGGTCTTTGATTACTGTGCACCATTTAGCTCAGTTAATTAAGGTCAGTTTAGTTTCAGTCAAAGCTTTTTACATACTGCGTCATCACAAACACACAGTGGTTCAATTTCCACACAAAATCAAAGTGCCCTGTTTGTCCCGAGCTAAAATGAGGGGAATAGCAGGAGAAAAAAAAAACCTCCAAAGATTGAGCTGTTTATAAAATTGGCCAAAAACAATTGCTTGACAGTAATAGTAGTAAAGATAAGCTATGATTGACCATATAAAAAATCTTCTCAAAAGAAAAACGTATTCACATTTAGTTGTTCTTGAACTTATACACACAAAGCTATGGGGGGCCGAATTGGATTTAATTAGCCTGCTTTCCAGTGTCAGCAGGCGTCTAGGAAAAGGTATGAAAAACTCAACCTACTGTTAATTTAGGGCCACTACCAGATTATTAAACGACAGTCGATGGTCAATAGGCGCCACCTGGCTTTCAAAAAGTGTATACCAGCCAAGTAGCGTTTAATTAGTAAATCCGCCCTCTGAAACTAAAACAGACCTTCCAAAAAAAGCGCTGATCCCCACTACTTTTACAGCAGACAGAAAATTACTGTCATTTTAGTTTCTACATATAATTTATCTATTTATTTATATTTTTCATATACAGTCATATTAAGTAAAATTTCACTATGCCTTCTGATAAGGCTCGTTTTGTCTGATTAAAAGTACCTTTTGAAAATAATAATCTCACAATAATCCCATAATTAAACCCACATTTCTGTCTTAAAAATATTTTTTTTATTGGTAAATGTCGAGCTTTTGTCATGATCCACAGGTGTTTGGGTTTTGTTTTTCTTTTGTGTTATCATAATTTATAATGTTCGTAAGGTCTTGTCATATTCAGTAGTCATTTTTGCCATTAGTGTTTTGCCATATTAGTTCATTCCTTTGTGTTTAGTTGATTTTTATGTTGTTTTTTGCATATTTAGGCCCGAGCAGTAAAAGCGCTCCAGCGAAAGCACTGATGCAAATAGCAGAATTAATTTTTTTATTTTTTGCCTCTTTAAACTGCTTTTTTGTTGCCTAAACATATATGAAAACTGACTAAACTGTGCCCAAAATTGTCTCCCAATGAAAATATTTGGGTTTTAATGGGATCAAAAATGGGCGTGGCCAAACAGCTCTACAGCACACCCTAAAGTGATATATTACAAATGAGGTATGACTGATCCCCTTTGGGTTACCGACGATCCCGTCTGGTCAAATGATGACATCATCAAAGCCCGCCCTCTAAGAACAGGAAATCAGTTTTTTCACTTGGAAAGGTCCCTCTCTGACCCTCTTGACCTAATCAACTTGAAATTCTGTCAGAAGACAGATAACAGGTTGGTTGTGGCGAACTGTTACGTTACGCCATGGCTATAGGTTTGGCTCTAATTTCCACATATATCATCTGATCCGCACCAAATTCAATATGATCGATCCCCCCAAAAGACATTCAATGAAAGATTCGGTGGGCTTGGCCTAATTCCTTTACAGCGCCAAATATCAGCGCCAAGCAGATGACTATTTAATTCAGTACACATATGTAACTTCTCAGTACCTACAAAAATGTCTTAAGAAGCCTTGCTCCAAAACCCACAGGAAGTCGACCATTTTGGATTTAATTTGTGATTTTGACCCCATTTTTGCAATTTCTAGGCCCTGTATTTGATTAAACTCCTCTTAGAGATTTTGATCAATCGGCTTCAAATTTGGTGAATTTGCTCAGAAGGGATGGGGGATTAAAAGTATCAAAAGCTTTTTGGTGCATCAAAGCATGTGGGCAAAGGAGCGTGGCGAAGTCTGACATCTCGACATTTGCAATCGATTGTCTGTAAATCACACATGCACGATCCAATTTGCATCAAACTGGATAAGAATGATCTTTGTCCATGTAGAAACGGCTCAGTGTGGTTAGGCGTTTGCAGCATCAAAGCATGTGGGCGTGGCTAAGCCTCAACATCTGATTTCTTGCCATAAAAGATGAATGTGGTGTATTTCAGTGGAATTGAGTGGGCTCACTGGGGGAGTGAACACAGCGGTGTGAGGTGTGAGGGCTTCCAACGCTGCTTGCAGCTTTAATTGATTTTTATGACCTGCGAATTTTCCCTGTAATTTCGGTTTCATTATTTTTTAAATGCAGAGACTATTTCCAATCAGCTTCTGTATTTGGGTCCTTCACCACCAAACAATGACAGTTTTCATTAGCTGTAAGCAGAAAATCGTCGTAATCGACAGAAATAAAGGACTTTAATACATCAGTCTGTGTAATTAATCTATATAATGTATTACACTAAGTGAACTGATTTACTAAAATAAAAGAACTTTTCATTAATATTGAATTTTTTTTAATATGACTGTATTTACTGACCCTCTGCAAGACCCTCTGCAAGCATATCATCTATTACTAAGCCAGGAAATGCCTAAATACTTTAATTTCATTGTTTAAATTTAACTGCTGTCACTATTTGTTCCCATATAATGCGTGGATGAAAAAACAATATATAAAAAGTTGAATTTGATCCACCTTTGGCAGTTAAAGTGCAATGCATAACATTGAACACATGTTCTTTCTTGATGCTGAACCGGCGCATTTGTTTAAATGCTTTAGGTTAATGAAGCTCATTCTGTTCTTTGCTGCCACCCCTCCAGCATTAGTAAAGTAGCAGCCAAAACAATGACTGATGTTACCATTACGTTTTCAGTTCACTATAAAAGTGTATGGTGCATGAAGGTCTTTCTCCTAGCAGCAAATTGAGTCTGGCCTTTACATACACACCTGCTCGGCAAATATGATTCAACCCTGTGGAGAACTGTGCAAAAGTTTTAATCTATGCCTAATTTTATATCCATCAAGATCTAGTCTGAACTGCATCTTTTAAAAACATTTTACATATTGTTAGCCTCATAGCATAATTGCCTAAGTTATATTTGCGAAAATATACACGTTTTAATTTTTGAAGACCAGGTGTTGACATTAAAGATCTACTGGCATGCATTAAACATGTGGTGGTGCTAAATAAACGGCATTTGATGGCGTTTATTAGACGCCAGGTGCTGCTGGAAAGCACGGAAATTAATTCCAAATCGGTCTTCCATACAAACCTTGTTGAAACACTGAACAGTGAGGATGGAAGAGCACGTCGGCTCTTTGGTGTAACGGGACGGATGAATGAAGGGTAGTTAAATGCATGAACAGCAGAGGGTTCAAATCTTTTTGGAGTTTATCGTCTCCTTTGTGTACAGGGATCTCGTCGCGGCAGGCCTTCACCTGTCTGAGGACCAGTGATGTCCACATATTGTATGTTTATAGCGCTCGAGGCCTCTTGGGGGTTATTTGTTTGCTAGCTTGTTCCTCTTCTTGGAGAGAACAGCGGAAAGACTTGACTTTATCTGAAAGAAGGAACAAAACCATAAATTGTTTAAAATGTGTAAAGATCCAGCAGAGTTAGAATGAAAACATTTAAACAGTCTAGAATTTGTTTGGGAAGATGTATAAGAAAACAAATTTGTTAATGTTCTGCATATATATTTAGTTTTGAAGCCTTTATGTTGTACTGACCACGTGTTGCAGAATGGCAACAAGTGCTCAGATGTACCAAGATTATTAGATATTGTTTGCTCCTTCACTTTTATTATTTTGTAACATGTTAAGTTCACTCATCCTATGGAGCTAAAAATACACTCTTTCCAGCTGGTTTATTGTTTTTTCCGCTGTTGGTCAAGTTGTTTTCCTCTTTCTTACTTGCAACTTTTGTGCTTGATTTGCATGCAAATTTATTTTATGTTTTGATTATGGCAGTTTAGAGCGTGGCAAATTGCTTTTTTAATAAGAATGACAATATTGTTTTTTACCCCTCAGCTCAGTCAGAATGTCTATCTTCTGATCCAGGATCTGCTCCAGCTGAGTTGCATATGATTCAACGTCGTAGTCCACCTCCTCCGTCATTTCTAGAAGCACCTTCTCATCTTCCAGCCAGCGGATCGACTCCTGGGAACAGCAAGCTGCACTTCACCAGTTTTCTGCGACGTTCTACTGACATCTAAAGGTTAGACTCAGTAATTACATAAAAATCCTAGGATTCATGCTTAGAATCTGGGGTTTTATTTCTCTTATTTTTCCCACAAAAAGACATTAAAAACTCAGTTTTAGTGTGTACTAGTATTTCCCTTTTCTGTCACAGAAAGTCTGTGTTTAAAAAGTTGAATATTTTAGTTCCTTGGTTTTGCTTTGGACTGCTGTACCTGGAACACAGCCCTGTGATCCTCCAGCACCTGCTCCTCCATCTCCACCAACTGAGAGACGACTTCATGGAAGGTGAACAGCTGTGGAGAAACCTCTTCCTCCTAAAAACAAACAAATAAAACATGTACTCTCTGCTACTATGTAAGACCTAAGCAAAGACAGACGGTTTCCACAAAACGTTCTTACCTTCAATATCTTTTACAAATGCTCAGCTAAGTCTAAGCCCAGTAAGAAAAAATGTTTTTTTATTTTATAAAACACAGGAAAACTAGGTAGACACACAGGCTACTGACTGTTTATGTGAACCTGTGTTGTGATGCACTCACACTCACTCTGTTTGACAAATCAATTAATTACACTTTTTATTCTTTTCCTATTCCAAGGTCATCCTGATACAAAAAACGTTTGGAAAATGCTTTTTTTCTTTGTTCTGTTTCATTAATTGAAAACCTCTGAGGCTGCAACAGAGATATTCAAAGAATCAGGCTGGCAGGCAACCCTGCAGTCACTCAGTTAATGATCCCAACTTATTTTTTTAAGCACTCACTAAAACAGTGTTAAACATACACTGCTTAAAAAGTCAGCAAAATCTTTTGCCAGTCATCTCAGAAAGTGAATCTCATATATTATAAAGAATCATTAGACATCAGGTGAAATATTCCAAGCCATTGTTTCTTGTAATTTTAAAGATTATGGCTTACAGGTAAAAAAAATCAGAAATTCAGTGTCAGAAAATTAGAATACTGTGAAAAAGTTCATTATAGGACACTCATGGTGTCACACCTTAATCAGCCAATTAACTCAAAACACCTGCAAAGGTTTCCTGAGCCTTTGAACTGTCTCTCAGTCTGGGTCAGTAGGCTACACAATCATGGGGAAGACTGCTGAATGGACAGATGTCCAGAATACAGTCATCGACACCCTTTAACAAGGAGGGTAAGCCACAAACGATCATTGCTCAAGAAGCTGGTTGTTCAGAGTTCTGTATTCAAGCATATTAACAGAAAGTTGAGTGAAAGGAAAATGTTTGGGAGAAAAAGGTGCTCCATCAACAGGAATAATCACAGGGACAGCTTTACAAGGAGTGGACTGATGCTGGAGTCGGTGCATCAAGAGCCACTACACACAGACGGATACTAGACATGGGCTACAAATGTCACATTCCCCGTGTCAAGCCACTCCTGAACCAGAGAGAATGTCAGAAGCATCTTTCCTGGGCTAAGAAGAAAAGGAACTGGACTGCTGCTCGATGGTCCAAAGTCCTGTTTTCAGATGAAAGTGAATTCTGCATTTTGTTTGGATATCAAGGATATCCAAAGTATATCAAATATCCAAAGTATATTGTTTGGATATCCAGAGTCTGGAGGAAAGGTGGAGAGGCACAGGTTTGGTGTGCCATGTCATCTGCTGGTGTTGGTCCAGTGTATTTTCTGAAGTCCACAGTCAACGCAGCCATGTGCCAGGAAACTCTAGAGCACTTTATGCTCCCCTCTGCTGACAAGCTGTATGGAGATGCAGATTTTATTTTCCAGCAGGACTTGGCACCTGCCCACACTGCCAAAGGTACCAAAATCTGGTTCAATGACCATGGTGTTGCTGACCTGAACCCCATAGAAAACCTACGGGCTGTTGTCAAAAGGAAGATGAGAGACACCAGACCCAACAAGCCAGAAGACCTGAAGGCAGCTTTTAAAGCAATCTGGGCTTCCATTACACCTACGCAGAACCACAGGCTGTTCGCCGCCATGCCATGCAGAACGAATCTCTATAAAAGAACCATTTATCTTTCAGAAATGACTGGGAAAAAATGTAGCACTTTTACTCAATATTCAATTTTTTTAAATATATGTGATCATATAGACTTTACTCTCCATAAAGTTGGCTATATATTTCTATATTGGATCTGTTAGTTTTGTAAAGTGCATTTAGATAACATTTGTTGTGAATCAGAGCTATATAAATAAACTGAACCGAATAAAATATAAATCTAATTTAGAGTCAGTACCTTATGGCGATCAGTTGTATACCTTGCTAGCCTCATGTTTCAGATCCAAGGGCTACTACAATCTTCTATGTACTGTCTTTACTATTTTGGCGTCGCAGACTTCTTCAGTGAACAATAGGGCTTACATTCTGTTCACAGAGCAGCTTCAGGTCATCTCTTTGTGGAGAGCTCCCAACTCCCCACTGAGCCTCCAGGACTTCCAGCTGGGTGACGTGTCCTTCCTGATGGCACTCAAGTGCTGCTGCAGGGTCCACTGTGAGATGCTTCATCCTGACAAAACATCACTACTCATAAAACGATCACGAGGAACGTGATAAGACTGGAAGGACACTGCACACAGTACATATTTACAGCTGTGTTTTTGTTGGGAAAGAAGCTGTGACAAATACTGTGAGTTAAAAAGGAGAGAGGAGAAGAAGATGGTCATGCAGGTGGACTTCAGTGCAGATTAATGGAGATAAATCACTTTAGTAAATGATGAACCTGAAAGTAATCCAGAGATCCCACTTTAAAACTGACTCTGAACATTTGTCCATTCTTTTTCATCAGGTTGCTTTTCCACATTTCATCAGGTTACAACCACAAACCTCAATATATTTTATTGGGATAGACCAACACAAAGTAGCAAATAACTGAACTAACAGCAAAATGATACATGTTTTCATTTATTGTACATATTTTAGTAAAGTTTGATTTTAAGAACTAAAACTCTGAAAAGTGTGACCTGAATTTATATTTAGTTCTTTTACTCAGACAATCCTAAACTGCACACTTACTAAGACATGCCATTTCACTGAACCACAGGCCAGGCAAGGAGAACATTATTCAGAGAAGCAGCAAAGAGGCACATGATAACTCTGGAGGAGCTGCAGAGATCCACAGGAAAGATCTGATGACAATACAAGTATTTGTTGTCCTCTTCACAAACCTGGCCTTAATGGGAGTGTGGCTCAAAAGTAAGCCTTTGTTTAAAGATACCTTATAGGTTTGTCATGTAGGGAGCACAGCAAACGTCTCAGATGTGACTAATATTGGCTTTCTTTGGGCTTTATACAAAATAAAATATATGGAGAAAAACGAACCTGGCCCACCATCCTGAACACAATGGCCCCCACAGTGAAACATGTTGGTTGCTGCATAATGCTAATTGAATGTTTTTCTTCAGCAGGGAAACAAAAGCTGGCGACACAAAGATGCATGGAGCTACACACCATGCAATCCTGAAGAAAAACTGTCAGACGCTATAACAGAGAACCAATATCCAATAGAGGATAAGTGAAGGGACATCAAAATTCCACAGTCTAGATGCACAAAGCTCCAGAAAACTGAAACAGCAGAACAAGGCAGTTCTACAGCGATCTGACACAGAACCATCCTACATGTTTCAGATTTAGCTCCATCCTCCTTCCCATCAGCTCTGACTAGATTCCCTGGCAATGCTAACAAAAAGCATCCATGATGCTGCCACCACCATCTTTTACGATAGGGATGTTGACTTAGTGATGTGCAGTGTTAGTTATTAGTCACATAAAGCGCTTGCATATGGTCACAGGTGACCAGAGTATCTTCTTCCACAGAAGTGTTTCCTAATAAAAAACATTGAGGTGTGTGGCTGTTACCTGACAAAATGTCCAGAACCTCTGGGGGGATGCATACTTTGTCACGGCACCGTATATAAGCATGCGATTCAGTTAATCAATGTCATTTTCAACATTTTGGACAATTATGGAGATCATAATCACAGTAGAATGAAATGTTTGAGGTAACGGTCACTAAACACATCAGTATATTATTAGCTTTGATTTGAACTCGCTCTTTTCTAACAACCTATTCACACGTGTAATCATAAAAGCACCATGTCTGCCCTGTTTCACTTGGGGAGGGATGATAAATGACAATTCAGTTGAAAGTTTCCTTGGGGGGAAACGTTTTAAGTGACATGGTGTAGTGATCGTACTCGTAAGTAGGTGAGAGCTCAGAGCGGCCTCCTCCGCCACCGCCCTGGGAGAAGGGAATGTCTGAGGGACTTATTCCAAACTCCTTTACTCTGCAGAGACAAGGAAGCAAACAGAAGAGACGAATATAAGAGGAAGCTGGTCAGAATCATGTTCATATTTGCAGTCATCTCTAACATTCATTTAACTTCACTCAAGATAGGTGAGATTGAAAATACTTAAAACAATGTACAGGGGTTGGACAATGAAACTGAAACACCTGTCATTTTAGTGTGGGAGGTTTCATGGCTAAATTGGACCAGCCTGGTAGCCAGTCTTCATTGATTGCACATTGCACCAGTAAGAGCAGAGTGTGAAGGTTCAATTAGCAGGGTAAGAGCACAGTTTTTTCTCAAAATATTGAAAACACAACATTATGGGGACATACCCAAATTCAAAGAGGACAAATTGTTGGTGCACTCCTGCTCGGCGCATCTGTGACCAAGACAGCAAGTCTTTGTGTGTATCAAGAGCCAGGTATCCAGGAAAATGTCAGCATACCACCAAGAGGACGAACCACATCCAACAGGATTAACTGTGGCCCAAGGGGGAAAGCTTTAAAAAGGGGATATTCGGGTGCAACCCGGTTTGTATCCAAAAAAAAAAAAACCCCAGGGCCCCTGCCCAAATCACGGCAGAATTAAATGTCCACCTCAACTCTCCTGTTTTCCACCAAAACTGTCCGTCGGGAGCTCCACAGGGTCAATATACACGGCCGGGCTGCTATAGAAACCTTTGGTCCTCATGCCAATGCAAAAGTCGCTTTCAATGGTGCAAGGAGCGCAAATCTTGGGCTGTGGACAATGTAAAACATGTATTGTTCTCTATGAGTCCACTTTTACTGTTTTTTCCCCCCACATCCAGGAGAGTTAGTGTGGAGAACCCCCAAAAAAGGGGAACCCAGACTGTTGCATGCCCAGAGTGAAGCATGGGGTGGATCCATGATGGTTTGGGGGCTACCATATCATGGCATTCCCTTGGCCCAAATTTGTGCTAGATGGGCGCATCACTGCCAAAAAAAACTACCAAACCATTTGGGACCATGTGCATCCAATGGTTAAACATTGAATCCTGAAGGCGGTGTCGTGTATCAGGATGACAATGGATCAATACACACAGCAAGACTGGTGAAAGATTGGTTTTATGGACATGAAAGTGAAGTTGAACATCTCCCAGGCCGCCCCCGTCACCAGATCTGAATATCATTGAGCCCCCTTTGGGGTGTTTTGGGGGAGCGAGTCAGGAAACGTTTCCCCACCAGTATCACGTAGTGACCTGGCCACTATCCTGCAAGAAGAATGGCTTAAAATCCCTCTGACCACTGTGCAGGACTTGTATATGTCATTCCCAAGACGAATTGACGCTGTATTGGCAACAAAAGGAGGCCCTACACCATACTAATAAATTATTGATGTCTAAAACCAGGTGTTTCGGTTTCATTGTCCAACCCCTCTATATCTGATTAAAACATGTAAATTGTTCAGCCCTTCACATCATAGTCCACAAGTGTATCTGGGGGTGATTTTCTCTCTCAAAGAACTATATTAGGTAATAAATAGAGCAGCCATATGAACAGTAGTTGGCTAGCTGTGACCATGTGACAAAGTTACCCCGTAGGTCGAATGATGACGACTAAAAATCTTGGATTTGAGTTGATAAAAATGTTTGACATGAATGTTTCTATTCAAAAGAAACTCCTTTTACCTGTTAGCATATCTCAGAGTATTTAATGTGTTTTCACAGGAGGCCATCCCAGGAGAAATGGTTGCTATCTGTAGATAAAATAAACCATGATTTTGCTGTATTATTTGTAGCAGCTACACTTATCTTCACAATATGTAGTGTGCTTTGCTTGTGATGTCTCACCATGCATGTTCTTGAATTTTCTCCAATGAAGGAGTCTCTCAGGACTTGGGTCAACTTGCTGGCTCTGAACGGAGTGTGGGGTTTGTTCCTGCCAAGGGCTCGGATGCATTCCTGTGGGAGGAGACCATGACCCAAAATCCTAATTCATTTATAAGTATTTAGAATCTACGGAAACAAACTTGGTAATACAAATATTTGTAAAAACAAAACCTATTAAGACATTATAAGGGAGCGACAATGGTGGGCTACCCAAGATGGCTCAGTCCCCTATGGGTGCTGTTTTTTTTATTTTTAGTCCACCACAGTTTAGGAGTCATAGAAAAATACATGTAGAATAACTAAAGGTCAGGGCAGACATATCAACCTCATGGTGCTAGCTCAGGTTGGTGGGGTGGCACTCCTGGAGGTTCACTGATTGTATGTTTTACATTTATTTATTGAATTATTTCTTTAGTTGCTATTAGGGATGCAAGTTATTAATTTATGAGTTAATCTAAAGTCGATTGATCTTATTGATCGACTTATGATTAATTGATAAGCGGCCATTTTCTTAAAAACCTGAGATTTCTCTTGTATCTAGAGGGTCATTCCATAACGTGAAGGGCTACATTTTATACAATATGCTGACTTAAAATAATCACATTATTATTTTTTAACAGTTTATTATGGCAGCTGTAATAAATACTGACTGAATAAACAAAAAACACACATTAATAAATTAAGACATATTTATAAAATATAACAAAACAGGAACCTATTAGGTTACTAAACAGAAAAAAAAGACGAACAGAACAAAATATGTGAACTACTTAAAATCCCCCATCAACAGAGAGATGTATAACTGTCATTTAAAGACGGGGAAGCAGACGTTATCAGTAAATCGAATAGAACTAATTTTAATCAAATAAACCATTATTCGTCAATTAGTCGTAAGTTGATTTGAGTTTGCATCCCTAGTTGCTAGTGTGATCATTTCCATGACTATTATCCTACTGTGTACATGTAAAATTACAAAAAAAATTATAATAATAATTTAACAACAACATACAAAAATATGAACCAGCGAAAACATTCACTTAATAATAAAAAAGCACTGCTCTGAGCCCTCTATAAAAGCTGAAGCTCTTTATTCCTTACACAAGTCAGTTCTTGCTAGACTAACATCCTTGCTCATATTAAACTGCCCCTCTCCCCCACAGAGAAATAAATCTGATACTAATATAATTAAAGCTGGTAAATTTAATATAGATATGGCAAGTAAGGCAGTGCACCAAAGTCTTCTGTAGATTTCCACTAAAATGTGCTCTGAGGAACTTGAATACCAGCATATGAATGACACAAACCATGTCTTTGCTTTGACTCTGTCAGACCTAATCCAGTACATCACCAGCACTGAAGTGCAGGATGTCTGGAGATCTGGCTCACTGACCTTCAATGCCAGCAGACTCTTGTTGATCTCGGCTCCTTCCAGCCGAGTCTGTCGGTCAGCACTGGACGTGTCCGCCCCTCTCTCATTCCCTGCCAGGTCAATGAGGGAGAACTTTCCGTGCATCTTCCCCCGCCGCCGCAGGATGATCTGGAACACAGCGTGGCTTCGAGAAGAGTGAGCGTTGGCCGAAGTCTGACCAGAAGTCCTGAAAATCGATACTCTCGATCAGATTTTCTAAGCCAATCATATTCACCTCTATTTCACTCAGACTTTTGTCTCCTCTGGTGTTCACCTGCAGCTGTTTCCCATTTCAATGAGTTTGAGGACGTCCTCTGTGCATTTCACCTCCCTCTCCTGCAGCCCTACCACCTGCACCTGCTGCTTCCCATCCTCCAGGACTCGTAACTTGGCCTTGCGGTTTAGAAGGTCAAACACCTTTACAAACATACAGATTTACTGTAATAACTGAGCTGATCTCTGGTTGCAAATATAATATCCCATGGTTTGTTGAGACACTAACCTTTCCACTGTAAATCTCAAAAAATGTGGCAAAAACCTGCAGATCCATCTTTTTATAAGCTGGTTTCTTCAACATGAGAAAAACATCTCTGGCTGCAGTGAGATAAAAAAAACAGGTAAATTCAGAGAAATGTATAAACCAGCAACAACATATAGGAGGCACAGACCTGACAGTGCATATATTCCCTTTGAGCAGTCCTGGTTCTTTCCTGAGAAATCCCCTCCCATTGTCTGAAATCACACAAACTGCAACATGAAAGGAAAACCTAACTTACCTTGAGAGGTAAAAATCTTCTGAAGTTTAAATGAAAGCTCTCACGTGTGTTTTCCCACTTCCAGTTTGTCCGTAGGCAAAGCAGGTTGCCATTCCTCTCTCAAAAATGGTCTCTACCAGCGGCTGAGCCGTAAACCTGCAGCCGAGAAGAATTTGTTAACAGCATCTGTTCTGTTTGTCTATGTAGGGCAGAAAAATAATTACAACTTTGACATGTACCGAGAACTTTTTGATGACCAGAATATGAACATTTTCCCGTCAGGCCGATTGAAACGGAAAAATCTGACTTTTTCGGGCCATTGAAAGCACCATACGTAACACTCTGTTCTAAGAACTATTACTACAATATTACTGAGGGATGTAAATCTAAAAATTCTTTCTTTTTCCAGTAAGGTGTTTAAAATCAAGTCAGAGGAAGCCCAGAGATGTAAGAAACTATTTAAAAGGAAACTGTAATTTCTCAGAAAATATGTCAGCATTCACTGACAAACTGAACTTGGCCACCATTCAAAACAGCATACCTGTAAACCATTTCATTGGTTGAGTTCTTGTCAAAAGCGAAATCGAATCGGAACGTCTGATTCTCCAGGTAGCGGGTCAGGTCGACTTTCTGCTTTGGCTCGTGGACCATTACCACGTCCTTACTGGGAATGGTGATCACATCCAGATCCTTAACTGATAACTCTGAGGCAGACATGTTTTTATGTACACTTTATGTTCACCATATGCTCCATAAAAAGAAAACTACAAGAACACCTAAGACAAAAGCTCATGAGATTTATTACTTAAGGTTAAAACTTTAATGTGAGAAAAGGCTGCTAGTTAGAAAGAAAAGACTTCATACATGAGGAAATGTCATTTCCCACTTAAAATACGATTACTTAAGTGTCCTACAGGTTGACAATTACTTTTTATATTTAAACTCTACCTGAGCAGATAGCCCAACTAAGTAACCATAGTTAATATATAAAGAGCAGAAGACCAAAAACATAAATCGTTCTATGCAATAATAATTTCAACTCAACAACTAAACTTTACATATTCCTATTCTACATTTTTTCTTAAGTATGTATCAAAATAAAATAAAAAACACATAAATCTCACATATACAAATGAATTATACTTGTCACTAATCAGTATATTATTTTAGCAGTAGTAGGAATTGTTGTTGCTTTTCTGTTCTAAATAAAAGCATTTAGATGTAATTTAAGTTTTTCTTTTAAATTCTTTTTCATTATTTTCCCTCATGGTTACCATGAGAATCTCATACCAGGCTATGTGTAAATGAAAATGACAGGATGATCCAAAAACCATCACCTTAATTACAGACATTTTTTATTTATTTTATCTGTAATTTTTTTCCTGTATGGAGACCTTGCCTTCCTCAGATTCTACAAAATGCCAGATCCATGCCATGCACACCAGCTTCCTAAATCTAGTGACATTGTGTGTAAGCTTGACTGTGGGTTTGACGACTGTGGTCAGCTGCAGAACAAGGCTTCACAATTAACTTAGACACTGTAACAATCTGAATATGCACACTTTATTACTGATGATCCAACTGTCCGAACGCTGCTGGTGTATAAAGTTGATCTTACCCTTTTTATTCAGGGGGCGTGCACGAACACATACACAGATTCTGTGCTCCTCAATCTGAAACACAAAATAATACAAATAATTAATGAAACATCTATATGTATATGACAGTTTCTTTATGTGGTCCATTCATCCTCCATTTTATTTCATCTGCTGTTTCTTCTTTGTCTCCTCCGTTTCCTATCTGGTTTATCTTTAAATGTCTGATAATTACGTTTTGAATATATTTTCTCCTTTTTTAACCTCATTTCCAATGACGATGGGACATTGTGTGAAACGTAAATATAATACTGAATACAATGGTTTGCAAATTCTGTTCAACCTATACGCAATTTAATATACTACAAAGAGAGGATATTTAATGTTCAAACTGATAAACTTTATTTGTAAATATTCTCTCATTTTGAATTTGATGCTTGCAACACTTTCCAAACAAGCTGGGACAGGAGCAACAAAAGACAGGGATAGGTGATGAATGCCTAAAAAACATCTGTTTGGAACAGGTTAATTGGAAACAGGTGAGTGTCATGATTGGGTGTAAAAGGAGCATCCCCAAGGTGCTCGAGATTCACGACTTTGTGAATAACTGTCTGAGCAAATAGTCCAACAGTTTAAGAACAACATTTCTTAACGTAAAATTACAGGCTGACAATTACTTTTAGTTGTTGCACAAACTGAATATTTAAGATGTTCAGCAGAATCCAGATCTAGGACTTCTGAGCTAGTGTCCTACATGTTGTAGATGTAGACGTTCCTTAAGAGTCAGCCCCCATCCCACATATGCTGCTTCACACTGTTATGACCCTTCTGTGTTTGAGTTTTGGGTTTCCTCCATTTTCCTGTTGTTTATGTTGTCTAGTTGCTGTCATTTTAGTTCATTGTTTTGTTTAATAGTGTCTTAGCTCATTCTTGTGTTATTTGTACGTTTATATTTCCTCTGTTAAATTTTCCAATGATTTTATTTATCTCCATTGTTCTTCTTCTACTCGGTTTTAGCGGTTGGCAAAGAAATTGCAAGGAAACTGCAAGGAATTTAGGGATTTCATCATGTACGGTCCATAATATCCTCAAAATATTCAGAGAATCTGGAGAAATCACTGCATGTCAGCAGCAAGGCAGAAAACCAAGATTGACCTTTGACCCCGACATCATTCTGTAACAGATATCACCACATGGACTCAGGAGCACTTCAGAAAACCACTGTCAGTTAACACAGTTCTAAGCAAAGCCATATATCATCAACACCCAGAAACGCCGCCAGCTTCTCTGGGCCCGAGCTCATCTGAGATGGACTGATGCAAAGTGCAAAAGTGTGCTGTGGTCTGACGAGTCCACGTTTGAAATTATTTTTGGAAATCATTGAGGTTGTGTCCTCCAGGCCAAAGAGGAAAAGGACTATCCTGATTTGTTATCAGTGCAAAGCTCAAAAGCCAGCATCTGTGATGGTATGGGGGTGTGTTAGTGCCCATGGCATGGGTAACCTGCACACCTGTGAAGGCCCCATTAATGCCGAAAGGTACAGACAGGTTTTGGAGCAACATCTGCTGCCATCGAAGCACCTCCTTTTCAGGGACGTCCTGCTTCTTTCAGCAAGACAATGCCAAGCCACATTCTGCATGTGTTACAACAGCGTGGCTTCATAGTAAAAGGGTGCAGGTACTAGACTGGCCTGCCTGCAGTCCAGACATGTCTCCTATTGAAAATATGTGGCGCATTATGAAGCACAAAATACAACAGTGGAGACCCTGGACTGTTGAGCAGCTGAAGCTGTTCATCAAGCAAGAGTGGGGAAAAAATCCACCTACAAAGATTCAACAGTTAGTGCATCAGTTCCCAAACGCTTATAGAGTTTTGTTAAAAGAAAAGGTGATTTAACACCGTGGTAAACATGAACCTGTCCCAGCTGATTTAGAATGTTGTGCAGATATCAAATTCAGAATGAGTGAATATTTGCAAAGAAAACATTACAGCTTATCAGTTTGAACATTAAATATATTGCCTTTGTTGTGTGTTCAACTGCCTGCAGATTGAACAGGATGTGCAAATCATTGTAACCTTTGTTTATTTAACACATCGTCCCAACTTCATTGGAATTGGGGCTGTGCTCCAACCCCTCTACTCTTCTGTTCATCTTCTGCCTCCAACTCTGTATTATCTCCTACTTTCTCTGCCTAATCCTAAGCATCTTCCGCTATTGAGAGTTTCTATGGGAAGTTTCTGGCTCACAGCGTCATTGGATGTTAGAGGTCTGTAGTCCAGGCTGGCCCTGAAGTCTCTGATCATGCACATAATCTCATAGTTGGGTAGATTAACATCAACCTCCTGTAGTGAAACAGAAAAAAGGGGAGAGAAAACAAAGAAATCAACACATCTTATTATGGGCATTAAAACTATGTTGTCTAAAAACATGTTCAAAACTTTGAATGTTTAGAGTTAACATTAGCCTCCAGATGATTAGGGCTGCTCTCTAAAAGTGGACTGTGATTTGATTCTGATTTGCTTTTCATTTAGTGTTAAACTTTTCTTAAAAGGCCAAAGCACTGAACTTATTTTACCATGTCCTGTATTTGCTTCTAGAAGACAAAGGTTCTTGGTGCAAGTATTGAAAACAAGGAGTGGACTTATTTAAACCAGTAAAATGACAAGAATCCTTCTGCATAAATTCCTTAAAAAATAATCTTGCTCTTTGCTTCACGTCTGAATGATCAAATATAAGTGGGTAAATGTGTGAGTGTCACCTGAGCTTTCTTCTCTCTGAGCTCTTGCTGCTGGAGACGTCTCCTCTCTCGTTGCTCCTGCAGTTTCTCCACTTCCTTTACACAGTTGGATTTCCTCCGTGCTGGAGAGGACAGATCATGCAATTAATTAACAATAATAATCCAAACCAACAAACAGTATCTTGCAGATTATTTAACAGAAATACAGTGATGATAAAGGTCTGCAAAACATCTCTAGGATGGACTCCTACATCCAAAGAAAGTTGCAGCAGAAATTGTGTTGCTACACCTAAGTCATGACACCCTGTTCTTCCTCCTCTTTCCCTAACTGTACATTCTTGAACATTAAATCCAAAACAATAGGTGAGGCCAGCATATACTTATGTAAGAATTATGAATATTGGTTAATTAATATTGATCAAGAATTATAATTTAAAATCATAATTTGAAAAAAATTCATTTCTTAACCAAAAAACCATTACTTACGAATCGAAACCAGAGATGTCCTCTGCTGTTGTAATTATGGCTCAAAGCTCTTGATAATTACAATTATTAAATTCTCAGAAATAATTGATAACTATTACTAGATGTCACTGTTTAATCATCCGCTTCACCGAAGGTGGGGGAACTTTGACCTTATTTTGACAGACAAATCACTCAAAATAAACACAAACGCTTTCTCTTTATCTACGTGTATATTTATTAAATCAACAGCCCTGATACACCTCAGTATTCTGATTCAATAATCTTCACCTAATCAAGCATGCAAAAATTCTACACAACAGGGGTAAAATAACTAACTAAACAAGATAAAACAACATTGAGTGTGTATGAAAGTCAAACCAGCAGTTATGGCAAAACAAGAGAAAATATGGTACTGAGCAAAGCTTTGGGAGCGGCCTCCACCAGGCTGCAGTCATAAAACCCCCAAAGTTGGAGCTCAGTGAAACACAAAGGGTCATAAAACTTTTAGGTAACCAGTGGAAAACAGAGTGAAGACAAAGGAATAGTGAGTATTCCACCATGAGGTTCTAGCAGTCCAACTTTAAGTCCACCTGAGTCTGCGCTCAGGTGTACAAACACAGTGAGACACGCACAGCTTCAAAGCGCGGCGGCTTTCAGAGTCCAACAGCAATCAAAGTTTCAATAAGACATTGCATGCACATACAACGCACAACACATTGGACTAGAAGTGACGATTCTAAATCGGCCTAAAATCCTACTCTATCCTGCCCAAGTTATTTCTAATAGAAATAAAACAAAACGGGATTACTTGGTGTCGTCTTAGCAGAGGGGTGGGGAGGGGTTCAATGTGGAGACTTTTTCCCGCTGAGCAGTTTAATGTGTGACACCGCGTACGTGGTTGTAAAAATTGACGCCTTGCTCAAACTGAATGCGGTGCAGCTGCGGTGTGGTCATGCTGTCCGCTCCTTCCTGTTGCTGTTCAGCTAAATGATTAAAAACAGCTATGGATTTCGTTTTCTATGGCAAAACTCGTTATCCATGCGCACGGTTAACGGAAAACTCGTTATCCGTGCACATAACTATCCTTTTTCATCCTCACCAGAACTCTCTCCTGTCTGGCTTCCTGTTTGGCTGGAAAAATTCAGGAACTTGATACAGAAGCCGCTGCGGCGTCTGGCCAAACTTCCTTCTTGCGGAAACATTTCGTTGAGCCGCACGGCATCGGTAGCCTCAACAGCACTGCACCGTGGCTGATGTGAGTGTACACACTGATTTTAATGATTTGGGTTCCTTGCACCTTGCACCACGTTCAGTGTGAGCCCGGCGTGAGCTTTGAGTGGACAAGTCGGAGGACGTCTGCTTTGACTCCGTGCGTACTCCGCACATATGTCCACACCTGACTGTGTTTCCCCCTTAACCCGTAGGCCAAGAAAAAAGAAAACACCGCTCTTAAAAAAATGACCGATGAAAGGCTCAGCCTTTCATCGATGGTCGAAAAATTGGTCCAATCGGCCAGCCTTATTAGACTGATTTGAATAAATGGTCCGTGTCTAAGCAGTGGAAACAGAACATACACCCTTTCCTGGGATTCCTTTTAACCAGATAGAACTAATCTGGAGGCTTTAAATCCTGGAGCTTTTGGTTAAAACGGGGCTAATGACAGTATCTGCATCTGGATCCAGATCATTGTCTCCAGTACAAAACAGAACCTTTTTCAAATGTGTGTCCTGTATTTGATTTTTCCCAATATTACTTTACTCGGGAAAATGCTCTTTTTCATATAACAGTACTTAGTGACGGACAAAATACAAAAGAGAATACAACATATAACAGATTTTTTACCACCTATCAAACACACTAAAAACACTAACATGTTTTTTTAAGAATCTTTACATTTTTAGTTTGTTGATGAAAGTGAAAAACATTTTACTTTCACATAATTCATCCTTAAACAAAAAGAGTGCTTAAAATGTTTTTTTACAACAATTTAAAAATCCCCCTAAAAACAATTTCTTTGAACTTAACTTTATAAAGAAAAAAGACCTGCAACTATCTCTGAGCAGCATTTGGTCTTACACAATTTCCTATAGTTGTTTGCAACATATACAATAATGAAAAGCTGTAAGTGCCGCATTTTTATGAGTTTTTTTATCCAGATTCAGAGTCAAACAGTCCCAGTAGAAACTGAAACAAGTGCTGCAGTATGAAGCCACAGGCAGTGAAAGAGGCTTTGACTCGATGAAGCACAGCTGTCTGGGACTGGGAACATGACATCACTGGTTCTGACTGCCCCTCATTAGAAAACAAAAACAGAGAGGCTGGCCACTACCCCTGAGTACCACTCAGAATCAAAATGGAACCATGTGGACTTTAACCCACTATGTATTGAGTATGTTACCATTTTGCTGCTGCATCAGCGTCTCTTTTACTGCAGGCTGGGGAGTGATGGAGGGTGGAGGTGGTTCTGCAGCTTGGCTGTGCTGGCTGGGGCGGGCCCGGGTGGTTCCCACTGCTGCAGCTGTGAAGCATAAAGTTTATTATGATCATAGATTGCAAAAGAGTCGGTATAAGCAGCCTTTACAAAGAGTTGGTCAATAACAACCTTCTGACCTTAGTATTCAAAGTGAAATCCATAAAATGTACATAACTGTCACTTCATAGTGTCTACTAGTCATTAGTAAGGAGAATGTTTGAGATCAATGATGTCTTCTCACTGTAAATTTTGCATTTTGAATTTAGCTGGATCATATAAATTCACATACACTGTAGCACCGCATCTCATTTGGTATGTTGTTGGATTTTATGCCTGATCAACTGTGATTTGTGATTAGTCAGTCAGAAACAAAAAAAATCCCACAGTTTTCTGGTCAGTGAACATAACATACATAGGCATTAACAGGTCGCACTGACAACAGCAGGTTTAAGTGTGCAGGTTGGTACTGAGGGAAGAAGACTGAGGGGTAAATTCCTGAAGCAGTCCAATCTTCTCCATTTTAGCAACCATTTCTACTTGCTTTCTTTCTGCATTGGATTTACAAAGCAGTTTGCACTAAATGCATGCAGGTGCAACCCTACCCATGAAGTTATACAGATGGGAGCAAATTACGTATTTTTTTATCGGACTGTAGTTTTTTCTTTGCAGCCACAAACACTACGGATGCAGAAGTGGTAAGAGAAAAATGTTTCACTTCTTATTAATTAATTAATCAATCCTGCATGGTCCCATGACATATTTTGCTGTTTTTGTTATTTGTATTTTTGCATAACTTCAGCTTTGTAAATGCAAAACATTGCATAACATTTCAATGGCCGTTTTCAACTTTTGTTTGAAAACCTATTTTTACTCCTTGGTCTTTATATGTGTATTGTGCTTCTTGCTTTATGCATTTCTTATTAAATGTTACTGTTCAGCACTTGGTTGAACAGTAACGTGTTTTATTTTGCTTTGATTTATGGGTGTCAAAGTTTTGTTCTACTGTTTTCCACAATGACGAAGTTTAGTTTCCCACTATTCTATAAATCTACCAATTTGCATGGGAGGGGAAAAATCTTTAAAAGAGCATTTTGTTGTGTCAAAGGGGTTCTCAAGACTTAACAGAGAACTCCCGGGTCTGACCTGACATCTGACTGAAAAACACTGCAGCTGTGTTTCCAAATAAAGAAGTGATGCTGCAGATTGTAAGATAACTGAATGATGCATCCCTTTTAGGCTACAGATGCTTTCAGAAAGGAGGCTGTATTTTCAACAGAGGCATGTCGACCATCCATTTATGCTGCCACAACAGGGAGATAGATGTCAGGAGATAACAGAAAGCTAAACATATTACAGCAAAGTTGCTCTGTTTTATCCTATAAAGAGTCCAATAGACAACTAGAATCTGTATCGGAAGCCGAACGCTTTACAAAGTCATTGATCAGGGCATCAAATAAAATTTCGACTTTCTCTGTCATCTATAAACAAACATTCTTCCCTAAGTTAACCAAAAAGTGTTCAGTAACAGCAGAGCGTCTATATTTCTAACTTGTAACAGTGGAAGTATTAAAAATGGAAATGGATGTCACTCAAGACTCAGTTAGTGGGTCAAACATACCTCTGTTCTCCCGTGGAGCATTTTCAGGCTTAGGTATCGCTGTGATCCGTCGGGTCTAAAAATGTAACAAGAGTCAAGCATTCAATAAAGACACACAAACATAAAGTTGTATATTTCTAACTGTCATTTTAGAAATTAACATTTAAATAAAATGACTGGTAGACATTTCTGACTCTGATTGGTTACCTGCAGATCTTTAATGCTATACCGAGAGTCTCAAACAAAATGAACAAAATTTTTTCAGTTCTAAAAACCAAAGCTAGGTTCCAAATAACATTAAATAGTTGTAGTAGCGAGCTCTCTTAATATACCACACAATAATCTATAAAAATGACACGTCTACATAATAATGGGCTGTTGCCAGCTAGTGGTGGAGAGCAGACTTTGGGGACTTTGCTGGTTTTGGTGATGCTGGACGGAGGAAGAGGAGCCTCGGGACTCTGAGGTATTTCTTCATCAGGAGCAACGTCTGGATTTAAAGCAAAGATGCTCTCCAGGTCGATCTGAGGAACACACAACACCCATAGGTTGTTTATCTGTGTGTGAGTTGCAGTAAAACCAGAATGATACAGACATCCCTGGGCATACGTAGAGCATAGAAAGGAAATTTATTTGTGGTTAATTGGTGCAGAGGAGCTTCCAACTTCACTTCACCAGAAGGTCTCTCCTCCTCATTAGTGTAGGAATCTGCTGATTTTGGTTCAATTTGGTGGCAAAGGCTGATGGCAACAGGAGCAGCTCTGCAGGTGACCCAGAACACTGATGATAAACTGTGGCACTAAATCTGTTGTTTTTGCATTTTCACACACCATGTGTTTCTTTTATTTCCAAAGCTGCTCTTTCTGTTTCCTTTGACCTTTTCAGGCTTGTTTTATATTCTTTGGTCTAATATTTGAACGTAGTTTAACCTGGCAGAAAACTTCATCATCAGCTGTTTTCCATTTACATATCTTTTAATTTACATCGTACACTTCAAACAATGAATGAAATCAAACAATACTGTTTATTCTGATGCCATCCAATAATTTCCTGTTTGAAGTTCTACTGTGTATTTTTTCCAATCTGTGCACAGTCCCACCCTGCCTGCAGTACTAAAGCCGACTAAATTGAAGCAATGTGAATGTAGAAACTGACAAATGAAAAGCTATACTAATAATCTTTGTTCTATTCCCAAAATAATGTTTTACCTTTGAAGCCAAGGGTCGTGTTGGGGGTTAACTGGCTCTCTAGTTTTCTTTAATATTTACTTTTCTTTTTTTCTTTAAACATTTTCTTTCAAGTCCTACATGTAATAAAATATAATAACTTCACTGTATTTTATTAGGGCTTCATGTGACAGACCAACACAAAGAACTGCATATTTGTCAAGCTGAAGTGACGAAGCTTTTTTTTTTATTCGATTAAAAATCTGAGAAGTGTGGCTTAAAATACATCCCCCTTTTATCTGATACCACTGAATAAAATCCGGTGTAATCAATAACCTTCTGAGCTCACCCAATTAGTAAACAGAGTCTGCTTGTGTTCACTTTAATCTCAGTATAAATCCAGCTGTTATGTAAAGGAGGCTGATCAGAGAATATTAATAAAGTAATCAAAGAATCAGCCAAGAGGCCCACAGTAACTCTGGAGCAGCTGGACAGATCCATAGCTCAGGTGGGAAAATCTGTGGACAAGAGAATAATTAGTTGTGCTCTCCACAATTCTTGTCTTTATGGAAGAGTAGAATAAAGAAAGTCATTGTTGGAAGTCATAAAGAGACACAATAAAACATGCTAAAAAGGTAACCAGATAAGACCAATACTAAACGTTTTGGCCTACATGAAGAACTCTGTGAGTAGAGGGAAAACTAACACTCCACATCACCTTGAACAGGCCATCCCCACAGTGAAACGTGGTGGTGGCAGCATCATGCCTTGGGGACGCTTTTCTTCAGGAAGAAAAGGAAAGCTGGTCAGAGCTAATATGAAGACAGATGAAGTTAAATCCAGGGCAAGCCTAGAAGAAGACCCTTTTAGAGGCTGAAAAAGACTTGAGAGACTCCAGCAGGAGAGTGACCCAAGCTACAACAGAATGGTTTAGATCAAAGCATATTCATGTGTTAAATGGTCTAGTCAAAGTCTAGACCTAAATTCAATTGGGATGTGATGAAAGACAAAAAAATTCCTTTTAACTGACTCTGTCCATCCAATCCTCTGCATGTATGTTGTACAAAAGAATGGGAAATAATTCAGTCTGGATGAGCAATCCTGGTAGAGTCATACCAGCTGTTTTTGCAGCAAAAGTTGGTTCTACATTGTATTGACTGTGGAGAATGAATACAAATGCATGCCGCACTTTTCAGATTTTTTTTAAATTATGTTAAAACCATGTAATATTTTCCTTTCACTTCAGAATTATAACAAAAACGAATTAGTTTGTGGTTCTACAGTGACAACATGTGAAAAAGTTCCCGGGGTATGGACACATCTGCATGGCACTGTTAGCAACAGGTGGAAAAAAGTCTGTGTTGAAAGTCACCCAGCAGATAGGCCTGAATAGGTATGGAAGCAGATCCTGATGCACATTACAGCCTAGATGAAAGCAGCTTCTAAGCAGAGTTAGTGTGAAACTATGTTTGGAAGGGCCTCTATTAGGAGGACAGTAACTTTACCACAGGAGGTCCGTGAATTGCCTGATCAATGTGAAATGAAGGTAAAGAATATGCTGTGACCCCCACAGTCAGTACATGACAGACTAGGTGAGCTCCTATTGGACTCTCAGGAAGAAATGCTATAAACACCTTCAGCAGGAGAAATTTATGAAAATGTAGAACTAATCTAAAATCTTTTCTTCTTCCTGTCATTTTGTTCTTATTAAATAAAACAAACTGTACACATCATGCTGAATATCTGAATAGAGCAAAACAATTGAACTGTATTTTAGTGTTAGAGAAACTGGTCTCTGATACAGCAGTGCATTTAAGATCATGATACTTTAATCATTGGGATAAAACACAACTTAGATCAGCGGCAGGTTTACCTCCTTCCCTTTGGTGTCCCCGTTCTCGATCCACTCCACGGTCACGCTGTCGTTGTCATCATGCAGGGATGTGACCATAGCCTGGTGTATTCGCCCTACGGTGAGGATGCAAAGACAGGTAAAGCCTGCTCAGAAGTGAATGCATTGGAGAGCTGATGCATTCTGACTGCAGATGCTGCTTGATCCTTAAAGTCAAATCTAGACAGAACCAGTCCCTCTCTCACCAAGAACGTTTTAATAAGCAAAGATCAAAGTGTTAATAGCTGTAATTTTATTAATGTTCATCATGCTACCAATGGGTGTGGCTAATGTGACTTTTCTCTGTTAGTCACAAAAACCAATAAGGTGCTTTAAACTAGCTCTGACCATTGGTCAGCCATCATAAGACAAACACTGGTGAACCCAACCCCAGCAGGAAACAGTTGTCTTTTTTTATATGTAAGTGAATTAAAATGAACTCAGAGGGGAGAGGCCCATGCAGCCCTCATTCAGCCCGAGATGGAAAGGCCACCGCTGGATGCTGCAGTGCAGAGGGGTGCATGCTCCTCATCCTACAGCGGAGGGTTCTCTGCTATGATGCAAAGGAAGCAGGGCAGGTGTTCATCATGTTCACAGCCGGACAGCTGCACAGGTGGATGGACCCGCCCGCCTGGCTGCCTGCCTGCTGCCCCACAGGCCTACCGGCTTGAGACTGCATGACTCACATGCGACAGTACGGGGTGGAGGAGCGGAACAGCGGTGTATTTACAGGCTTTTACGCCTCACACCGTGACGTCTTGTAACGCTTACAACCTTGTGAAGGCGTAGCGGAGATGTTACAGTACCAGCTGGTTAGCTAGCAAGGTACCGTCGGTGCTGCTCCTCTCATCCGGACCAGCCGGATGGAGCGCAGTGTGTGTGATGAGCCAGCCACGTACCGTCGCTTCGCTTTATCTCCACGTAAATGCCCACGAATATCTTTCCGAAAATCCCGGCCATTGCTCCCCGTGTTGTCTTTGATTTGTCGCCCTGTCCAGTTTGTGCGCCGCTACGGAGACGGAGGTCACTGGCGACCAGTCAAAGGAGAGGCAACAGAGAGGAGAGGAGCTGGTGCGCATGCGCGTATCTCCCACCAAAGCTCTACAGCATCTTCTGCTTACAGAGGATCTCAGCTGAAGCGGTTGTTTTCTGTTAGGCTTCTTTTTAAAAATACTGAAACAATATAAGTGTTTTAACTCAAAAATTCAATTCATTGATGCCAAACTACATTTTAAGTCGTGCCAGCATTAAAAAGTCTACACACCCGGTCAAAATTACTGGGATTAGAGACTTAAAACATTGAAACCATGATGAATAATTTCCAGCGTTTTGCCACCTGCCTATACCCTGAAAAGCAATGAAATCCTTTCTGGGGGGAAAAAATAAAAAGGTAGAATGGCCAAAATGTGCAAACACCTAAACTAAAACTGTTAAAACACTCTTTGCTTCAGTTTTAGCATGCAGACTTCTTGAGTTCACATGATTTGGTGTATCGTGTAAAATTAAGAACTTTGTGACACTTCATGATCTGTTATTTTACGTAATTTTAAATTTGTATTTAAGAAAGTTCAAACATTTTTTCCTGCTGAGGCCGAACACTGTAGAGCTACAGGGGTTGGACAATAAAACTGAAACACCTGTCATTTTAGTGTGGGAGGTTTCATGGCTAAATTGGACCAGCCTGGTAGCCAGTCTTCATTGATTGCACATTGCACCAGTAAGAGCAGAGTGTGAAGGTTCAATTAGCAGGGTAAGAGCACAGTTTTGCTCAAAATATTGAAATGCACACAACATTATGGGTGACATACCAGAGTTTAAAAGAGGACAAATTTTTGGTGCACGTCTTGCTGGCGCATCTGTGACCAAGACAGCAAGTCTTTGTGATGTATCAAGAGCCACGGTATCCAGGGTAATGTCAGCATACCACCAAGAAGGACCAACCACATCCAACAGGATTAACTGTGGATGCAAGAGGAAGCTGTCTGAAAGGGATGTTCGGGTGCTACAACCCAGACTGTTGCATGCCCAGAGTGAAGCATGGGGGTGGATCAGTGATGGTTTGGGCTGCCATATCATGGCATTCCCTTGGCCCAATACTTGTGCTAGATGGGGGCGTCACTGCCAATGACTACCGAACCATTCTTGAGGACCATGTGCATCCAATGGTTCAAACATTGTATCCTGAAGGCGGTGCCGTGTATCAGGATGACAATGGATCAATACACACAGCAAGACTGGTGTAAGATTGGTTTGATGAACATGAAAGTGAAGTTGAACATCTCCCATGGCCTGCACAGTCACCAGATCTAAATATTATTGAGCCACTTTGGGGTGTTTTGGAGGAGCGAGTCAGGAAAAGTTTTCCTCCACCAGTATCACGTAGTGACCTGGCCACTATCCTGCAAGAAGAATGGCTTAAAATCCCTCTGACCACTGTGCAGGACTTGTATATGTCATTCCCAAGACGAATTGATGCTGTATTGGCCGCAAAAGGAGGCCCTACACCATACTAATAAATTATTGTGGTCTAAAACCAGGTGTTTCAGTTTCATTGTCCAACCCCTGTAGATGTCATGTTATGATTCTGTGTCCAAGGCAAGAAGATAAGAAAACCCAGGAATAATGTAAATGTACCAAAAATATATAAAAAAGGTGAAAGAACATAAACCAGAAAGGAAAAGAGTCACTTTCTTTTGAGTGGGACAGTCACAAAAAAAAATTGATTGCTTTATGTGACAGATTAAAGATGGTGCACATCTGTAAGCTGAAGATATAGAAGGTACAGTTACTTCACATGGTATTTGGATGTCTGACTGGTAATAAAGGAGAATACATTTAGTGAATATGCTAACAGAAATACAACCTCACATGGTTGTGTTTGTCCCTTATAGTGACAGATTGTTTCTGTCACGCTAAAATGGTTCTGATTAAATTTTAACATCAAACAAATATAACCTGAGTAAATAATAAAAAAATTACCTTTTAAACAATGAATTTTGCTCTGCACCAGAAAATGCTGAAAGTTCAGTAATAAATTTATAACATTAAGCTCAAGCGCTGACTGCAGCATGACAATTATTTGAAGCACAGCAATGAGTCCACCTCTGGATGGCTCACAAAAGGTAATAAACAAATAAAATAAAGGTTTTGGAGTGGCCAAGTCAAAGTTGGACTTAAATGCAATAGAGACACTTCAGCATGACTTTAATAAAAAGGCAGAGCGTTCAGTCTTAATTTTGTTGCCTCTGAGCTACAAAAGATACAAAATACATTTTAAATTATAATTCACACATATTAACGCGTGTAAACACTTCTTGTATCATTTCCTTACAGGTGAATTTCCCTGCTGTATTTAGAGTCATAAATTTGCTCACGTCAAATGTTGTACATCAATACGTTATATCCTCAATGCTACATACAGAGGCATTGTTTTATTGTACAGTACACATGAGAGAAGACAAAATTTGAACACTTGGATTTCAATCTTTCAGTGAGCACAAGATGGCAGCAGAAGCCTTTAGGAGGTTAAGCTGTGTTTCCTCTAATTCTGTAATAGATGCTTTTTTGTTCTATTTCTGTAATAAAGCTCTGTGATGTATCAGTGTTTGTTGTTAGTATTTAGGTTTCACAATTTTATTAATGTATGAATAATTCAAGACTTTATTTAAATAATACCATAATTATTTCTAAAAATAAATTAATAAATCTATAAAATACATATCAGAAAATGAATATTATAAATCTGTCAACAATTAATATTTTGAAATGAATGTATTCATCAATTTGCTGCAGTAACTAATAAATACGAGATTAATTCCTTACTATCAGGATGTCCACAAAATGCAGTTAAAAGCCTTCAGCTGATTTAAAATGCTGCAGCAAGAGTTCTGATGAAAATTAAAAAGAGAGATCATATTTCTCCTATTTTAGCTTCCCTTCATTGGCTCCCTGTTAAATCCAGAATAGAATTTAAAATTCTCCTCCTCACATATAAAGCCCTTAATGATCTAGCTCCATCATACATCAGAGATCTGATTGTTCCATATATTCCTAACAGGGCACTTCGTTCTCAGACTGCAGGTTTACTGGTGGTTCCTAGAGTCTCTAGAAGTAGAATGGGAGGCAGATCCTTTAGTTATCAGGCTCCCCTCCTGTGGAACCAGCTCCCAGTTTTAGTCCGTGAGGCGGACACCCTGTCTACTTTTAAGGCTAGGCTAAAAACTTTCCTTTTTGATAAAGCTTATAGTTAGAGTGGCTTAGGTTATCCTGAGCTATCTCTGTAGTTATGCTGCTATAGGCTTAGGCTGCTGGAGGACATAATGACCACTTTCACTCTCTTTGCTACATTCTCACACTACTCTCCAATTTTGCATTATTTGCTGTTATTTCAGCTTCTAACTTTATGTTCTCTCTCTTTTCTCTTCCTAGAAGCTACACCTGGCCTGACTCTGAGTCTATCTGCGACACCTTCCTGGAGGGGGGCATCGTCCGAGCTTCTGCTGCCAACAAGTTAGTGCACGCCTTCTACCGATGATCCACTTGGCCCTGTCTTTTAGTGTTTAACCCTATTTTTCTCCTAGACATAGCTACTGACTGAGTTTTTACTGTAACTAACTCTATGTGCTCTCTCATACTCTAAACTTGAAAACTGGCTCAGAGTTTATCTGTTTTTCTTCCTAGGTGAACGACTAAAGGAGCTACATCCATTAACATTTACTTTTCCTTCCCATAGAAAGTACTCCTGGATCAGTGCTTCTGTGTTCTTTTTCTGTCTCTGCTCTGTTCTTTCAAACCCCCAGTCGGTCGTGGCAGATGGCCGCTCACACTGAGCCTGATTCTGGTTCTGCTGGAGGTTTCTTCCTGTTAAAAGGGAGTTTTTTCTTTCCACTGTCGCTACATGCATGCTCAGTATGAGGGATTGCTGCAAAGTCAAGGTCAGTGACTGTCCACTGTCTCTACATGCTCATCCAGGAGGAGGGAATGCCACAAGTCACTGACTGGATGCAATCTGCTGGGTTTCCTTAGATAGAACATTTTTTAATCCAATTTGAATAAATAACTGAATCTGACTGCACTGTTCGATAGTTGGGATTAATTGGAATGTTTGTAGCTGACTTGAAATCTGTATGACTCGATTGAATTGACTTAGTTCATTTTAAAGTTACCTAACTTTCACACAATGCAACAGGAAACAACACTCTCCAATTATTTTTACCTCTGTCTTCCTCCCTCCCTGTTGGATGGAGTAAGGGGGGAGTCAGGTTTAGCCTAAGGTTTAGCCTGTGGTTTTTAGTATAACAATGGCCACCGGTGGGCTCTACATGGACAAACTTTATAATTTTATTATTTTACTTAGTACCCTTACACATAGCCCATTCTAAAATGGCCAAACTCTTACATTCAGTAGTTAAATCTAACCTACCCAACTACCTTACACCATTCCAAACCCTTTGTGTAGTGCCTTGAGACGACATGTGTTGTGAGTTGGCGCTATATAAATAAAACTGAATTGAACTGAATTGAATTTGAATTAATTAATATAGAAATTAGGGTAAAAACGTATGAACCAAATGTGCAGACAATTCTGTGTAAAACACTTAAAGCAAAGTAAAACAAACTAAACACATTTTGATGCTTCAAAAAAAAACAGAAATGGAACAAATCTGGTTTGTATATCTTGATTTTTATTAGTGATGACGGTGCTTTATGGATTGGTCAGTAGTTTGCACCATTGTTTCCCCACCAGATGTCACTGTAGTCCCCACTGTGGCCCTTTAAATGTGCATCTCTTGACCTTTTTTAAACCTTGAAGATGTCACGGTTGTGCTTATTTTCTTGCTATCTCTCCTCTCTTCCCATCCCTTGCTCGATTCCCTTCCTGTGCAGCTGCTTTCTTCTTTGACTAGAGCTGACTTTTGAGAGCAGTCACACCTACCCATCATTTCACAATCAACTGCTGGGTGTTTAGGATCAGCAGTCCTCTCCTCCAGACTCCTTGAAACCTTAGAAAAGTATTTGATTTTAACACCGGTCTCTAATCAGTGCTTGACACCAACTCAAGCATGGCACCCACACCCCACTGACAGAGCACGCAAATAAGCAACAGAAGTCTTGTTCTACACAGCTGACAGATTTCTTTTGTTGTTCTTTTTGAGCACTATTGCAGCCCTGTAACAGACTGGTGCCCTGGACAAAGAACCATTTCACCCTCATTAAAAACTGCTAAGAATATTAACAACCAGAACATGAAAGAAATATACTTTGATTAGAGTTTTCTATTTGTGCCCATTGGTAACGGCCTATCTATTTATCAATGTAGTACTGTGTAGTACAGAACAAATTGTTATTTTTGAAAGCAAAAAAAATAAACTGTAGAAAACTGAAACTAGATATTGAACACAATATCTGACGGAAATTCAAAGAGCCTTGGAGGAGTTAGAGGAGGCAAGTGACACGGATAATGATGACAAATGTAGTCTTAAGGAAATGGCTGCTACAGGAAGTTCAGATAGTTGTGATACGACAAAAAAGGTAAAAGAATTAGGCTACATTGACAAATGTAAACAACAGAATAAAAAAACAAGTACATCAGGGTGCCTAGACCTGCGATTATTGAGTCTCGCCACTATTTTACGGGAGGCGTTGACCTCCTTGACATGGTATCTGGATTTTACAAGTTCAGCTTTACATTGCAAAGATGGCATGTCTAATGGCCCACTGTCCCTGTGACAGTCATAATTAAATAGATTCTTTACAAAGGAGACCAAGAACAATTGGAGCTAAGCACAAAACAATGCCATTCCAAGCTCCTAGCACCTGTTAGTACTTTATTACATTCTGTCTAGGACATAAGGAAACTGTCCCCCACATAGGACACGGAAGTTAAACTTACGTGTAGATGCAACGGCAGGAGGTGAGCCAAGCATCTGCCAGTCTCCCAATGTAACTACCATCCATGCATTAAGACAGCAGAAGACTATTTCAGACATATCGAGACCCCTGCTCATTCTTCCCCTGTCTCTGCAGAGACAAACATTAACATGTCCCCCTGCTTCCCGTCACCCTGTCCGATCCCCAAGGTGTCGGCTGTTGCTATCTTAGGTGTATCCAGCTACCATCGACTCCGCGGTCAGAGCACTTTCATCTGTTGGCTTTTCTTTCCGACGAATTATTGAACACAGAACAGTATGCTTATGTGGTGGCTTTAGTTTGGGGCTCATAGATGATTTTTTGTAAATAGTTGGTTTTGATAAAAGGGTTCATACTCCTTTTATTTCAATATGACATTGTAGTGTCACAGGAAATGCTGATGGAACCCAGACTATGCATGCGTGCATATTCCTGTGAATATTTTGCATCATTTTACATACCAATCTTCTATGTTGTGCAGCAACTGCAAGCTAGAGATCTGTTTTGCAGTCATGGATAATTCATGATGTGCACAGACACTGCATATGAAAAGCCTCTGAAGGCAGGATGGGTCTGGGAAATGAAATTTCTCTTTCGTTCTTCTTGAAGACACTTTCTTTAGGCCATGATTCTGGTGTTTCATTGCTTGTGAATGCTCAAAGTGAGGAAATGCAGACACTTTGAAGATAGTGTACATATATATATATATTTTATATAATATATAAAATATATATATATATATATATATATATATATAATATATATATATATATATATATATATATATATATATATATATATATTTACAGGGGTTGGACAATGAAACTGAAAAAACACCTGGTTTTAGAAACCACAATAATTTATTAGTATGGTGTAGGGCTCCTTTTTCGGCCAATACAGCGTCAATTCGTCTTGGAATGACATATACAAGTCCTGCACAGTGGGTCAGAGGGATTTTAAGCCATTCTTCTTGCAGGATAGTGGGGCCAGGTCACTACGTGATACTGGTGGGGAAAACTTTTCCGACTCGCTCCTCCAAAAAACCCCCCAAAAGGGCTCAACAATATTTAGATTTGGTGACTGTGGAAGCCATGGGGGTGTTCAACTTCACTTTTTATGTTCATCAAACCAATTCTTCACCAGTCTTGCTGTGTGTATTGGTCCATTGTCATCCTGATACACGGCACGGATTCAGGATACAATGTTTGAACCATTGGATGCACATGGTCCTCAAGAATGGTTCGGTAATCGTTGGCAGTGACGCGCCCATCTAGCACAAGTATTGGGCCAAGGGGAATGCCATGATATGGCAGCCCAAAAACCATCACTGATCCACCCCCCTGCTTCACTCTGGGCATGCAACAGTCTGGGTGGTACGCTTTTTGGGGGGTTCTCCACACCGTAACTCTCCCCGGATGTGGGGGAAAACAGTAAAGGTGGACTCATCAGAGAGCAAAAACTGTTTCACATTGTCCACAGCCTAAGATTTGCGCTCCTTGCACCATTGAAACCGACGTTTGGCATTGGCATGAGTGACCAAAGGTTGGGTATAGCAGCCCCCCGTGTATATTTCCCGGGAAGCTCCGACGGGACAGTTCTGGTGGAAACAGGAGAGTTGAGGTGCACATTTAATTCTGCCGTGATTTGGGGCCGCCATGGTTTATGTTTTTTGGATACAATCCGGGTTAGCACCCGAAAATACCCTTTCAGACAGCTTCCTCCGCTTCCACAGTTAATCCTGTGGGTGTGGTTTGTCCTTCTTGGTGGTATGCTTGGGAAA
>JAHHUM010000119.1:0-47392 GCA_036173005.1 Crenichthys baileyi | reverse complement strand
AGAAAAAGAACACAGAAGCACTGATCCAGGAGTACTTTCTATGGGAAGGAAAAGTAAATGTTAATGGATGTAGCTCCTTTAGTCGTTCACCTAGGAAGAAAAACAGATAAACTCTGAGCCAGTTTTCAAGTTTAGAGTATGAGAGAGCACATAGAGTTAGTTACAGTAAAAACTCAGTCAGTAGCTATGTCTAGGAGAAAAATAGGGTTAAACACTAAAAGACAGGGCCAAGTGGATCATCGGTAGAAGGCGTGCACTAACTTGTTGGCAGCAGAAGCTCGGACGATGCCCCCCTCCAGGAAGGTGTCGCAGATAGACTCAGAGTCAGGCCAGGTGTAGCTTCTAGGAAGAGAAAAGAGAGAGAACATAAAGTTAGAAGCTGAAATAACAGCAAATAATGCAAAATTGGAGAGTAGTGTGAGAATGTAGCAAAGAGAGTGAAAGTGGTCATTATGTCCTCCAGCAGCCTAAGCCTATAGCAGCATAACTACAGAGATAGCTCAGGATAACCTAAGCCACTCTAACTATAAGCTTTATCAAAAAGGAAAGTTTTTAGCCTAGCCTTAAAAGTAGACAGGGTGTCCGCCTCACGGACTAAAACTGGGAGCTGGTTCCACAGGAGGGGAGCCTGATAACTAAAGGATCTGCCTCCCATTCTACTTCTAGAGACTCTAGGAACCACCAGTAAACCTGCAGTCTGAGAACGAAGTGCCCTGTTAGGAATATATGGAACAATCAGATCTCTGATGTATGATGGAGCTAGATCATTAAGGGCTTTATATGTGAGGAGGAGAATTTTAAATTCTATTCTGGATTTAACAGGGAGCCAATGAAGGGAAGCTAAAATAGGAGAAATATGATCTCTCTTTTTAATTTTCATCAGAACTCTTGCTGCAGCATTTTAAATCAGCTGAAGGCTTTTAACTGCATTTTGTGGACATCCTGATAGTAAGGAATTAATCTCGTATTTATTAGTTACTGCAGCAAATTGATGAATACATTCATTTCAAAATATTAATTGTTGACAGATTTATAATATTCATTTTCTGATATGTATTTTATAGATTTATTAATTTATTTTTAGAAATAATTATGGTATTATTTAAATAAAGTCTTGAATTATTCATACATTAATAAAATTGTGAAACCTAAATACTAACAACAAACACTGATACATCACAGAGCTTTATTACAGAAATAGAACAAAAAAGCATCTATTACAGAATTAGAGGAAACACAGCTTAACCTCCTAAAGGCTTCTGCTGCCATCTTGTGCTCACTGAAAGATTGAAATCCAAGTGTTCAAATTTTGTCTTCTCTCATGTGTACTGTACAATAAAACAATGCCTCTGTATGTAGCATTGAGGATATAACGTATTGATGTACAACATTTGACGTGAGCAAATTTATGACTCTAAATACAGCAGGGAAATTCACCTGTAAGGAAATGATACAAGAAGTGTTTACACGCGTTAATATGTGTGAATTATAATTTAAAATGTATTTTGTATCTTTTGTAGCTCAGAGGCAACAAAATTAAGACTGAACGCTCTGCCTTTTTATTAAAGTCATGCTGAAGTGTCTCTATTGCATTTAAGTCCAACTTTGACTTGGCCACTCCAAAACCTTTATTTTATTTGTTTATTACCTTTTGTGAGCCATCCAGAGGTGGACTCATTGCTGTGCTTCAAATAATTGTCATGCTGCAGTCAGCGCTTGAGCTTAATGTTATAAATTTATTACTGAACTTTCAGCATTTTCTGGTGCAGAGCAAAATTCATTGTTTAAAAGGTAATTTTTTTATTATTTACTCAGGTTATATTTGTTTGATGTTAAAATTTAATCAGAACCATTTTAGCGTGACAGAAACAATCTGTCACTATAAGGGACAAACACAACCATGTGAGGTTGTATTTCTGTTAGCATATTCACTAAATGTATTCTCCTTTATTACCAGTCAGACATCCAAATACCATGTGAAGTAACTGTACCTTCTATATCTTCAGCTTACAGATGTGCACCATCTTTAATCTGTCACATAAAGCAATCAATTTTTTTTTGTGACTGTCCCACTCAAAAGAAAGTGACTCTTTTCCTTTCTGGTTTATGTTCTTTCACCTTTTTTATATATTTTTGGTACATTTACATTATTCCTGGGTTTTCTTATCTTCTTGCCTTGGACACAGAATCATAACATGACATCTACAGGGGTTGGACAATGAAACTGAAACACCTGGTTTTAGACCACAATAATTTATTAGTATGGTGTAGGGCCTCCTTTTGCGGCCAATACAGCATCAATTCGTCTTGGGAATGACATATACAAGTCCTGCACAGTGGTCAGAGGGATTTTAAGCCATTCTTCTTGCAGGATAGTGGCCAGGTCACTACGTGATACTGGTGGAGGAAAACTTTTCCTGACTCGCTCCTCCAAAACACCCCAAAGTGGCTCAATAATATTTAGATCTGGTGACTGTGCAGGCCATGGGAGATGTTCAACTTCACTTTCATGTTCATCAAACCAATCTTACACCAGTCTTGCTGTGTGTATTGATCCATTGTCATCCTGATACACGGCACCGCCTTCAGGATACAATGTTTGAACCATTGGATGCGCATGGTCCTCAAGAATGGTTCGGTAGTCATTGGCAGTGACGCCCCCATCTAGCACAAGTATTGGGCCAAGGGAATGCCATGATATGGCAGCCCAAACCATCACCGATCCACCCCCATGCTTCACTCTGGGCATGCAACAGTCTGGGTTGTAGCATCCGAACATCCCTTTCAGACAGCTTCCTCTTGCATCCACAGTTAATCCTGTTGGATGTGGTTGGTCCTTCTTGGTGGTATGCTGACATTACCCTGGATACCGTGGCTCTTGATACATCACAAAGACTTGCTGTCTTGGTCACAGATGCGCCAGCAAGACGTGCACCAAAAATTTGTCCTCTTTTAAACTCTGGTATGTCACCCATAATGTTGTGTGCATTTCAATATTTTGAGCAAAACTGAGCTCTTACCCTGCTAATTGAACCTTCACACTCTGCTCTTACTGGTTCAATGTGCAATCAATGAAGACTGGCTACCAGGCTGGTCCAATTTAGCCATGAGACCTCCCACACTAAAATGACAGGTGTTTCAGTTTCATTGTCCAACATATATATGTTGGACAATACACACATATATATATACACATATATACACATATATATATACACATATATATATATACACACATTTCAGTCCCAAATGATGGCCTGTAAAAAGGTATCTCATTAGCAAGGTGTCACCAATGAAAAATCTCATGATGGGCAAAAACCAGGGAGCTCCAAAAATGCCTTCACAACCTTATAGTTGTGAAACATATTGATGGCATTGATTACAGAAGAAATTCTTAAGATTCAAGTGAACACTGTTGATGCCAAAGTCATTGCACCATAATCTGGCCACCAGCAGGTGCTCCCTGCAAGATTTCAGACAGAGGAGTGCAAAGAATTATTGGAAGAGTTGCTTGAAAGCCAAGGAGCACATGTGTAGCTCTAGACAGACCTGGAATTAGCAGGTACAATGGTTTCAAAGAAAACATGAAGTAATACATTCAACGAAAGACTCCACTGCTCAATAAAAAGCATGTTGTATAGCATTTAAAGTTTGCTGAACAACATCTAGAGAAGCCAGTGAAATACTGGTGGAATACAGTCTAGTAAGATGACACCAAAACTGGAAACACCATATCCACAGCGATGTTAAGAGGTGGGAACATAATGGTCTGGGACTGCTTTTTCAGCACATGGTGCATTCAGACTTCAAATCATTGAAGGAAGGATGAATGGACCAATGTACCGACACATTCTTGATTAAAATCTGCTGCCATCTACCGGGATAAAAATGAAGCTGCTAGATCAGCCAAGCCAATCACCTGAACTAAATGCTATAGAAAATCATTAAAAGAATTGAAGCTGAGAGTTCATATAAGAGGCCAACGGATGCCATTTGATGATTGTTTGTGTGGAAGATGGTCCAAAATCCCACCTGAGCAATCCATGCAACTTGTTTTTCCTTACAGATGGCATCATCAAGGCCAAACAAAGGCTTTTGTAGAAAGTCTTAAAAATATTCCAAATCTATTTCCCTGGGTTTATTCCATTTTATTACAGATAAACTAATCTATGACCCTATATTGTTTGATTTCTTTGCATGTGTGGACTGGGTGGGTTGTTACCAACATCTGGTGACAATTTTATGTCAGTTGCACGTTTAGAAATGCATTTACTTAGAAAACTGGATGTGTGTTCAGTATGTATTTTACCTGTTGTATCACCAACTGTGTCTCAGTGTTTCCTACCTGGCACTTTGCATTGCAGTAAAAACCTTTCTTGCACTTTCCACATCTTGCCAAGCCTTCTTTCCTATAATAGAAAGCTTTATCAGACTTTCGATCCCATTTAACATTTAAAAAAGCGATTAAACGCTATCATACACCCAAACAAAAAGATTTGTTGATCTATAACTAAATCACACATCAGATATTGTTTGTTCACAGTTTTCATCTTGTTGTGTCACAGTATTTGACTCCAATAAGTCTGTGTACTACAAACTTTGATATATTGTGCCTCATGGACAAGAGTGAGCAGTTGCTGCTGGCCTGCAGAAGAGCTTTTAAACATTCTGTGGTATTAATAGACCTTAGAACCGACCAGTTGCCTCTGTGACAGAAACAGCAAAGCAGTCCAGATTTCTGAGAAATTGTCTCACGCATTCTGAATGAGCTGCTTAGTGGACAGGGTGATATACATATAATGTATAATGTGCTTTGATAGATTAAATCTACCAGTTTGACTTTTCTACGGCATCATTTTTATGCAAAACCAACAATGAAAATAATAATTTATTTGACTGACATCACCAGTTGGTTACATCTGCATGTTAAAATAGTAAAAAATACCACAATGGTCGTGGATTTGAAATTATTTGAAGAGAAGGTAATCAGGCAGATAAGTAATTTATGTAGTCATGGCTCTGAAAGAGGAGCCACAGGCAGAACTAAAATAGATTTTGTGCTGTGACACTTTCTGTGGCTCCAGTAGATCAATTACTGAATCAGGTTCAAACAGACATTTCTAACTATATTTGTTTATTCATGGTAATAAATTAGTTGAACACATTAACTGTTACACTTTTTTTTACCTGTTGAAGCAGAAATCGCAGTAGCTGCCTCTCTCTTTGACCGATAACACATATGAGTATGCGGGGCTGGAAAACAGGAGCTCTCCGACTTTGAAGGGCCTGGTAACCCTGAGACCTCGTCCCCTTCCAGGACTGTCAAACTTCTCAATTCCCTCGATGAGGCCAGTCATTGCTCTGTAATCCAGCTGGGTTTATCTACTCTCAGTGTGAGCCTGGACTGGTAGAGGAGGAGTAGGGTGTGGTAGACTCTCTGGTGTTAAGTGCTGGGGCGTCACCCTACACTGTTGCATTTTCAAGCTTCAATAAAAGCTCTGAATGTGCCCCTTCTTACGCAGCCAAAGTTACTTTGAGGATTCCACCTAAGTTAATTTATCATGGTTTGGGACCGTTTTCAGCTGGTATTTTATAAAACAATAATAAAAGGGGTTTGTAATATAGTCAAACGTACTTAACAATGTCATTAAGATACATAAATCACAAAGAAAGTGTCATGATTTCTAGACGTTTGAGTTTTGTTTTGGGTCTTCATTGTTTATGTTTTCCAGGTGGTGCTTTATTAGTTCTTAACTTTAGGTTCCTTTTATGTCTTAGATACTCTCTAAGTTACACCAGTAATTTCTTTTTTATTTCTTAGCTAATGAGGTTCTCGTCGTTCTCCATCCTTTGTCTGTGAATGCCCTGCTAATTTCTGTCAAAAATGTCAAAGTGGCTCTGAGATTCATGTCTTCATGTTCATGTTCAGGGTATCTGAAAGCTAAACTGGGTTTGTAACTTATCAGCAAAAACTGGTCTTACCACAGATAGAGCTGTGGTAAGGCCAGTCTTTTGTTAAAGATTGTTCTTATAGACTGATAAAAACAGCGATACAAAGCCTGTACTTATACCTTCAAAACAGATCATGTAACAACAGTCAGCAGCTTGAATCAGCAACTTCAAGATGGTTGCAGCATTTTCTGCACTCTTTCAAAAACGTGAACTGTATTAAATATTCATGAATTGAAAATGAAGAAAGCAGGCTATTTCATTGCTGTAAATCCAGGTATACTGATTTTGTATTTTTATTCAATGAAAAGGTTGGTTTCTAATAGGGGAAGGAGACCAGCATTTCTCAAAAACTAAAAATGTATATAATAAAAGGAGTATCTAGCCTAAAAAAATGTTTTATTTTGAATTTGATAAAAAAAATGTCATACTGAATGTTATTACTACCATTCCTAAAAATCAGTGTTGTCTAATGTTTTTATTCTTTTAATTGGTTCTTTTAACATGTTTTATTACATGTAAACAGAATGGCACCATGTACAGAGACACCGTAACAGAGGAAGAAAGCACAAAGGGAAATTTACAGTGGAAAAAGAACAGGTGGAGAGAGGGCAGGGTGAAGGGAGCTATGAAGTAATTTAAAGAAAATAAAAAGCAGACCTCATATTTACAGCTAAAAGTAATGGACTACGACAACATGTCATATAAAGTGAGCCGACACGTTGAGGAATTCACAAATGTGTGATTCACAATAATGATTTTAAACTTTGCAAAGACGTTCCAATGTGTCTGACTTCACCCTATAGCTTCATCTGGTGGTGAATGTCTATACTGCAATCACAATTTCACAGCAAAACCTGCGGTTTTGGTGCATCAGTCATCTAATTACGTACATAAACTTAAAAGAATATCTAAGGGGATGTCGCAACAATATATGTTTTCATCACATATGCATAATACTGAAACTCTTCTTAATTATAGACGAAAGCAGGAAAATCAGACAAATTTAGATAGCCCTAAGGTTACCTGCAGGTGTCCAGTTTTGTTAAATTGTGCCATCGTGTGGATATTTTTTGTAAGTGCAGATAAAATTAAATATAGTTCATGGGGCCACAAAGTCCCAAAGCAAACAGACATATCTTACTTTTATTATCAGACAGCATTAAGTGAGTTCTCGTGTTCCACCCTCCAACCCTCCCACAGATCTAGACAGGGAGGGCTTAGGTCAGGGACTGGATCTTGAGTGAATTGAAAAATTTTATAATCAGCCAAAGCAAACACATTACAATACATGCCTGTGCACTCTCTCGCTCTCACACACACAAGCCCCTAGTGAAGATTTGTCCCTCATCTGTATCTGAAGGCTTTATCCAACCTTGCCCCAGATTTCTGCAATTTATTATAATTCCATTTTTTTGGTCTTTCAATCTAAAGATTTGTTCCTCCCTGTTTTTTAATAACGTGCAAGCAAGGGAGGCATGTCCCAGGGAGATTATACTTTCGTCTCTGGCGTCTCGTCTTGATTACATCAGAGGAACCGGATTTGATTTGGAAGAAACTGCCTTGTTTCAGTGCCCGATCTCTTTAGACCTCCCTGTTGTGCCAGGTTCTTGCTTTTTCACAGACTGGGGGATGGTCTTTATGAATATGATCTGAACTAGAGGGAGGTAGAGGGGATTAGGCAAAAGGATTATAATTTTCAGTGATGAGAAATAATAAGAAAACAATAAATCCTAAGTAGATTTAGTTCTCAAGAAAACCCTGTTAGGGCAAATCAAAAGAATAAGAGATAGGGACAGAGAAATTAAATGGATCCTGAGTGTAGTCTGGGAGAAGATCACTCCCTCTTTTTGTCCTGTAAGCCAAATTACACTGGATGTCCCACTCAAACATTTATTAATTTACTTGAAAATTATTAATATCAGCTCACTACATGTTTTTTAATGATGAGTGGAGCACAAGATGGATAGAGAAAGTGGGGCCTCATCTGCAGGTGAGCTGAGCTTGAAAGCAAAGTTCTTTACTCGTCTGTCTACATTCCAGCCAGATTTTTAAATAATGACAGAAAGTATGAGATCCTGGGTACAAGTGGCTGAAATCCTCCATAGGGCGGATGAACTCAGCCTTAGGGACAGAGTAAGAAGAATCGGAGAGCTTGGCATACAGCCGCTGCCCTCCTGTTTGAAGGTTCACCAGGCATATCACACTGGAAGGATGTTTCAGAACGTTCGATACACTGTTTTTTTGTGATTGGGGTAATGTGGGGGTATCGCTTGAATTTTTAAACTTGAAACTTTTATCAATATCTTCAAAAAGGTGTCAACACAAACAAAAACGTTGCTGCACACACCAGGACTAATGTAGCATAAACGTTTGACACCATTTTTGTTAGGTTTGAAGAATGTGGCTGGGGGGCAGCCTCACTTACGTCAATGACCTGTAGAGTGTAGCTGGTCAAAGTGAAAATGCTGGACCGGCTACCCCTGTGACCCGATCTCAGATAAGCGGAAGACAATAAACAAATCTGTCAAATGCTCTCTGTCAATCAATCAATCAATCAATCCATTTTTATTTAGCATCTTGCAGCAATGCCTTGCATTGGCCAAGGTGCTTTAAAAAATAAAACTAATAAATACAGAATACAATAAAACGAAAAATTGTGTCAAGTAAAATCTAGAAATACAAACATATTAAAATTATAAACACTAAAAAATAAATGTCAAAATCCTTTTTAAACAAATAGGCCTTAAGTTTAGCTTTTGATAAAAACAAGTCAGAGATGGCGCGCAACTCATAGGGAAGACTATTCCAGGATGTTGGGCAAGCCACTGTAAAACACAGCTCCCTCCATTGCTTACACCTAGAGCGAGGTGCCTCCGGCAGATGTTGACCAGCAGACCGTAAGGCTCTGCTGGGCTGGTGGGTTGGTCGGCTGGTGGGTTTTTTAAACGTTCAGCTAGTTAGGGCAGTGCAAGGCCATTCAGTGCTCTAAAAACAGACAGCAGCAGATTAAACTGTATCCTGAACTGAACTATAAAAGATAAAAAGATAAGAGTGATATGTTCATGTTCATGTGAGGTCTAAATTGCAGTTCCATCCATCCATCCATCCATCCATCCATCCATCCAGGGTTCTAGGGGTTGGTGCCTATCTCCAGCAGCCACATTACAGGTCGCCGGTACATCACAGGGCATCAAGGTATACCAAGTTTTTATGAACCGGATTTAAAACAACTAGAAAGCATATTGTTGCAATAAGCACTGCTTATATAAACGACTGCTAAACGACTGCTAGATTTAGCAGCTGTTTGTTCCTGTTTGTCAAAATCAAAATGACAATAAAGAAATGCTAACATAATATTATGAAAACTATAATTGATAAAACATTGCATTACATTTTTTAATAGAAGTAGTAATATTTTTGGCTTTTCAGTTTTAAACTTAATCAAAACGAGGTTTTGTTTGAATTTTTTGGCTAATTTCCATGAGACAGTGAAATGATTAAATTTTAACTCAAGTTATCTTACAGTGAGGTTTTCATGCCAGCTCTTGCCTAAGCAGTTGGTAACCTAATAGCAGCAGAGAGTAATCTAACCACGTTTAGTAAAGATAATTGCATTAAGGGCAATGATGTTCTTTAAAATTAACATGTATTCAAATGGAGGCAAAATTAAAACTGATTTCTGCTTGTTAAACTGCTCAACCCCAAACTTTTTGCAGTTTAAGGTCAAAATATGGATTCTTAGCTTGACTGATCAGTTAAACTTATGTGGTGACTTTCAACTGAGCCTTTTCTCAGCCAAAGAAAAAAAAGACTTCATAGACAGTAAAAAAAAAAAAAATAGTACCTATTTAGTAGGTACACATTACCTGATCCATCTAATATAATTCTGATTATAGTGCTGGATATTTCCAGCTTCATACCTTGGTAATTACATATTAGATAATCATTACATCTTATTTATTAATACTCCCATTGATAGCTGATGACATTTGAAAAGTCTTATACTGCAAAATTAATTGCATGAAAAAGCAGTTGCTTTGAGTCTATCCCGTTTTCCATCCACTATCAGTCCATCAAATAAACTATTTTGTGTACTGCTTTTAAGATTTTTTTTAAACAATATTTATAGCATGGAAATGACAAATTTCACTGGTATTTTTCAGAACATGGTGCTGCAATCTTTTAGAGCTTTTCAATCTTGATAAAAAAATTAAAATAGGTAGAAAAACAGCCAGCCAGCCATTGTCTTCCACATATCTGAGATAGGGTCACAGGGGTTACTGATGCAGAAGGGAGACCCAGACATCCCTCTCCCCAGGAACGTTCTCTAGTTTATTCTTGGAGATCCCAAAGTGTCCCCATGGGGGATTTATAGCACCTCCAGCTGGTTCTGGGTCTGCCCCAAGGTTCTTAACCTCTAAAAGTACGTGACCAGAAGGCATCCTGATCACAATTTCAGACTCAGACTCAGACTCCAACTCAGCTGATTCCTTTTGATGTGAGGGAACAGTGGCTTTACTTTAAGATCACCATTCGTCTGGTTATAATTCACCTTTCATGACCCAGGTGAGGATCATGATGTAGAGAGACCTGTAAATTGAGACTCAGCTCTTCCTGGAACAGCAACCATATTACTAGAGATTAGGAAAGTGTGCTCACAGTTCTTGCTTTGGGTATGCCAAGACTGGACAGTTCTTAAAAGCAATAGCAATTGACCCCTCAATTCACAGCCAGGACGATACCAACACTGCTCCTTCAGAATCTGAGGTTGGATTATCGGTCAAAGCCCCTTTCCAACATCATAAAGTAAGTTTTCCCTAAGAAGCTGAGAAGTGTGATCACTAGTAGTTATAACTAACTATTTGCTCCCCTTTCTTAAAAATTGGGACCACCACGTCGGTCTGCCACTCTACTGATGTTTCTCAGTCCTCCATGCTACATTAAAGAGGAAAATCAACCACAACACAACTTTATTGGTCTATATTTCCAGGAACAATCTTTTTGTATAAGAAATCTTGATGATATGCTTGATACCCCTCTTGGTGAAAACCAAACTAAAAATAAAGACATTCCTCAAATTTAAACCTCATAATTTTATATCTTCGTTCTTTCTCTACTGCCTGAGCAGTTTTTACATCAATAAGAAACACTACATGAATGTATAAATCATGACTAAACTGTTGATGGATAAATGCAGAGCATCGCCACATTAGGGACCTCATAAAACAGCTGCTGCTAATTCCTCTTTGCCACTAGGTCACGGACGGGGTTATGTGTGAAGTCCATTGTGGTTAAAGATCTCTGCTTTCGAACTTGGAGTTGCGGTGAACTGAGGCCTCCCCACTCAATGCTCCTGCCCTTGTCATCGCAAGCTGTTCTCAGGCTGCAGTGCTAACCCGGGGTCAGGAGCAGGTCAGCTCTGCAGAGATGGACAGTACTGTGTGTTTCCATTAAGTGGAGAAAGTAGAGACAGAGTAACTGATAACTCTGGGCTGTTTTTATGAGTGGACACATGCCAAGACTGCATGTAATTGTCTCTACATTACCCTTAGAAGAACCGAAGCATTGCACACATTCCACATTCTTCTTGATGAACTCACTGACTCGACTGATATAATGTATAGCATTTCTGCTTGCCCCTTGTTGGCCGGTTAGGGAGCCAAGTTTTAAGCCTTAACCCCACTGTCTCCACTTCTGGCTGGGGGGGAATGCGACGCCGCACGGCCGTCTCAGCCCTGTGGGCTTTGCAGGCACGGAGTCTCATCTCCCACTGTTTATCCATGTGTCTTTGCTTTGGCTTTGGCCCTACGCTGTAGGCCACCGTGGACTGAGTGGGGTCCTTGCCCTGTGTCACCCATCTAAGCTCTGCTTTCACTGGAGGGCTTAGCGCCTTACCCCTCGGCTGTTTTATGAGCAGACAGCTGGGCTAATCTGTCTCCCTCTTCTGTCTTCCACTGTCTTTTTTCTTGGGTCTTGCTTTGCTGCTTCTTTTAGCTCCTTTCTGTTTTTGTCTCGTCTAGTCTCATATATTTTTTTAGCACTGATGGAGTCATAATTTGCTCTGATTGATAGATTTCAATAAATCAAAATGCCTGCACAGATATGACTTGAATAAATTAAGATGCCTGCAAAAATTATGTTGGAAACACTGAGGCTGATGTCTACGTATCCTTTTTGTCTTCTGTGCATCTGCTGGGTTGAGAGATCAAAGGTGAGGAGGGAAAACATCAAAGAGCTTCAACTGAGATCTTTGCTGCAAGTTATAACATCTTGGTTTTTTTGGCTTGGAACACCTTGAACTTGAAAATTTATTATCCAAAAAGCAAAATAAAGCAGAAGGGATTTCATTTTTTATTACTGCTTTATAGACGCTGTCATTTTCATTTTGAAGCCTTTATCTCATGCAGCTTTTAGCATCTCAAATATTCAAATATAAGTCAGTTTGTCCTTTGTAAGGTCTTGTCAATGTCTTACTTTGATATAGCATGTATTTGAATAATCAGCATAATTAATAATGGTTCTAGTAATGGTTTTCATTTGCAGTCATTCTGTAGATGGCTACATATAATAACATTTAAACATAGATGCCTAATTCAGATAATTCAGATAATTGCAATTCATACAATATACACATTACTGATCTAACTGTTGTTTACTGACCATTAATAATATGGTTGCAGGATGTTTTATGTAGTCATTGTTGTTTTCCAAATAATTGTCCAGTGGAATTTAGATATTGCTTCAATCTTGAAGAAATCTACATTTAATGGACTGCGTGGTGGAACAGCTGCTTGCATTGTTGCCTTGCAGCTAGAAGGTTCTGGTTTTGCATCCTAACCAGGGCCTTTCTGCATGGAGTTTGCAGATATCCCTATGTGTTCATGGGTTTCCCTCCCAAAGTATAAACTTCCCCCTTCCTCAAAATTTTAAAAAAAATATGCATTTTTCATTAATTTTTCCAAATTTTAAATAGTTTTTTCAGTTTTTGTATGCACAGTTCTTTGCTCTTTGATGGACTGCTGACCTGTAGACCTGCCCGTCACCCATTGGCAATAGCAACCTTGCAAGGATTAGCAGGTATAAAAAACTGTATGTTTACTATATACCCCTTGAAAGACCTTATTGCATCTACAGTCCAAGAATCATAAATTAAATACAGTATTTACATGTCTGCAGAATGTTAATTTTGAAACAATAATCAGTCGTTACAGTTGAGGAAATATTGTACATTCTTATCTGTTGCTGCAAAAAAAAAAAAAAAAATTTTTTGTATTCTTTAAATAAACACTACACATTTTGCTGTTCCCATAGCTGTTTTCATTTCATACATTTAAAGAAACCATATCTTACCTATGCACTTCAAAGATTGCATATCAGTTTATCTCTCTTGGTAGCTGAGTATTTTATAGCAGTGTGAAGATAAGAATTTGGACTTGTTGAGTGTAATGAAATAAGACAATGAACCCTTGATCAAACCAAAATTACTCTGAGCGACCTTCTGCTGGTACATATTATTATGGAGTCATATGGTGGATTCTTAAGTATATTATAGAAACTTACTTTAAAATATCTGTTGTCAAAGCAGGAATGAATCAACTCCAAGGAGGTACACACAATGACTCATGGTCGGTATGAAACGTCACGAGGCAGGTTGCGTAAAAAACTAGTTTCTGAAAAACTCAAAAGGTAAAAAAGACCTAAACTGGAAAAGTGTGAAAATAGCAAAGGCCAAAATACCCAACATCCACCTTTTTCATTACATTATACAGAGAGTTTAGACCAGCTATATTAAATTTCCAATAAGTTGTACCTTTTCTTTTCTTGTCTTTATAGCATGTTCTCTCCTAATTTAAACATTAGTCGCCATCTATTATAGCTTTGGTGTTAATAATCCTCTGAGATGAGGTGAGATTTAAAGCTGCAGTCACTAAAAGCCCATTTAAAGCTGTTATTTAACCTTTGGGTCATGTTCAGATGTTTAATGGTGATATGCAACGTCCTACTGACTGAGCTTTTTCTGTGACTAACTGTATGTGCTCTCTTTCATACTCTAACCTTGAAAACTGGGTTTTCAGAGTTTATCTCTTCTTTCTCCCTAGATGAAACGACTAAAGGAGCTACATCCATTAACATTTACTTTTCCTTCCCATAGAAAGTACTCCTGGATCAGTGCTTCTGTGTTCTTTTTCTTTCTCTGCTCTGTTCTCTCAAACTCCCAGTCGGTCGTGGCAGATGGCCGCTCACACTGAGCCTGGTTCTGCTGGAGGTTTCTTCCTGTTAAAAGGGAGTTTTCCCTCTCCACTGTCGCTACATGCATGCTCAGTATGAAGGATTGCTGCAAAGTCAACGCCAGTGACTGTCCACTGTCTCTACACGCTCATCCGGGAGGAGTGAATGCTGCAAGTCACTGACTGGATGCAATCTGCTGGGTTTCCTTAGATAGAAAAACTTTTATCCAATTTGAATAAATGACTGAATCTGACTGTACTGTTCAATGGTTAGTTACTAATTGGAATGCATGTGCCTGACGTGAAATCTATATGATTCGATTGAATTTTTTAAAGTTACCCACCTTTCACACAATGCAACAGGAAACAACACTCTCCAATTATTTTAACCTCTGCCTTCCTCCCTCCCTGTTGGATGGAGTAAGGGGGAGTCAGGTTTAGCCTAAACCGGCTCAGTTATGGTTGAGGTGCAAACACACCCTCCATTTCTACTACCCGTGTGACCCCTTCTCTCTTCCAATGGTTATAATCAGTCTGACAGAGAGAGGTACCCCCAATTCTTGTGGTTTTTAGTATAACAATGGCCACCAGTGGGCTCTACACGGACACACTTTATCAGTGTATTATTTTACATAGTACCCCTACACATAGCCCATTCTAAAATGGACAAACTCTAACACTCAGTAGTTTAATCTAACCTCCCCAACAACTTTGCACCATTCCAAACCCTTTGTAAAGTGCCTTGAGACGACATGTGTTGTGAATTAGTGCTACATAAATAAAACTGAATTGACTTGAAACGTAAATGTACACTTTGGGGACAAATGAGACTTCATTTTGATTGAAAAGGTACCGTATGCAATATTTATTACAATCTCTCAACTGACTTGGAGCTGACTGAATGCTGAAATATTTTTTGTTTGTAAAGAAAATGTAATTTTTTTTCTCGGTTTTTTAATTTTATTCCGCTGGTCTCTTCCCTGCTTTTTGTTTCAGTCCTCTTTTATCCATTTCACTGTTTTCTTTCAAACCCTCTTGCTGTACTGCCATCTTTTTCTCCTCCTTGGCCAGTAGCTCTTTCCCTCCTCCTTTAAACTCTTCCCCATGCTCTTCAGCGTCCAGCTAAACTTAGAAGTGACAACAGTTGCAGGGTGATGGCAGTGGCTAAATGCGATCAGAACAATAGCTCCCTCTTTCTCCTCCTCCCCCTTTAATAGGCTGCCATTGTTTCCTCCACTGTTGCTGTTTCAGGGAGTTTGTTAGCTATGCTAATGAAGGTTGGGCTTGTGTGGGTTTAGCGAGATGGGATTTGATGCTCTTTAACTGGGCACTTTTAGAAGAGAGAGGTGATCATAAGTGTGGCCAGGCAGCTATTTGCCACCAGTCAAATGTCACAAGCGTGTTGATGCGACACAGCAATGGAAGCATGGAGAAATTTGGTAAATTTCCCAAAGGCTGGCCTTTATGACATCCATACATGTGCAAGACAACAGCCTCATCACAAATGTATCAGCAGCAGAACCCTTGCAGAGAATACGTTGACTAAGACAAGATGCAAAGACGACAGTTAAGTATAGTGCAGTCAGTCATCCAATCAGTCAGTAAGTCTGTAAATAGCCAAGCCGATGGCTCCTCTGAGCTTTCCTCTAAGAGGAATTCTCTTTCTCCTTGGTGTATTAATAGCGCCTGTGCATTGTTTCCTACAGCAGCACTCCTCCAATCAAAGGAAGTTGGCCTGCCAAGTATACCGTTATTTTCCTTTGTCCCTATGTTTAGCAGGCATGTGAGAGTCAGATATGTGTGTGAGAGATACTGCATGGATGAAGGTACTTTGGGGGTTTATGAGTAAGTGTTTGCATGCTGTTGGCTGGCGGGGATTATCTCAGGATGTCTGTTTATTTATGCCTGTTATCAAATATGTACAGTGATACATCCTTGAATTGTTTGCATATGTCACTGAATCTGTCTCTTTAGGGTAAGGGACATTGATTTGAAATATTTTTTTCACATACTGCATAAGAGAATTACAAATAGATTTATAATAATGTTTTCTTAATGCATTTGATGTGAGTTAAATGTTTAAAAAAGGAGTCATTTCACTGTTCTTCAGAGTGTCCTGCCAAAATATGACCGCAAGCCATTTTTTTAAGTGTAACAGGCTTGTAAGATATTTGGATTGTAAATATGTCAAAGCCTTAACCTAGTGACTGACAGGGGACTGAAGCATTTAGATACCTTCACTTTTCAGAGTTGGTAGCAATCAATATCAGTTATCTCTTCAGTTACTCTTTAAAAATACTTCTTAAATGTATTGAACTGGAATGACTGCATATAGTTTAGGTAAACTGTATTTATTCTGTAATATAGTCATCATTTTCTTATCCTTTAAGAAAAAAAAGGTAAGCTAAACGAAATGGGTAAACAAATAAAATCAATAAATTCATTGATTGCCCAGTTAAAGACCCTAAAACTCATTGAGCTCAGAGTATTAAAATCTTCTGACATGGAAGATGTTCACAACCACACTTACATGGTGACAAATGAGGAAGAAACTTAAAAATCAGTACTAAAAGTATCCTTGGAGTCTTTGAAGAGCTGGAGTAAGTTGTTGGATATATATATATATATTGCTGGAGGTTTCTTCCTGTTAAAAGGGAGTTTTTCCTCTCCACTGTCGCTACATGCATGCTCAGTATGAGGGATTGCTGCAAAGTCAACGCCAGTGACTGTCCACTGTCTCTACATGCTCATCCAGGAGGAGTGAATGCTGCAAGTCACTGACTGGATGCAATCTGCTGGGTTTCCTTAGATAGACAAACTTTTTATCCAATTTGAATAAATAACTGAATCTGACTGCACTGTTCAATGATTTGGATTAATTGTAATGCATGTACCTGACTTTTGTGAAGTGCCTTGAGACGACATGTGTTGTGAATTGGCGCTATATAAATAAACTGAATTGAATTGAATTGAATATTATCAAAATAGATCAAGTTTAACCTTTTTGCACAGCAGCATACCTTGTGTCTGATGAATATCAATAAATGTCTGCAAAAGTATTCACATTTTACATGTAGGCCTGAAAATGTTGTTTTGCTCCCATCTGAAATAAGTAATTCTTTCACTTGTTTGCTGTGTGCCCAGCATGGCTTAGGGCAGACTGCAACAGGATTTCTTCTGGTTTTCTTGTTGCCACTCTTCTGTGAAGGCCAGATTTGCAGAGTGCATGGATAAAGCTTTTCCTGTTGACGGTCTCCCACCTAAGCTGAGGATCTCTGCAGCTCTTTGAGAGCTATTGTGGGCATCTTGAATGATTCACTGAGTAATGCCCGCCTCATCCGACCTGTCAGTTTTGTAAAATGTTGTCCTCTGTAAGATGTTTAAAACTTGGGATACTGATTTATAACCTAACCCTGCTTTAATCTGCTCCACAATATTATCTCTGATCTGTCTGCTGTTCCTTGGTCTTCATGATGCTGTTTGTTCACAAATGTCTCTAACAAACATCTGAGGACTTTCCAAAACAGCTAGATTCATACTGAAATTCAATTATACACCACCTATGTAGGTGGAATCTACTTACAAATTGGGTGACTTCTGAAGGCAATTGCTTTCATTAGGTTTTATTTATGGGTGGCAGAGTAGCACTTGCTAAATGAAAATGCACAAAAATTGAAAACCACATTTTTTAATTCCACTTCACAGTTTTGCACTGGCTTATGTTCTTTTACCACATATTATCCCAATAAAACTGTCTGAGGTTTGCTGTTGTAATGTGACAAAATGTGAAAAAGCTCAAGCGTGATGAATACTTTTGCCATGCACTGTATGAATATTCAAGCACATAATCATAAAGACATTAAAATACTCTGATAGGTCCTCCAACACACACACTCACAACCTCATTCAATGTGAAACACACTAAGTGACACGCTGGGTGAGGAGAGCTGGTCATCAGGTGGCCAAGTGGTGGCGTTGAGGCATCATCAGTCACTTGGAGTCGGCCAGTGACTCACCAAGGACACAATGGAATTAGTGAGATTCTCTGCAATGTGACAGCTTGCTCTGGCTAAATGGTGTAATAATCTACCCCTCCTCTCACAATCCTCCAGCACACACACATGCACATATGAATTTGCCTGTTCCTCCTGCCTGTTTGCCCTCCCCATACCAACTGGCACACATAACATTGTCTTAAGCTATAAAAAAAGATTTTTACCCCCGCCTCCCTCCATTGCGGTAATTATTGAATTAATGCAGATGGAGAGAGACATCTGCATGTTAAAGTGTTGGCCTCTCTCTTATGCACAGCAGATGTTCCCCTGTCATTTGCTCAAATTACGCCGCTTAGATACAGGACAGAGAGAGAGAGGGGATTCAGGAGGGAGAGAAAGTTACTCGCTAAGGCGACATTGTCTTGCAGTCCTCAGAATATCTACTACAAAACTCATTTCACAGCAGTCCTTTAGGACAACCCCTGATTCCTCTCAGACAGTCATTTAAGGGCGCTGTAATTGCTTGTTAATTGTTGTATAATGAAGGCAGTTGACTTAAACACATTCCATTCAAATACAGTTTCAAGAGCTTTAATAAACACAAGTCAACAAAAGCGGTTTCAGGAACATTTGTTGTAATAATTTAGTAATTGACAAAAAATAACTTAAGGGGAGTAATAATACTTCATATTTGTCAACAGATAAGTACATTTTTAAAAACCCAGCAGTGATTCTTTCTTTTAAAGGGCCTGGCAACAAATCTAGCTATTTTATCTGGTGTTATGGTAGACAATGTGGAGCACATATCACTCTTACTCTTCTTAACGCGCAACAGTTGCTGACGTGGGCTCCTCCCTTGCCCCAAAACACCTCAAGGATGCCCATATTTTTGGTATGTTTTGGTTACATCCTCCTGAACAACATTTAAGTTGTACAGGTGGATGTAGCAGAAAAACTGTAAAAACTGAAAATATTCATGTTTTATTGTGACTTATTAGTTCCTAAGACCAAATTCAGACTCAAGGAAACTAAACTAATAAAATTAAAACCAACTTTGGGTTTCTTTTGTTTGTTTTGGGTCATATTTGCCTTTCCCAAGCCCAGACGGAAGATGAATTGTAATATCAAAAAACAAGAATCAACAGAATGTTGTGATTATTAATCTGACAATATTATTTAATATTAATATTTTAACAAATAATATTTCGGTCTGTTAAGGGTTGTCCTGTGAATACCAGTCCAGTAAGGCGATGGTATTAGGACAAGCTCTGACATTATTGAACAGCATAAACTCTGTACACACATGGAATGAATTCACACAATTTCTTAAAATACGAGAATTTATTAACAAAATTAAGTCAACTCAAATTCAAACATATTTCAATCAACAAACTCTTTACTATGCTAAAACAATCCAAGTAAACTACCAAGCAGAATTAAAGAATGACGAAGACTAATGGGCTCTGTACAATATAAACAAGTTGATTAAAGATGATTGAAAATCATGACCAAAAGAGTGATGCAACATTACCATGCAATGTTATTTATGTCTGAGAACCAAGGATTATCTTGAAGAATCTGGAAATGAAGTTAAGTTAGTTTTGGAACCAACTTAAACAGTGATCCGTATACCTTTAGACAACCATTCACAATGCAAGATCAGATAAAATATTATTTTTTAATAAAATAATGTTTTAAAGAATGATCTGCTGAATAAGACCAACCTTCTGGATGACTAATTCTCAACAGTGTCTCATTAGATGCCTTTATTAAAATAATATTTGAAGAAATATTATTAAGGGAATATTTGGAAAAGAGCCAAATCTTTCTGGAGAAATGGGGCTTAATGGTGTTTACTTAGTTATCAAATGTAGTAAAATGATGTTAGGGACATTTACTGGATTGAAAACTAAACCGTTCTGGGTAAATACTCTTCAGCAGCAAGCACGTGGCCTAGGCTGTTAGCAGTTAAGCTAACAAAGGAGGCTAATAGCTTAGCATCCAGAATCAAAACACACACACTTAAAATTCTGTCAATAAAAGGGTTAAAATGCATAAGTGCGGACGGTGCGTTATGAGCAACACTCTGTGTTTAAAATCACCCTTTAAATAAAGTTTGTCTTAACTTTAAAAACACAAACACAGAACACAAAGCTGATCACATGTGCAGATAGCCTGCGAGCACTAAGACAGCAGTTTCACACAAACAAAACCAAACTTCATAAAATGAAAAACGTTTAGATCATTTCATCCTAACTGTTATTCTGCCCAAACATAACCTCTGACCATGTTGAGGAAAAGATGTCCGGGGCGGCGAAGTTTGAAGAAACGTCCACAGTCAACCAAAACAGAAAAAAAAACCAAAACAAAAATCCTGTAATAATTTTCACACCATCATAATACTGCTTTTAAACCTTAATAATTTCTCAAGTTCAAAACCATAAGAAAAGAAAAAGATTAAAACAGAATATAGGGGTTTTGGGAAAAATTATTTCCCATCTTCATCCCTTGTTTGATAGATTTTACCGGGGTTGATTCGGGGACTGCAACGGATTCCCCATGTCTTTTGGGAACCCCGTTACCCCCGAAAAAAACACACCTGCAAATCATCTCAAACCCCTCCTTTGTGATGACATCTTTTGGAGTGGCTCCACTCTTTACCACCAAAACCTTACGTTCGATTTGCACTGTGAAAAGGGTTTGTCTTTTAAACTGGTGGGCCTGGGTTTTGGCTGGCGCCAATGCCCCCCCCCCCTTGGTTCTGTTGCATCACTTGGGGACTTACTTTGCACTTCTTATTAGGCCTTTTCTCAGTTTGAATGTTTAAAACCCTAATTTTGCCTTTTTCCCTGTTCTTTGAACTGACACGTGTTTCCCACACAAGCTGAGCATATCTACGAATCTCCTGAATAGAGAGTTTCTCTGTTATGCAATGCACGGTCACTTCATACTGCCGCTAACGTGGAGGTTGTGAAGAAACAACGACTTAAAAGGTGGTTTTCCCTTCAAGACCGGAGCATAACATCCCTGAAAATAAGCTGTTTTTAAACGTTTGGGAAATATTCTCTGGGGGGGTTCATACTTTTTTGAGAAATGTCCAAAGCATCAATAGTGGCGCGGCTTCATCTTTGTAAACATGGTACTCTTTCTAAGAGCCTGGCAGAGAAGTGGATAACTGTCCCTAATTTTGGGGGGAAGAGTTTTAGAACACATGAACCACTCTTAGCTGTTTTTTTCCAAATAAGCCCCCAGCTTCTCACAAAAGAAGGAAAAACGCAAGTCAAAGAAGACAATTTTAAACCCTCACGCAGGTAAGCCTCGATATTTGACTCCTGGCTACCTTGATCAAAAACTTCTTTTCTTTACCAAGGGATTTAAAACTGTTTTAAATGGACACCATGCTCCAAGGTGGGGCCAAAATGTCCTTCTGAGAAGTCCCGCGGTTAGGTTCATGAAAGGGTGGAAGAAAACCTAAAACCTAACCTCTGGGGGAGGAAAAAAGTTTTTTCATGATTTTAAATGAGAGCTTTTAATGAAGTTTCATGCAAGTTTGGGGGGTGGGGGGGTCAGGTTGGATTGAGGTTTAACCCGGGGAGCCATGTGCGGTCTCTCCTGGCCCCTATTGGGGTCGACACAGAGTTCAGAAGGGAAAAGGGGTGCCAATCAGGCCGGGGAAGGCTGTCCTTCCACTAATTGGACCCAATTGGGCACGCCGAGTCCGGCCCCTTGGTCATCTTGGTGGTTTTTTCACTGCAATTTTTGATTTGGCAGGACACCCCTGGAGACCATCTGACTTCCAACACTTCTGGGTTTAGGGCCTGGGAAGTAAATTTAACATTTGGACTAAAAAATTTAGGAAGGGGGAGACTTTTTAGGTGCTGAATGGCTTTCGTCCGAAGTTCCCCCCCCTGCTGTGGCTGCTGTGAGTGAAAATGCAAAAATTAGGTACCTGGAAGGTGGGGGTCTGCCCCCCTTTTTGGGGATGAAGTTTCTCGAGCTCATCTGCCCCTTCAGGTCCTTTTAATTTGCTTAAGCTTTCTCCATCCTCTACCCCGCCCTTTTGAGAGGCTCAAGCTTTGCAGCATTCTCTTTTTTGAAGGGCCATCTGGTGGGCCCGTCTGTAACTGAAGATATCTTTTAGCTCCCGTTGTGTTTCCCGTGATACAACAAGGTGAAGTGGACAAAAAACATCTGAAATCAGAATCTCTCTAGTTGGATTTTCAATTTTGGTCAAGTAATTCTTGGGAAAATGTTTATTTAATGCAGCAAGGGCAAAATGATTTTAAAGCATCCCGCTCATCTGGAGACAAAAAGGATGAAATCAGCAACAACAAAAATTTCTGCATCTCCACGTCTGCTGAATTCATAAAGGGTTTTTATTCCATCATTTTGGCAGAGACTACAAAACAAAACAAAGTTATGAAAAAATTGCTAAAAAACAACAACATCCAACAAATGTATGTCCAGCTATATATTTCTATATTGCAATCATTTTATTGTAAAATGGGCCCCAGAAGTTGATCATTCAACCCGTGACTTGTTACAACACTATGCTTTTAAGTGTTACAATGCTACTCCTTTTTCTAAGGATATTTGTGATGTTAGGCATTAAATTTTTTACCTTTCTTGGGGGGAAAAATAGTGATTAGATACTACTCTTCACCTTAAAGGGGGTTTTGTTTAAAAATGCAAAGGAAAGGGAAGAAAATTGCTACACCTCCTAAGGGTAATAAATGCAATTTGAATTTTGATTCTAACCCCCCTTTATGGCAGGGTGGATTAGATTAAATTGGGATTTTAATCTGGCAATAAATCCTTTTTCTTTCAAAACATAAAACAAAACTAAAAGTTACTGGATGGATGCATGCATCAAAAAATTAGGTCAGATATTAAAATTAACTGCAAAATTAAATTCAGTTTTGATTGTGGTTTTTTCACAAAAAAAAAAGCCCCTTTGGGAAAAGATGTGGAGGAAAAATGTCTGGACAGTAGGTTAACCGAAGTAAACCAAGTCTCAAGTTATTTGTTTCACAGAAAAAAACCAGACTGAGTCAGAAAAACTAAAATTTTTTCCTATTAAAACAGAGTCGTTTTTATCGCACGGAGATATTTTAGTTTTAATTTGATGAAAGTCTAAAAAATTGTGAACTCCTGTAATGTCACGGAAATTTATATGTTCTCTTAAAAATAAACAGTGACATCTGATGTTAGAAACCCGATGTTTTGAGCCTTTTTATGACCCGGGGCAGGGTTTTTAAGCTAATCACTTGGTGCATCAATAATGTGCAGTTTTGGTTTATTCCCTTCAATTTATGTACAGTACAAGCTGTTAAAGATAATGCCCCCCCAGGGACGCCATAATGTGGTTTTTAATCTGACAATATTATTTAAATTTTAATATTAATATTTTATCAAATAATATTTCGGTCTGTTTAAAGGGGTTGTCCTGTGAATACCACCCCCGTAAGGTGATGGTATTAGGACAAAGTTGAAAGGTGGGGAAGCCAAGTCTTTAATTATTGAAAAAGCATAAAATCTGCACACACATGGAATGAATTCACACAATTTCTTAAAAAAACAAGAAATTTTTTAACAAAAATAAGTAAATTCAAATTTAAAAAAATATTTCAATCAAAAAAAAACTCTTTAACTATGCTAAAAAAATCCCCCTAAAACCCAAAACCAAAAAAAGAATTAAAAAAAATGACGAAGAAATAAAAGGGCTCTGTACAATATAAACCCAAATTATTAAAAAATGATTGAAAATCCTTGACCAGAAGAGTGATTGGAAACATTACCATGCAAAAGTTAATTTTTTTTGAGAAAACCAAGGATTATCTTGAAGAATCTGGAAATGGAAATTTAAGTTAGTCTTGGAACCAACTTAGACAGTGATCAGTATACCTTTAGACAACCATTCACAATGCAAGATCAAAAAAAATATTTTTTTTTAATAAAAAAAATGTTAAAAATTGATCTGTTGAATAAAAAAACCCAACCTTCTGGATGATTAATTCTCAACGGTGTTTCATTAGCTGCCTTTATTTATTAAAATAATATTTGAAGAAAATATTAAGAGAATATTTGGGGAAAAGAGCCAAAAACTTTCTGGGGGAAATGGGCTTAATGGTGTTTTCTTGGGTTTTTCAAATGTACTAAAAAAGAATTTTTAGGGGACATTTACTGGATTGAAAACTAAAACCGTTCTGGGTAAATACTCTTCAGCAGCAAGCACGTGGCCTAGGGGTTTTTCAGTTTTAAGCTAACAAAGGAGGCTAATAGCTTAGCATCCGAAAACCCCCAAAAAACCACACACTTAAAAATTTTTGTCAATAAAAGGGTAAAATGCATAAGCGTGGACAGCGCGTTATGAGCAACACTCTGTGTTTAAAAAAACACCTTTAAAAAAAAGTTTGTCTTAACTTTAAAAACACAAACACAGAACACAAAAACGGTCACGTGTGGGAGATAGCCTTGCGAGCACTAAGACAGCAGTTTTTACACAAACCCAAAAAAAAACCCCCCCTAAAAAAGAAAAACGTTTAGATCATTTCATCCTAAAAATGTTATTTGCCCCAAACCTAACCTCTGACCATGTTGAGGAAAAAAAGGGTTGGGGGCGAAGTTTTTTTTAAGAAACGTCCACAGTCAACAAAAGGGGGTTAGCTTCGGCTAACCTCAAACGAAGCTGTGGGGGGGGCCGTTCTGTCGGGGCCCGGGCAAAACGCCCCCTTACGGTGATGCCCCGGGGTCGTCCTTCTCTCAGGCAGGGAAAAACCGCTTCACTCGGCTTGTAGAGACCGCGTCTCTGCTGGGGATTTCTCGAAAAACCGTGTGCGTCTGCAGGGCCGGGGAGAAAATCAACAATTTCCGGTGCCTTAAAATTTCCCCGTTAGTGAATGAATACCGGATACACAAAACCAGCAATTTATTCAATACTCAACTTTTGCATATGATCGATGATCATATGAGACTCTGGATCCGTTTGAAGAGTTAAGCTTTTTTGCCAGCAAAAGACTTCAGCGCGCTGTGTCTGCTCCTTGTCCGATGGTCAACCGGCTTGGAGAGGTCGGCTTGTGGGAGAGGGGGTGCTTTTATACAGCCAGTGGCATCATGGGAAGTCTGCTGTTACCCCCCCTTTTTCCCCCTTCTGAAGGTTTTGGCTGAAAGTCTGTTAAATGCAATTTATTTTGAAAACTCCAGAAGAGTTTGTACCGGAGTTTTAATGTTGAAATCCATGGCTTAGGGTTCCAACAAGAAGAAATATGCCTTGCTATTCTTATAATTCTATAATTCTATAATTATTCTAATATAATAATGGTGCTTTACTGACTTTTTGTCTTTTCCATTATGTAATATCCTCTCTCCTTTAGCATCTATTACAAATACATGTAGGTAGGCAATTAGGGTGATGACAAGTTCTTTGGGGCCAGCAGGGGTAGTCTAAGCAGCCACAAAGTCTGCTTATATCTCAGGCTACATATACCTCGACACAGATTATAGATCAGAGTTGTCAAAACGTTTCGCCATGGGGGCCAAAACTGTCAAATTGTAAATTGTTGCAGGCCAGAAAAGTAACATATTTTTATTAATTAATAATCCAAAAACTATTTTGTTATCACATTTCAGTTTTTACTTGGTCAACGAGACACAATACCAAAAGAAACAAAGTAGTCAGAATTTCCATTGCATGTTAACCCTGTTTGAACAGAATGGGCCAGTTCTTTTTCTTCTAGATTTTTTTGTGTGTATTCTCAGTAAAAAGAACAGGTTAGGGGTCCGACTTTCTTCAGAAACTATTGCTTCATTTAGCTAAGCTCAATAAATGGGTGAAAATCCTTGAATCCTTGAAAAATGCGGTTACTCATACTCGTCGTTTTCCGCTTTATCCGGAACAGGGTCAGCAAACTCAGTAGAGACACCCAGACATCCCTCTCCCCAGACACCTCCTCCAGCTCCTCTGGCTCTCCCAGGCCAGCCAAGAGACATAGTCCCTACAGCGTGTCCTGGGCCGTCCCCTGAGCCTCCTCCCAGTTGGACGTGCCTGGAACACCTCCCAAGGGAGGCGTCCAGGAGGCATCCGGTATAGATGCCGGAGCCACCTCAACTGGCTACTCTCGATGTGTCTCTACTCCGAGCCCATCCCAGATTGCCAACCACCTCACCCTATCTCTTAGGGAGTGCCCGGCCACCCTACGGAGGCCAACCTTCCCCGGAATCTGGTCAAAGCTCTCCCGGAGGTGGGAGTTTAATACATCTCTGGAACAAGTCTCTGCCAGACATTCCCAGCAGACCCGCACTATACGCTTGGACCTACCGAGTCTGTCCGGCTTTTTCCTCTTCCAGCGGATCCAACTCACCATCAGGTGGTGGTCAGTGGACAGCTCAGGCCCTCTTTTCACCCGAGTGTCCAAGACATATGTCTGAAGACACGACCACAAAGTCGATCATCGACCTTCTGCCTAGGGTGTCCTGGTGCCAAGTGAACTAATGAACACCCTTATGCTTGAACATGGTGTTCATTATGGACAATCCGTAAGTAGCACGAAAGATCAATAATGAAACACCACTCCGATTCAGATCGGGTAGGCCATTCCTCCTAATCACGCCTCTCCAGGTGTCACTGTCGTTTCCCACGTGGGTGCTGAAGTCTCCCAGCAGAATAACGGAGTCCCCGAGAAAGGCACCATGCAGCACCCCCATAGGGACGCCAAGAAGGCCAGGTACTCCGAACTAACGCTCGGCCCGTTGGCCGAAACGACAGTCAGAGACCTGTCCCCAACCCAAAGGCGACCCTCTCATCCACCGGGGTGAACCCCAACACGAGACGGCTGAGATGGGGGGCAACAAGCAAACCCACCCCAGCCCGCCGCCTCTCGATATCTCGACTAGGGGTCGAGATATCGAGAGGCGGCGGGCTGGGGAATAGTATATGCTGGTGTATTGAAAATAGTAAGAGATAAATAGTTTGTGGTTTATTAATTTAAATTAGTCAGTATCTTTTTTTAAATGTTTGGCCTCACCCAATTTCTTTTAAAAAAACGTATTTGCATCAGTCGCCTGGGCTGGTGGACCAAATCATTCTGAGGGGTTTACAAATGGGCAACACTTTGGACACTCCCGTTGTAGATGTTTGCGGTTTACCTCTGAGGGAAATCATTAGAACCTTAAAAATGCTAAGAACAACATAATTTCAGTTATTTTGCTAACTCAGTCCTGTATCATATATGGATAAATCCAACCATGACTTGACTTCACACAACAAGGTTGGATTTATAGGTTTAACCTAGCATACTTGGTTAGGTTTTTAACCTCAAAAATTGGTTAAACTGACAAATGATTAATATTAAAGCTACAAAAGAGTGGGTGGAGTAAGATATGGGTAAAGCTGATTTTATTAATCTATGAATTGATTTTAAAAACTCAACAAATTAATTTAGATGACAAAAAGCATAATTCATTTTTAAAACAATGTAAAATGTGTCCATCTTAACCTGTGACCAAATCTTTGTTCAAAGTTTGAATGTTTAAACTAGCATTAGCTTGAGCTAACAACTAACAAATGAACTCTCTATTTCTAACTGAAGTCAACCACACAAGCCACTGACTTAAACAATCAGAATAACTTTACTACCTTATAATTTCTTACTTCATTCTGTCAAAGATGCTCAGTGGAGTTTTTATTTGTATGAAGAAGAACAAACTAGGTCATTTTGTCCCCAGGTTTGGTTAAAACTACCAAGCGTCTGTCTTTAGGCTAGCATCTGTGTCAAATAAGTAACTGATCAACTTTTTATGAATAACTGAAGCAAAAAATCCCAAATCTTAAATGTCTCTGATGTGGCTATATAATGTTTATCTGGAATCAGAGCTTTTACAAAAATGTAAGGGTCATGCTGTGCTTTAAAATGACAGGTGATGGATGAATTCAGCTCAGATTTACATAATTATCTTAAATATAGAAGCAAATCCTGCAAATAACATATAAAGTATCCAAATAATACAGTATCATGTCAGAAATGTTATATGAATGTAAATATTCATATTCATAGTTTAACTGAGTAGCTGGCCTCCTGATCCTTACTGCAGAGGAGGACATTGTAATAAAGATCAGGCTGAAAGGACAACATCCTCTTGAAGATTATCTGTCGATTATTCGAAGCAATGTTGAGACGTGAAAAGAGGCTGTGTGCAAGTGAGTCTCCATTAATGTGTACGGGTGTGTATCCCTGATGAAAGATAACCAGGGGGCCTTCTCCTTGGGATTATATTCCAGGTTGGTTCATCCTCATCTCCCTGGATTATGTTGATAAAAACATTCTTGTATTATATTTCAGTGCTTATTATATTAATACTCTCAGGCAGTTCCCAGAAAAAGCTCCGTCCCACGTCTGCTCTAAGGTAATCTTCTTCCACTTGAGCTTTTAAAATGTTTTGGGGGGGTTAGTATCTTTGTAATACCTATTCTCTCCACTCTTAAGGTTATATTTGTCCTTTCTCATTGTTTGCTGTGAATTACATATCTTTTTAATAAAATGTTGATTGAGTCCATGTGTTACTTTTGCTTTTATTATTGTGAAAACAGCAAAGCTTTAGACATTCAGGATGTTTGGTAGCTTTGTGCGACTTATGTCTTCTTTGGCTAAATATATGTATAAAAAGAGCAGCAACCGACTGTGGTAGCGTTAACCTGGCCAGCCTTTCCTGAATTTTTGGAAGATCTTCCTTGGTGGAGCCCCTGATTAATTGACTGTTTTTTCCCCTTCGTCTTAGGCTGTTCAGCTGAGCCGCCGAGCTGGGTTTCTCTTTCTGGAACCCACCTTCCGTCGGAACTGGACTCTGTTGTGCCTGGCAGCTGCCTTTGCAAGTCCTCCAGACTGAGAGCGCACCTGTACACCCACCTTGCTTACCTGGACCATCGGAGCGCTCCAGCCGGTTCTGCGCAGGCTCTCGCTCCAGACTTGCACCCGTCTCTCCCCCCCGACGGATCGATCGCCTCCTGAATACCTGACTCTTGACCACTCTGCTTTCCTCGTTCCTGAACCTAGCAATAAAACTTTGAATCAACGGTTCTTTGTCTGAGTGTCCTCTGCATGTGGGTCAAGTCGGCCTTAAAAACCACGACAGAACACTCAGGCCAGCCGGACCCTGCAGAGGTACTCCAGAGTTTCACCTTATCCAGGCTCATGGTTCGACCCTCCGCTCTTTCCTCGACCAGCAGCGGCTGGTTAGTCAGCAGTTGGAACAGCTCACAGCCTTAATGCAGCACACTCTGAGAGTTATGCCCACCTCACCGCCGGAGGGCGCTGAGGCACCTCCGGAGTCCCAGCAACTCCTTATAGTCGTAATTTGGTTTCTCCTAGCCCGGAGAAGTTTTCCGGGGAGGTTGGTAGTTGCCGGGGGTTTTTGTTACAGTGTGCCCTCGTCTTTAATAGGTCCCCACAGTGGTTTCCCCATGACGACGTGTGAATTTCCTATGTGCTGGGCCTGCTCACCGGCAAAGCACTGCAGTGGGCTGAGGCTAAGTTTTCAAATTTAAGTTTTGGCTGCACCTATGATGAGTTCATTAAAAATTTTAGGTTAACATTTGACATTGACATGGACCGTTCAAGTGTGGCGCGCCGTTTGCGAGCGTTAAAGCAGCACGGTCGCCCTCTGACGGAGTTTACTATTGATTTCCGCACGCTGGCAGTTGCAACGGGTTGGAACTACAGCGATCTAAAATCTACCTTTTTCCAAACCTTAAATGAGAGTTTGAAAGACGAGCTCACCCTTCTGGATGAGCCTGACCGGCTGGACGATTACATAAACCTGGCTGTCCGCCTGGACAGCCGGATGAGGGAGAGGAGATGGTTCCGCCCCGAGCGGCCCGCCGTTAGACTGCATTTCCCTTCTCCTCCTCTATCTCTGTCCCAGCCGGTGCAACCACCGAGCTAGCCGGAGCCCGAGCTCATGCAATTGGAAAGGGCCCAGCTTCCCGATGACGTGCGGCAGCGTCGTAGGGAGGCCTGGCAGTGCTTTTATTGTGGATCCGCTGAGCACCTGCTTTCTGTTTGGCGGATCCGGCCAAAAGGGCGGGTCCGCCGGCTTTGATGGGGCACCCGGCGGACCGTGAACCATCCTTGCCCTCGCGTCTCCCTTTGCCGGCCACATTGCTGTTTGACCGATGTACAGTTCCTTTGTCTGCCCTATTAGACTCAGGCTGTGAACTAGACAAGATAGATCAGGATTTTGTCCGAAGGCAGCGCATTAAGACCGAGGTTCTGTCTATTCCACGCCAGGTTCTGGCTTTGGATGGCCAGACGCTCCATTGTATTACACACAGAAATGATTAACAGAGGATTAACAGAGAGCGCGTTGCACTATTTGTTTTTCCCATTTCCCAGGCCTCGTTAGTCCTGGGTTCCCGTGGCTACGGAACCACAATCCTCACCTAAATTGGACCGATTTAAGAGTCGAGGCCTGGTCATCCCGGTGTTTCTCAACCTGTTTACAGTCAGCTGTCACTCCTAGATCGTCTGAGGAGAGGGTGGAGGAAGAGCCACCAGATCTCACCCGGGTGCCGCACGAATACCATGATCTTAGTTCCGTTTTCAGTAAGACACGGGATCTCTCTCTTCCACCTCACCGCCCCTATGATTGCGCTATCGACCTCCTGCCTGGCGCTCCATTGCCCTCCGGCCGGTTATATAAGATCTCCCGGCCCGAGAGGGGGGCAATGGAGAATTATATTGGAGAGTCGCTCGCAGCCGGCACCATTCGGCCATCCTCGTCTCCGCTCGGTGTGGGTTTTTTCTTTCTCGGAAAAAAGGACGGCTCCTTACGCCCCTGCATCGACTATAGGGGGCTTAACGCCATTACTGTTAAGAATAGGTACCCGTTACCTCTCCTCTCATCTGCTTTCGAGCCTGTTCATGGGGCTATGATTTTTACTAAGCTCGACCTTAGAAACGCATACCATTTAGTTAGGGTCCGCCGGGGGGATGAATGGAAGATGGCGTTCAAAACCCTGCTTGGGCACTTTGAATATTTGGTAATGCTGTTTGGATTGTGCAACGCACCTGCAGTTTTTCAGACTCTTGTAAACGACGTCTTAAGAGATTTTTTGGATGTTTTTGTTTTTGTATACCTGGACAACATCTTGATGTTTTCCAGAACTGTTGAAGCGCACCGGCGTCATGTCTGCTTGGTCCTGCAGTGCCTCCTGGAGAACCAACTATTCGTCAAGGCGGAGAAGTGCCAATTCCACCGAACCTTCATCAGCTTTTAAGGTTTTGTCCTGGAAGGTGGGCAGGTTCGCGCTGATCCGGGCAAAGTGAAGGCTGTGGAGAATTGGCCAACCCCAACCACCCCGAAGAAATTACAGCGGTTTCTGGGGTTCGCTAATTTCTATAGGAGGTTTATCCAGAACTACAGCCGCATTGGCAGCCCCCTGACAGCACTGACCTCCACCAAGGTCCCCTTCACATGGTCTCCTGAAGCTGAGGCAGCTTTCAGCCTACTTAAGAATAGGTTTGCTCGAGCTCCAGTTCTCATCCACCCTGATCCTGGAATGCAGTTCACCTTGGAAGTGGATGCTTCTGACACTGGGGTGGGAGCGGTGCTCTCCCAGCGTCAGGACGGCAAGCTTCATCCCTGCGCCTTCTTCTCCCATTGCCTGGGGCCTGCGGAGAGGAATTACGATGTCGGGGACCGGGAGCTGCTAGCCATTAAGTTCGCCTTGGAGGGGTGGCGGCATTGGCTGGAGGGGTCTGAACTGCCTGTGCTGGTTTGGACCGATCACAAGAACCTGTCATATATCCAGTCAGCCAAACGTTTAAATTCCCGTCAGTCATGTTGGTCTCTTTTTTTTCTCGATTTAACCTTTTAATTTCTTACAGACCCGGCACTAAAAACGTTAAACCCGATGCGCTGTCTCGGCAATTCACCTCTGTCGACTCTGAGAAGCAGGCCGCACCCACCCTGCCTCCCAGCTGCACCATAGGAGCCGTAATCTGGGAGATCGAGGACTACGTACGACAGGCCCTCCTTGCTGACCCGGGCCCGGGGACCGGACCGCCCAACCGCTTGTTCGTACCTGCAGCAGTTCGGGGCCGGTTGATTGCCTGGTTTCACTCGTCAAAGTTTGCCATCCACCTGGGAGCCAGTCGAACAAGCCCAGCTGTTACCAGACGCTTCTGGTGGCCCACGCTGCATCGAGAAATCAGAGACTATGTTTCTGCCGGCCCAGTATGTGCACGGAGCAAGACGTCGAGCCGACCGCCTGCGGGTCTCCTGCAGCCACTGGCTGTTCCTCTCCGCCCTTGGTCCCACATTGCAGTAGACTTCGTCACAGGATTACCATCCTCTCATGGTAGCCATTATGACTATTGTGGACAGGTTTTCTAAGGCCTGTCATCTTGTCCCTCTCAGGAGATTGCCATCAGCCCTCCAGACCGCACAGCTCTTGGTGAAACATGTGTTCCGGCTCCATGGAATACCCCAAGACATTCTGTCAGATCGGGGACCCCAGTTTACCGCCCGGCTCTGGAAGGAGTTCTGCACGGCGAAGGTTTCTCTGAATTCTGGTTTCCATCCTCAGACCAACGGGCAGGTAGAGAGGCTCAACCAAGAGCTGGAAGCGGCGCTCCGTTGTGTTACATCCTCCGACCCCGCCGAGTTGAGCACCTACCTGCCTTGGGTTGAATACTCGCATAACTCACACGTCTCAGCGGCAACTGGATTCACCCCATTTGAAGTCTCCCTGGGTTATCAACCGCCCTTGTTTCCGTCTGATGAGAGGTAGATCATGGTGACGTCAGCACGTTCCTCTCAAGTCCCTCTCCCGAAAACTGTCTCACAGGTTCATCGGTCCTTACTCCATCGAGTCCCTGGTTGGCCCTGCCTCAGTTCGACTTCGTTTGCCTGCCAGCTTCCAGATTCATCCGGTTTTTCACGTCTCTCAAATTAAGCCGGTCCAGACCAGCACACTTTGCCCTCCAGCCGTGTCTCCTCCAGCGCCCCGGGACTTCCAGGGCCACCCCGCCTATTCGGTCCGCCGGATTGTGGCCTCCCGTCGACGGGGCAGAGGATGGCAGTACCTCATTGACTGGGAGGGATACGGCCCGGAGGATCGGTCCTGGGTCCCCAGATCCTTCATCCTGGACCCAACGCTCGTCTGGGATTACTGGGACTCCTAGGCCGGTTCTTCAAGGCCGCCGGATGGCAGTCGTTGAGGGGGAGGTAGTGTCACAGTCTGTTTTTCAACCTGCCAGCTACTAACTTTCTCTCACCCCTAAGAGGCGCTGGGGCAGCAGGCCAGAGGTTTGACAGGTGTACATTGTTCCCTCATCAACTGGAGGACTATATGAGGGTGGCTCGTTGGCTCTTCTACGCCTGAGTGTTTTGCCTACTGTGGTAGTGTTAACCTGGCCAGCCTTTCCTGAATTTTTGGAAGATCTCCCTTGGTGGAGCCCCTGATTAATAGACTGTTTTTTCTGCTTTGTCTTAGGCCGTTCAGCTGGGCCGCCGAGCTGGGTTTCTCTTTCTGGAACACACCTTCCGTCGCAACTGGACTCTGTTGTGCCTGGCAGCCGCCCTTGCGAGTTCTCCAGACTGAGAGCGCACCTGTACACCCACCTTGCTTACCTGGACCATCGGAGCTCTCCAGCCGGTTCTGCGCAGGCTCTCGCTCCAGACTTGCACCCGTCTCTACCCCCCGCGGATCGATTGCCTCCTGAATACCTGACTCCTGACCACTCTGCTCGCCTAGCAATAAAACTTTTTCTCTGTCTGAGTGTCCTCTGCATGTGGGTCAAGTCGGCCTTAAAAACTATGACAGTGCATGGCACTAAACATTACAAAATGAAGTTAATTTTCTGTGATGTCACCGTCTTGTTATATTTAAATTTTTCATAATAAAGGATCAATTGATCATCTTGGCATTAAATCTCATGTGCTCTTTGACTGCCTCAAGTCATAAGATAATTATTAATTGAATTAATTAGACAATAAGTGACTGCATCAATTTGCATTTTAGTTTTAACTGCTGTTCGTCTTCTGTTCCACACTCCAGTCCAGTAGGTGGCAGTAATGCACCTGTGTGCTGGCTGCAAATTGGCAGAAAAAAATTCACCATTCGTAGAATCAGCCTGATTCCACTGAGGGATATGCCCATCTTATCCCATTAGACGTTTACACTAAGGTAAATATTTTAGTAATCTGAGTTTAAAACATTTGAATCTCAGATTTTAAAATGGTCGAGAAACATAAAACAGAAACTGGGGAAAGTTTAAAATCCAAACTTTCATGGGAAATAGACAGGGTGGTTGGAAATGTGACATGGATCCTAAAGACATCCTAGAAAATATTTGCATGTTTTAAACAGCTGAGTCTGCTTTGTATAATACATTTATACAACCACTCTGTTTAACCAAAGAAGGTAGTTGCATACATACAACGTTGTTCTGTTTGCAGGTTAAAGAGTTTCAACATGTGACAATAATTTTGAGACTTGATCAAGGAACCTAAAGGGTCTGTTGTTTTTAACTGTACATACTGGATTTGAAAGGCTAAAATCCATGTTAGTCTTAGATTTATAATATGAGAAGTCTTTACCCACAAATTTTAATGTGATCTCAAGTTGCAGAAGGTAATTATATATGTGTTGGTATTAAATATGACTGGAAAGAAATGTGTAAGGGTATGAAATTTTCAGTTTTCAATGGCTTTACAAAACCAATAATTCAGTCACCAAGTTCAGATTATATAAAAGATCCTAAATATTGCGGTTCATCCCGAGGAAATTTTTAACGATCATTCACTATAAACGTTAGCGATGGAAGTCAGATGCCAAGATGTGCTTATGGATGGACTTTACTTTGTAGCATAACCTAATCTAAAATTCCCAAATCTAATCTAAAATCCCCAAATTTTACGACTGAGGGTAAAATAAAATAAATCACAAATAAATTATTTATGCTAAAATAAATTGTGTTTCAAAATAAAGATTGATCTGGAGCATACAAAACACCTTTTACAGAGTAAACGAGGACCTGATTCATACAAATGAAAAGCCCAGTACAATTTCTGTCCTCCCAGTAAATTTGCACAAAATTTTCTTTAGTGATCAATTACAGCACCAGGTTAGGTTTCTACAGGATCCTACTTTTTTCTGCTCAAATTGTCAGCTTCAGCCTGGCACCACCATAACCTGTGTTATTATTAGCTACATTAGTCTCCAGTGCTTTTACAACTATATGGAGAAGTAATGGAAGAGGGCACTTTGTTTGTTTTGTTGCTTCACTATTTAGTAGAAGACTGAGCTGTCAGCTAATTATCATTTATTGTTAAATGAGTGTTAATGGTAATTTAGTGTTAATTTGTATATGCAGTAATTGATTAAGTGTTGCATGGTTTGGAACTTCTGAACATCTCAACAGGGAGCTCAGACCAACAGAACACCGTTATTGGGCTGTCTGTGAAGCCTCTATTTAAACAGACAGCGTCAGCTCATGTTATCCAGGAGGTTCATTACTTCACTGTTGCAGATATAGGAGCATTACTGTGATTTTTAAGTTGCCCTTAACCATCACTACTGTAGAATTAGCTTATAGTATTATGCAGCTAGCATGTGGCATCGTTCAGCATTTTGTTTTGTCCTGTCTGTCTGCCTCATAGGTAAAGTTCCTTTTGTTCGCTTTTGTGTTTGCTTTGTCAACTAAAGAGGGTCGCATATGTTTTTTTCTGGCTGCACTTGACATGTTAGCAGAGTTAAAAAGTTCCAGCAGCAGCTCATTGTTTTGATCAAGTGAGCTGCAGCAGGGAGGGGAGAAGACCGGGCTGAGTGTCTCTGTTATTGCAATGCTGCAGCAGGAAGAAGTGCATCAATATCAGCCAAATGAGAAGGGGTCCGTTTATGTCGATTTTGATCCAAATATGAATCTTTGAATAATTCAGTCTTTGTATCGATCATATCAAAGTATTGATTATTTTGACAATCCTAAGACATTTGCTTAAAGATTTTTATCAGTCAATTACCTTCTGTACATCCTTGAAATGGGGAACCTGGTGAAAACTAGCATGCTCAGGAAAAACATGCTTCTAACTCAAAGAAAGAATCAAGCAGACATTCAAACAGGCAGACTGAAAAAGGTAATTAATTGCAGTAATTCAATTCATCTCATTTAATAAGCTGCTTTTACAGTGTTTCCTATTTTGCCATATATGCTGGTGTATTGAAAAACATGAGTCTAAATATGAGAAAATTATGGAGATTTTGTGGAGCATCATTATCTATAAAGTCTCTGAAAATGTGTGCATACTGACAGTGGTGTGGTATTCACATTGTCCTGCTTTGTCATGGCTGAGTATGTTTCTTTTCCTTGACGTAGAGTTCTTTGTCTCATTTTTTTCATGGTAAAGGATTAACTGATCATCTAAAAATTACATTTTAGTGCTCTATGAGTGCTCCTGAGTAGTTGGATAATCAGACAATAAAGGATGCCATACGTTGCACTTTTAGTTTCTAGCATCTAGCATCTTGAGGCGAGTGAGGAATCTGGATAGTGTAGTGAGAACATGTTGTGTGAGAGCTGCCACGCTCATGTGGCTGAAGAGTTCGTAATGTGGTGAATGAACTCCGTATGCAACAGTATTTATGCTGAGGAAGGCTATGTGGGAGTGCTATATTCTTATGGCATTGTGTCTTCCTCTGAAACAAAAGAGATATAAGATTCATTACATAAAGTGATACAATTTAAGATTTTATTTCTATTAATTCTGATGATGGTTTTTAGAAAAGTAAAAACCCCAAATTCAGTTTTTCAGAAAAATATGTAAATAAAAAGGTTTTTAATGCAAATATGTCAGTCTATTCAAAAGTATGTCAATGTGCTATTCAGTATATGCTTTGCTTCAGAATCCTCTCTGGGCTGAGCCAATATCTGTTGATATTGACACTTTCTCACTTTCTCCTTTCAATTAACTTTCCGTTCAAGGGTTAGTGTGGATATTTGAAGTCAGGTTCAGTGAATTCAAAATCGGTAATGGTTTCCTTACCTGTAGTACAAACATGTCATATCACTGTGAGCTTGTTGGAAAATTAAGTACATCCTTGTGGTGGTGGAAGCTAACTAGTTAAACAGATGTACAGCTTATGAATTTGCCTCATTAGCTGATTTGGTGAATGGAACATACATCTATGATGCTGCTGCCCAACTGAAGGAAAATCCTAATTTGACCGATAAAGCAGAGACAGGCTTGAACATGGTATAATAATAACTCTGCAGAACAGCAGTTTAAAATGTCTAAGCGTTTAACATGTTTGGATACAACTCTGTGAGCAACCAGGACAGCCAGCTTCCATAGAAATAATCTTTTGTGGTTTACCCTCCTTTTATAGGGTATCTTCCCCATTAGTCTTACCAATTACAGTGTAAACTTTAACAAGGTCGTAACATAACATTTCTGTATTAAAAATACTTTTTTATTGCTCTTATGTAATATTTTACAAAAATTTTGAGTTTCATTGGCTTTACACCAAATATATCAAGTTGTGTGTAATTAATCTACAGTATATATAAAATGATCTGCACTATTTAAACTGAATTACTGAAATACATAAACCCTTAAATAATATTCTAATTTATAATGCTTATCAATTTAAAACACTGATCTGCAAATATAAGTTGTTGTTGGCAAGATGTGGAAAAGTAGTTATTTTAATCTGTAATAAATAATAAAAATAATAAATAGTGGAGTACACTCACTTTCAAATGCAACAATCCAAGTTTCAGTTTTATGTTTTTCCTCAAAAGCATTGGATGAATCAGCCCTTCCTCACACACATACATGCAAACACAACAGTCCCTAACTCCCAAAGCCCGACAATCCAGTGCGGTCTGAGCAACTTCCTTCTGTTCTCAAACCAAAAGCCCTAAGCCAACACATGCTTTTTTTCTATCATTGCCAGTTATCACTCTTAGCTGCCTCTGATAAGACTTTACTTTCTGACCTAGATGTTAAGGAGTTCAATTTATCAGATGCACCAGAAGAGCTGACGGGGAGGTAAAGGGATGAGTGAGCCTCGAAAATACCCTCTAGCTTCAGAGACGAGACGTAATATACCGCTTTTTTTTTGCTCTCTGGCTGGTGTTGTTTCTGAAGCGGCGTTAGTGCAATAAGGAGCTCAGCATATAAAGAGGCTTTGGTATAGATGGAAAGATGGGCCATATTACAGAGAGGCTAGAACCCTGCTTGATTAATGGGCCTGGATAATCACCTCATCAAATCACTCTCACTTATTAAATCTTGTTTAATATCGTAATGAGGGCTCTCCCGAGCTGCTTTGGTAAATTCCCCACTCTCTGCGGTTCTCCAGTGCTCTTCCTCTTTGGTGTTTCCGCTCGAACAGGAAGACTGATTATGCCAAGTTCCCCTCTGCCCTTGTCTGTCTCTCTTCCTTTTGTTGTCTTTTACTTCCTTGCTGTCTTCCCTTGCCTTCGCTCTACGCCTTACCTTACAGGAAATATTGAGGGACTGATGTCTCCTCTGTCCCATATGACCCCGGAATTTGTGTCTTGGCTTTCAGACCACCAAGAAACATCATACAAATTCTCCGAGGCTGAGCTGCTGTATACAACACCTCTATTAATTTGATGTTTTTTATTTATGATGTATGATGTACTGGATTGTATAAGCATAAATCACTGTATGTTGGGGGGGTCAGGACCTGCTTGAAGAGCGATGGCGCTTCCCAAGGCTTTAGTATATGGGGAGTTTATGGAAACACTTCAGGTGAAGTAATATCTCTCCTGTCTCCTTCTGCGTGATTTGTGATCTCAATCTGCACTATCACCACATTGCCTTGGTTACTCCTGCATGTGCATTTTTGTGTGTAACAGAATCAGCTTGCATCTCCTTTACTTGACCTCCAGGCCTACAGATATCCCTCAGAAAAAATCAACGTGCCATTGTCTTATTTACGGCCTTCAACGTGTCTCTGTACAATCTTGGTTGCACAGCTGTCACTACGTGCTTCCTCCAAGGAAAGGAAAAATATTTCTCTTTCCCTTATTTGCCATATGCCTCTCTCCTTTTGTCTTTCAATAGAGCTGCCCCCCACCCCCCACCCCGCTTTAACTGCTCTCATCTCAAAGTTGGACTCGATCCTTTGTCGTCTCGGAAAGTAAGCAAGGCAACAACTGGCTCAAGGTGACCAGTTCAGGCTTGAGAGAGAGGTTACGGCTGCATCTTCCCCTGAGTGCCTTCCATTTTTTGCCTTTATTGTTGGGGAGCAGCTGTCGTATACCTGGACCCCATGAGTGGCGCCTATGCTGGGTATCTTGGCAGCCAGACTCCCTAGGCTTTGGATACCAGAGTGAATCAATTCTTAAAGATGACTGTCTGCGTGCCGTGTCACATGGACAGGCCTAGAGTGAAGGGCTTAGGGGGCTCTGGAGCTGGAATGCTTTTTGATAGAAGGGCTGGAGAATGAGGAGGGAGGGGAGGAAAGGAAAATATGGGGATGGGGTGGGGGGATATGGTCCTATTGTTGTGCCAAGGAATGCCCTTGACGGAGATAGAGGGGTATTGTTTATATGCCCATGAACTCTTTTGGACTTGGAGACTTATTGGTGAAGGACCTTTGAACATTTCAGCATCCTTAATGTTTTTATTAGTGTCTTAAGAACCAGGGCTGCGAACGACATCTTGTTAGTTACTTGAAGAGATAGTACATGTGAGAAACTTATCATCAAGCAGCAAAATACCTGTGTAAATGCTGTCCAGTTACTTAGAGGCTCTGCAATAATACACAGAGAACCAAGCTCAATGTGGGCAAAGATTTAAAACCACTCTAGGTATGAGCCGGTTACAGGTATCAAGGTATACCGTGGTCTTAAAATTATACGTTAAAATTTTCCATTACACCATTTCTAGGCTTTAAATCTTTCTATTTAAGATGCCATCGAAAGTGCTGAGTGACAAGAGCTTTTTTCGAACTCTGTGAAGCATCCGGTAATGTGGTGCTCCCCCTCCCCAGCCTGTTGCTCTGCACTACCTGTCAGCTGGGTAAAAGAACACACCGATATTTTCCCTTGGATACAAAAAAGACAAATTTGGCTGTTTGGAAAAATTTTTGGTGGCAGAACCCCTGAATTTTAATGGCATGGGAATTAAAGGACCATTTCCTAAATTATTAAGGTAAATCTGTATTCAAGCAGCAGTTGGCTACATCTAACATTTTTTAGCTGATCTGTTTTAGAAATCAGGACAAGGAGCTTACGGATTGTTGCATAAGTAGGTTAAGGATGGACAGATATTGCAATTAGAGTAGTTGCAGAAGTTGTGTGTTTTGGTGAGAAAAAAAGCCTCGTGGTCAACCCATGGCTGTTTTCCATTTCATGACAAATGAAATACCACAGGTCTCAACCAGCGATAATGGCTTGTTTGGCTGACTGGAGGATGTGGTGGAGGCACTGTGTGTGTGTGTGTGTGTGGTGAAGGGTGGTTTGGGAGGTTCCTAAGACAGCCTTCCAAACCCTGCAGCTGTCCCGGTTGTCAATCCTTTTCTTAAGGCTCACTCCTGGCTAAATACCCCAGCCCTATGAATCAAGGGGATGTGTGTCATTTAATGGTTCATTTGTACGTGTGTGCATCTCAAACTACAGAACAATACTGTGATGAGGTTGGCTGTACTATGGATAAAAAACAAAACAAGGCACCAGACAACAAAAGGCAAGTTGAACGGTGTTAAGACCTCTTCAGTGTGAAGCGACCCCAGGCATTAGGTCATCGTTCTTGCTTTAGCCACCTTTGTCCTGCTGCCTGATTGACAGGAAGGGTGGCTATTAAAGACAATCACGGGATCAGCCACAACTGTGGCTGGGATGCAACTCCAAATACAGCTGATCTTGATTTTAAAAAACAAGATGATGTTCTGACTTTATTGTGGAAGTGCAGTTCTCCTAAAGTAGAGCGCGGTATCTTGTAGGAATGCACAATTCATTACATGAATAGACAGTGGCAGTCAGCTTGGTAATGATTTTGCACCTCCAGTCTGTGTCTCACCTTAATATAGTTTGTGAATCTTTTAATCTGGGCTGATAAGAGGTGATAAACTTTAACACAAAGCTAATATTCCACGAGCAAGCCTGTGTTAGTGTGTGTGTTATTGTGTGTGTGTGCTGCAAAGAAAACAAATCTCACCCTCCCCATTCTCTCTCTCCCCCTTATGTCTCAGAGATTAGCCTTTGCTCAAACACCTCCTGTTCATCTAAGTAATTAAAACATTAGAATTACTGGATTATAAACTGCTTTTCGTTTAATCCAGAACTCAATGCTCCCATCATCTCGCCAAATGGGTCAAAAGGAAATATAATGGGCCTCTGTGATTTTTGACTCAGGGATCTGGAAGAGGCAAAGGATGCCAATAATGGCTAAAAGTTGTGTGTGTGTGTGTGTGTGTGTGTGTGTGTGTGTGTGTGTGTGTGTGTGTGTGTGTGTGTGTGTGTGTGTGTGTGTGTGTGTGTGTGTGTGTGAAAGAGAGGGAGAGGAGAAAAAAAGATGTGGAGCCCAAAGTGGCTCTGCCCTCACAGCCATCTGTCTTGGACCCACTAGACCCAGTTTACACTGGAAGAAGCCAAACTAGTTCAGATTTTTATCTCTACCCAAATGCACAGTTATGCACACACACACAAAGGATAACACACACACATTCCCAATAATCTTCCTTTTATGCGGGGAAGAAAAAAACATATTTAGAAGAATAAAAGGAGCCTGTACCTGTGTCATTCAAACTTGAAATATTTAAAAAGTTTGTTCTTGGTGTTGCAATTTTATGTTTAAAGTTGTGCTTTTTTAATGTTTGTTTTGATTAGGAGAACGAATTACAGTGCTTCCAAAAGTATTCACACTCCTTGAATTCATCACATTACCACCACAAACTTCAATGTATTTTATTATGGTTTTATGTGATTGACAAACACAAAGTTAAGGCATATTTATGAAATGAAGGGAAGAAGATGCATCATTTTCATTAATAAATGTGGCTTACAGTTGGTTTTAGGCCCATTTAAATAAAAAACAGTACAACCAACTGCCTTCAGATAACCTCTAAATACTAAACTCCATAATCTCAATATAAACACAGCTGTTCTGTGAAGGCCTCAGAGTTTAGAAAACATTAGTGAATAGACAGCATTATGAAGGCCAAGGAACACGGCAGACAGATCAGGGAGAAAGTTGTGGAGCAGCTGAAAGCAGGTTTAGTTATAAAACCATATTCCAAGCTATTGACATTTCACACAACACTGTTCAATCCATCATCCAAAAAATTTAAATAAAGTACAAGAACTGCAAACCTACCTACAAATCCACCTAAACTAACAGGCTAGGCAAGGAAAGCATTAATCTGAGAAGCAGAGAAGGTTTAAGAAGTTATGACCTTCATGCAAAACAATGTGTGGCAGTGTAAACATCTTGGTTTGCAATACAGTTTATTTTGGTTGTTTGGCTTCTTTAGCAGGCCTCATCTTGGTTTTTCTGTAAAGGTAAATTTAATTATCTTTTCAAGATAATAAATGATTGTTAAATTTTTATTGCATTAAAGGAAAACATATGGAAGTTCAATTTGAGTACTTACCCCTGCCATTTCCCTTTCCCAGCAGGTGTGCACGGGCAAAACATTCCCCGGGGGCTTGTGCATATTTATTGGTTCTGGGACGCACCATCAGGTAATGGGAAGGGACTTTGGTTTAACATATGTTTTCTATATCTAGTTTGGAGTACTTATTGGGATTAAATTAAAATATTTTCTGTTTTGTCTTGATCTATAATGTATTGTTTTATTAGCTGTTCATTTAATGTAAATATTCTCGTTTTGTTTATCCTTTTGCAGTAGTGTATCCCTTGTAATGGTTTCTCCCAATTTAGTTCCACCTCTATTTAAGTAGTATGTCTGTCACTGTCCGGGTTGTTGTTGTTGGTGTGGCTTGGTTACTTTGCTGCATCAAAAAGATTGAAGCAGTTTCAGCTGAATTCTTTCTGAGCCTGCTCTTTTTTTCAACCGTTCTTGGGTCCCACCTCCAAGACCGCAAGTTCTCCTGACAAGCATGTGACAGGCAGAAACTGTCACTGCATATCAGCCTGAACAAACTCTCTCCATGGAGAAATATGGTGGTGGCAGCATCATGCTGTGGGGATGCTTTTCTTCAGTAGGGACAGGGAAGCTGATCAGAACTAATGGGAATACAGGGTAATCCTGGAAAAAAGGAAAATCAACCAACCAACCAATCAATCAATCGCTCAATCAACCGATTGATCGAAAAGTGAAAGAAATCAATCAAATCAAAAAAGTTCAAATATCAATCCAATTATACAGTATATAGATGAGAACAAGTTAAAAATATATACATACAAAAAATATATACATAAACAAATATATATACATACATATATACATACATATATATATACTATATATCTGCTTCTACTTCTGCTTCTATACTGTATATATATATAATATATATATATATATATATATACAACAAATAAAGTTATGGCGCTCTGAAAACTCTTCTGTAAAGCCAGAGATGCACGTACGCACGGAGACAACATGCTCAACACGTGCTGATTCTCCAAATTATTTTAGACAGTAAAGGTGAGAGGACAGCAGCTGAAAAACCCCGAAGCAAATCATCACGTTGACTGCCAAGAAAAGTCAGAGGGGGGAAAAGTGAGACAAGAGGAGGACAACTTAAAAAAGAAACTAAGTGAAGTTTGGTGAATCTGTTCACCTATGAGAATGATTGCTGAAGGTAGACAATTCAAAAGGTATTTATACTATATCAGCACATTTGTTGATGCCTTAAAGGCTAAGTTTGGACTCTGAGGGAAATCTACTTTTTCATGAACTAAACAGACCCGAAAAATACAATTCTACTATCTTTGGACACATTCTCCATGAACACACAGTATGAGTGTTTATACCACTTCAACTTTTTCACATTATGTCACAATGCAACCATAAACTTCCATGTACTGTATTTTAGAGGGATGGTGTGGTTTTCAATTTTTTACACATAAAAGTCTAAAACTTGTGTTGAATTCAACCACTCTGAGTCAACACTTTCTAAAACCACATTTCACTGCAATGAGAGCTACAATTTTACAGAATTGTTTCAACTCAGTTGGTTTAATCCAGAGAATCTGTGAATGTCGATTATCAGGTCTTGCTACAGATGTGGTATATACAGTACAGACTAAAAGCTTGGACACACCTTCTCATTCAAAGAGTTGTCTTTATTTTCATGACTGAATATTGTAGCTTCACACTGAAGGCATCAAAACTATGAATTAACACATGTGGAATTATATACTGAACAAAAAGTGTGAAACAACTGAAAATATGTCTTATATTCTAGGTTCTTCAATGTAGCCACCTTTTGCTTTGATTACTGCTACACACACTCTTGGCATTCTGTTGATGAGCTTCAAGAGGTAGTCACCTGAAATGGTTTTCACTTCACAGGTGTGCCCTGTCAGGTTTAATAAGTGGGATTTCAAGCCTTATAAATGGGGTTGGGACCATCATTTATGTTGTGCAGGAGGTGGATACAGTACACAGCTGATAGTCCTACTGAATAGACTGTTAGAATTTGTATTATGGCAAGAAAAAAGCAGCTAAGTTAAGAAAAACGAGTGGCCATCATTACTTTAAGAAATAAAGGTCAGTCAGTCCGAACAATTGGGAAAAAATTTAAAGTGTCCCCATGTGCAGTCGCAAAAATCATCAAGCACTACAAAGAAACTGGCTCACATGAGGACCGCCCCAGGAAAGGAAGACCAAGAGTCACCTCTGCTGCCGAGTCACCAGCCTCAGAAATCGCAGGTTAAAAGCAGCTCAGATTAGAGAACAGGTCAATGTCACACAGAGTTCTAGCAGCAGGACACATCTCTAGAACAACTGTTAAGAGGAGACTGTGTGAATCAGGCCCTTTCATGGTAAAATAGCTGCTAGGAAACCACTGCTGAGGACAGGCAACAAGCAGAAAGGATTTGTTTGGGCTAAAGAACACAAGGGGAAGGGACATTAGACCAGTGGAAATCTGTGCTTTGGTCTGATGAGTCGAAGTTTGAGATCTTTGGTTCCAACCCCCGTGTCTTTGTGCGGCGCAGAAGAGGTGAACGGATGGACTTCATGCCTGGTTTCCCCACCGTGAAGCATGGAGGAGGAGGTGTGATGGTGTGGGTTGCTTTGCTGGTGACACTTTTGGGGATTTTTTCAAAATTGAAGGCATACTGAACCAGCATGGCTACCACAGCATCTTGCAGCGGCATGCTATTCCATCGGGTTTGCGTTTAGTGGACCATCATTTTTTTTTCAACAGGACAATGACCCCAAAAAAACCTCCAGGCTGTGTAAGGGGCTATTTGACCAAGAAGGAGAGTGATGGGGTGCGGCGCCAGATGACCTGGCCTCCACAGTCCCGGGACCTGAACCCCAATCGAGATGGTTTGGGGTGAGCTGAAGGCAAAAGGGCCAACAAGTGCTAAGCATCTCTGGGAACTCCTTCAAGACTGTTGGAAAACCACTTCAAGTGACTACCTCTTGAAGCTCATCAACAGAAAGCCAAGAATGTGCGTAGCAGTAATCAAAGAAAAAGGTGGCTACTTTGAAGAAACCCAGAATATAAAACATGTTTTTTAGTTTTTTCTCACTTTTTTGGTTGTATTAATTTCCCCAGTGTTAATTCATAGTTTTGATGCCTTCAGTGTGAATCTACAATATTCATAGTGATGAAAATGACAACTCTTTGAATGAGATGAGAAGGTGTGTCCAAACTTTTGGTCTGTACTGTATATATATATGTATATATACTGTATATATATATATATATATATAAAATACTGATTATATCTTCTTCTTGGTACCAGTGGGCAGGGGATATAATAGGCAACAAGTGAACATTGTGTATCCAAAGTTGATGTACTAGAAGTAAAAAATCGGGCAAGTTTGAGACAGGACAAGGTGTTATGGCTAGGCTGGATCAGAGCGGATCATGTGAAGTGTTTCCAGTCTGCAGTGGTCAGTATCTGTGGTCAGTATGGGGTCACTGACGCAAGTTCTGAGCAAAGGCAGGCCCACGTGGTCTGATCCGACGACCAGGCTACTGTTGCTCAAATTGCTGAAGAGGTTCTGAAAGAAAGGTGTCTGACTGAAGAGTGCATCACAATTTGTTGCTGCATAACTGCACAGCCGTCCGGGTACCCTTGTTGGTCACAATGTTATGCCTCATTAGTGTAAATACCATTAAAAAGCATTTAGGCTTTTAAGATTGATAATGCATTCAATAAGGCAATTTCATTCTGGAAAAAGTGGAAACTGGTGTTTTTCACTCTTGCAGTAAAAATCTTTTTATATACAAAACAGTTATACATATGGTTAAAAATATGAAGCATATATTCTTTGGAAGAAGAAAATAACTTTTAAATCACATAATAGTGGGCTTTTTGTAGTAAGTATAGAAAACTGTAAGTGCCAAAACTTCTAACTTCTAACAAGGGGCTATAGAAAAGCAAGAGGCAGTGAGATGAAGCAGCCTGCATTTTAGTGAAACCGGAACAATAAAAAGCAACAAAAGGGAAATCAGACAAAAGATTTATCATTTATCAGTTAAATTCAAACTCTAGCACACATAAACACATATTCAAGATAGTAGCTAAGAGGAAAGGAAAACCTGGAGTGTAAACAGTGATGTGAAAAAGTATTTCCCTTTACAGATTTCTTCTGTTTTTGATTTTTGTCCCACTCATGTATCTCAGATCAGCAAACAAATTTTAATATCAGGCTAGGATAAACAACGTAAATGCAAAAATTTGTTCTCTAATTATAATTTTATTTAATAAGGGAAAAAAGCTATCCAAGCCAAACTGTCTCTGTGTGAAAATATAACTGCCCCTCTTGGTCAGTCATGAATTAACTGTGATTAACCAAATTTCTTGGAAAGCTGAGTTTAATTTAAGACCAGATTATTGTCTGACCTGTAGAATCAAGAAATAACTTAAATAGAACCTGTCTGGCAACATAACGTGGGCTAAAAGCTACACATCGTGTCCTGATATAAAAAAAGTCAAGAAAAGATGAGAAACAAATTCATTGGCATCTATCAGGCTGGAAAGGATTACAAAGCCATTTATAAAACTTTGGGACTCCAGCAAACCAAATGAAAAAACCAA